>JACTOM010000198.1:4185145-4259016 GCA_015832385.1 Elymnias hypermnestra
CAAGGCGAACGTTCCTGGACCAAATCCAGGACATTTTAAATAAGGGCCAGGTCAAGAGTACTCTAAACCGACGAACTTGTATGAAAGGTTTAATGAGAATGAAAGAAGCGAAGGAGTTATGCAAGGATCGTGGCAAGTGGAAGGACGTTGTCTCTTTCTACCCTTATGGGAATGAGGCGTGATGCTTTGTATGTATGTATGTAATCTAAAACTTTAGATTTGTATAAATATAAGCATCAGATGCGATCATAATCGAATGCTAATTTTTTTTTACATTTAAAATCATAATGACTCGTATAATGTTATATGATAATATAATTTTCAAATATATTAAAGTCCAAATGTGTAATTAACTAATTTGCTCGCAACTAGGATAATTTTACCCATCGAGTAACGCTTAGTATGCAATCAGTAGGCTTATTCTGTCGATAATTTATGTAAATAGCAGGAGGATCATTGTTTGTACTTGTATTTGTATTGTGTATACATATATTAGTGTGTTTAGTCCAAGTCTTGAATATTAAATTTGATCAAAGCTATTATAGTTCAAAATCAAAATTAAAATATTTATATTCAAGTAGGCATATTACAGCACTTTTGAATCGTCAAATTATTTATTGTTTTGCACACTCTGATTCTAATATACGTCTGATGATGGTAATCAAGAACGGCTTAAAATCTAAAGAACCTACAACAAACTCAGTCGGGTATTTTTTTGTTACCATCATCATTACAATATCATACTTGTTTACTATATTTTAATTAAAATTAGAGCAATTCGTTCACTCCCAGGCGTTTCTATCGTCTAGGTAATCTTGCAACTTATAATACGATTTTTCTATCAACTTTCTTTTAACAAAGACTTTGAATTTATTAATTGACATCTTTAGAACGTCTTGTGGGAGTTTATTATAGAAACGTATACAGTTACCCTTAAATGAGTTGTTAATCTTATGCAGCCTACTAGAATTTATAACAAGTTTGTTTTGGTTTCGTAAGTTATATGATGTAAATTCACTCTTTTTATTAAAAGAGTGAATTTACAGTTCACTGCATATGTTCTTTTAACTTACTTTGTGAAGTGAATTTTCCTTAGCTGGATGAGGGTAAAGTTTTTTATTCTAATTCGTTTGAAGGTTAGATACTTTTAATATTTACAAATAACATGTGGCATTTTTATTTGCCGCTCATCATTTAATAATTTAATATACTAGTTTTTACAATTAATAAAACATCATATAATATATTGTCTGTACAAAATTTTACATTTTAATTAATATAAAATAAAATTATAATTGCTAATATTGACAAAGACACGTGGCATTTTTATTTACAATTCGTTATTTGAGATTTTAACAAATTATTTGTATTGATTTTCGATACTTTTAATGACAATTAAATTCATTTAATTCCTAACATATCTTCCTTTTTCCTGTGTTAATGTGTATATCAAATATATCTATGTTTATGTATGTGACAAATAAATATATAATATAGTCTTTAGTTTAAATATTATTATATTTAATTAGTATATATTATTATTAATTTTGCAACATTTTTATCAAGTCCTGTAGCTTTAGATAGTATAAAAGGATAGATTAAGTTGTATCGGGCTGCGTTCGTGATGGCACCTGGGCAAGGGATCCAGCTGAAAATCAGCGCTACATGGTCTTCAGACTGTGTAGCATAAATGCTGAGCTGGGTCCATTTTCTAGGTTATGCCACACATCGTAGGGTATTATAAAATGTATTAAAATATATTGTGATCTGTGGTATAATTTATAAATAAAGATATTTTATTTCTTTCTTTTTGTGGTCTTTCACAATTACGGAAATTTAAAGTTTTAGATTTGTATAAATATAAACAAGTCTCTAAAAATGGTTTTCCAAAGAAGTTTCACTTCTGACATAGATGTGCTGTCTTTGACAATAATATATTAATAATATTTCGAGCCCTGGGCGATGATTAGTATTAGTGACTATTTTAAAAACGTCTCCTTAGTTTTAATATGATCTTTTTCACTTAAAATACATATTTACGTCAATTTCTATTTAGATGTAGTGTTGCTAATGTCCATGTATAGGTTCAGGGTTCAATCCCCAAAAGCTTATACTTAGAATATACATACATACATAACATGTCCTTCCACTTGCCACGATCCTTGCATATCTCCTTCGCTTCTTTTATTCTCATTAAACCTTTCATACAAGGTCGTTGGTTTAGAGTATTCTTGACCTGGCCCTTATTTAAAATGTTCTGGATTTGGTCCAGGAACGTTCGTCTTTCCCTTCCAACTTTCGCATTCAGTTTTGACTAATTAATCTTTTTTTTCAGCCTTTCATTCATTCTCTACGTGCCCAAACCATCTAAGCATACCTTTCTTAGTTTTAGTCACTACCTCTTCTTTTACACCACAACGTTCTCTTATCACGCTATTTCTTACTCTGTCACTCAGTTTTAATCCACTCATGCTTCTCAACGCTCTCATCTCTACCGCATTTATTTTACTTTTATGCTTCTTCTGCCATACCCAATTTTCACTACCTAAGTGTTGGCACCAACAGTCCTACATGCAGAGCCAGTCTGGCCCTTTGAGACTCTTACTTAGAAAATCGTATTTAAAAATTTCCCTAAGTTTAAAGTGATGGAATAAGATACAGTATTCTATGTCTAAGACGATAAATTTCTGAAACTAAAGATATTTCTATCTTTTCATTCAATCCATCTAATTTAAGTCGTGTATTTGAAAGAAATCTTTTCAATAAAGGTCCTCACTCAACAGATTTATAGGTAAAGGTTTCAAAAAGGCGATTAATATGCGTATGCATATTAATTATCTATGTGTTATGGTATTTACAGGAGGCGTGAATATGGTAATGGATTTATTCAACAATTTTATCGATGTGTGATAAGCTGGTTATGAAAATCTCATTAAAGCGCTCGTTTATTATATAAATCACTGTTAATTGGGACGTTTGATGCATTTGCCCGTTAACAAAATATATTTGTATGGATTAAAGCCATTTTAACAACGTATAGAACATTTCGTGGAATCGGAATATTTAAGAAATATTAATTTTATCTTGATTGTCTACTGGAATAATTATAAATTTGTCGAATTTTCAACCCAATGTGTATTGTGGTCACGACGAGATGGTATCCTGGAAATATAATATATACAATCGTGGTTTGTATTCGTAAATTTATTAATATTAAACATAAAGAGTTTTAAAGTTTAAATTTTTTACGTTGAAATATAAAACTTGTTCCTACATATGTTTGCAATTATCTAACTGATCTGCCACACTCACTCGCTCACACTTTTATTCACTCATTCACTCATCACGTGATCTTTCAAACCGTTGGTGATAGAGTTTAAATTTAACAGTGTCATTTAAATTACTTCATCAGTCAATTCGTTCAATTACTCACTCATCACAAGATTGTCAAAACTATTTACTTTTAAGTTGAAATTTTGCAGTGGCACTATTTATATATGTTTTTCTAACATTAAAATTACTCACTCACCGTATAACTATAGTTCATTCACTTAATCACTAACTTTATTGATTCATCAATAACTCCTTTCATATTTATTTGCGACTAACTTGAAATTATAATGATACCTTTTGCATAAGGTTTTCATTCTATAATGTCACTCACACAACCTATCATTCACTCGATCATTCACTTCGTCAATCATTTAATGGATCAATCAATAACTCGTTCAATTACACAGTCATCACAAGTTTATCTAAATTATTTGCAAATAACTTGAAATTTAAATGATACCTTTTGGCTAAGGTTTTCGTTCTATAATCTCACTCAGACACCCTATCATTCACTCGATCATTCACTTCGTCAATCATTTAATGGATCAATCAATCGCTCCTTCAATTACATACTCATAACAAGCTTATCAAAACAATTAGCAATTAGCTTGAAATTTAACTGTAACCTGTATTGTAGTGTTACTAATCATATTCCCATCCAATCGGGAATAACGCGAGTGAAACCGCGGAGGTTACCAATAAAAGCCATTAAAATGTATAAACTATAAAGATATTACGTACATATTTAATGTTTTAAACTCTTTTAGTTCATTTATTGAAGTGAAACTTCTTTTGGTGTGTGAGGAAATATTTTTTACGGATGAAACGCGTGACTAGAGTCACGAAGATGTGCAGCGTTTTTTATGCTAAGTCGTTTGAAGGTTAGGTAGTTTTAATATTTACAAATAACACGTGGCATTTTACTTTGTCACTCGTCAAGAACAAAATTTAATTAATAATTTCTAATATTGACAAAAAACACGTGGAAGTTTTATATACAATTCGTCATTTAAGATTTCGATAATTTTTCGCCACTTATAATATTTTAATGAAGATTAAATTCAATAAATTCCTAACATACATGTGTACTTTCTACGTACGCACTTTTTTTTTTAATGTAACCTAATTAAAGGCCCAAATTATTCTTATACATATGTACAATAATAGTTGTCACTACAGTAATTCATTATGATTATTTTTTAATGTTTGCAGTAGAAACAATTGTTTAAAGTTCAATCACTGTTACGCCTGTGTAAAACTGACAAAGGATTCAATTTCGCGTACCATTTCTCACAACAAGGTTAGATTCGGTCGAAACCACAGGTTGAAAGAGTCGGTTTGCCAAAATCGTGTATGGCTCAGTGAGGCGAGGGGCAGCTGGATATTTGTCGTGGAGCTTTTTCACTCACAAACTTTCTAAAATATTGAAATGACCGTTTGTGCACAGCAACATGGCCTCGACTCGTTTTTTTGGAGGCCGATGCCTTTTCTCGATTATAAAAGTTCAGCTTTGGTTTGACCTTACAACTTTCCAGACAGTGTTTTTCGTAGATTCTTGGGTAGGTTTCGCAAAACAGGGTGGAAAGGAATCCTCGTAGTTTATGTCATTTTATTAACATAAACCCAGTTAGTTTTGCGCTAGGAAATCCATATATGCATTCCGGTGAAAGATGTTTCTAAATCAGGAATGTGGAACGCACACGTTATAGAATACCCACTAAAACCCAGCGGATCCCTCCTCATCCATGAGTGAGATCATTAAAGGTTACCTAAGCGCATTCCACACTAGTGACCCGGATGTCATCAACTACGAGGATCTACCACTAATTGAGTGAAGCATAGAGTGCATACGTGCGACTTCTGTCACTAAGACTCCTCCGACGGCGAGGCTAGGCTTCAGCCGGTTGCTCCCTTAGCCAAGGAAAGTAACCGCTCTCCACCCAACTTCACTAGCAAGTCTTACTCCAATTATGTTCTCCAGTGAAAGCTCTAACAAGCGTCAACAATATATGCCGCCAGGGTGACCACGCTGGACACTCCGCCAGAGCATGGTGCGCCATATCTACAAGAACAGCACAATCATGACAAGCGGGCGTTTCCTTTCACCAATGACCTGATGCAAGTAATTGCCTAAGCAACCATGGCCGGCAAGCACCTGCACGAGAAGGTAGGCAAGAGTCCCCTGGTGAGCCAATTGTTTTGGTGAGATCGGATCGCTTCCATTTTAACTATACCCGCAGTTAGAGATCCACGATATTCCCTCCATTTTTCGATCAGAGCTATGTCGGCGAAAGCTCTGATCCTCCGGATTTGATCGCCGTAAGAGTCTTTTAGCTATCCTGCACTGATAGGCAACTGCACGGACTTCCGTTCACAACTCCCAATGGGGGTCGCCCGACAGGAGAGTCACCGTCGTTGATTGTATATTATGTTGGTGGTGAAAAATAAGTAAATAGCTGTCCAAGGCCCGTAGACAAATCACATTCGAAGATTGCTAACGCTGAAAAAATGTATGGAAATGACGTTTCATTTTTCGATAAGTGTCGATATAAAACGTCATTCCTATATATTTTTTAAGAGTTAGCAATCTTCGAAAGTGATTTGTCTACGGGCTCTTATATATTAAAAAGTACGGCGCTTAGTTTGAGAGTAGAACTCAAATCTAACGATGATCTGACGGCTTTATTTTTCTTTATTATAAATTAAAATTAAACCTATTCATAGCTTATAATATAAGTCGGAGTAATTCCAAAAAATTCAAATAAAACACATCAAAATCGATTGAATAGTATTCAATTGGCGATAACCACGGAATTTGTATGTTTTGTTTGTATTTACAATGCGTGTTGATTTTTATGATTGGACTGCCTCATTGGTCTAGTGGTTAGCATGTTCGACTACAGACATGAGGTCCTGGGTTCGAGTCCCTGGTCCGGCCAATTCGAAATCGATATTGAGTTTTCTATTAAGATTTTCTCAATATTTGCTCGAAGTTAGGAAGTTGGCGGTGTGATCCACCCCCTTACCTCGGAGAGCACGTTAAGGCGTCGGTCCTGCGCCTGATCTCTCTCCGGTCGCGTCGGATTCTCGTCACACCGGGCTATGAGAGTGAAGGAATTTTTAAATAACGGCCTAAAGTTTAATTTGAATACTAATTTCTGCCTGCTTTCCTTGTCATCAATATTTATACACATTTGTTTTAAATGTCGTTGTTACGCATTGTTGGATAGCTAAGAAAAAAGTCTATGTTTTCAAAATACTCTGAAGGACAAGTTAAAAAACCTTACATTTATTTTTAAGCCTTTTTAAACTAATTCCAAACGAAATAACGAGTGTTTAATATATTTTATAAATCAGAAGAAAAAAATAGATTTGAACTAATAATATTTCTGTAATAAACTTTTGAAGCCTACCAGTAATATAAAATATAAATCTTGACGTGTAAGATTATTAGATCGATATAACAACATAATGAAAATGAGAATAAAAAGCCATTCGTTTCACTTCCATATCCTTTTTTGTCTGCATTAATAACAGAAATCAAAACAAAACCTCGATCATATTGTGTTATGACACGGTATCTACTATTAAGGGCTCTCGTCTGTCTGTGATCGTTCATACTTCATGTCAAAACCATCCCTATGCTAAACAAAGTGAAACTTATCCAATCAATTTCAACAATACTCCATATTAATTGATTTTAAGAGAGTCCATACGATTTCGAATGGGTTTTGTAGCTCAGACTGTACTAATAAACAAATAAAGCAAAGTGCAGTATAATAATCAGAGCAAAAATAATTCATTGGTAATTTATTTAATATATAAAATTTGTGTGTCACAGTTTTAGTGTTTATACTCCTCCAAAACAGATTGACCGATTTTGATGGAATTTTATACCTTTATTCAGTTGGTATGAGAATAGGTTTATAACTAATTTTTATACCCCTAAGTGTTAAGGATCGTTAACCCCAAAAATTCCTTATCTTACTTAAACATTTAGACGTTAATAAGCTGCTCCTTATCTTATCTTACTTAAACATTTGGATGTTAATAAGCTGTTCCTTATCTTACCTTACTTAAACATTTTAACGTCAATAGGCTGCTCCTTATCTTACTTAAATATTTGGACGTTAACAGACTGCTCCTTATCTCACCTTACTTAAACATTTGAGCGTTAATAAGCTGCTCCTTATCTTACCTTACTTAAAAATTAAAACGTCAATAGGCTTCTCCTTACTTTACTTAAATATTTGGACGATAACAGGCTGCTCCTTATCTTACCTTACTTAAACATTTGAACATTAATAAGCTGCTCCTTATCTTACCTTACTTAAACATTTGGACGTCAATAGGCTTCTCCTTACTTTACTTAAATATTTGGACGGTAACAGACTGCTCCTTATCTTACCTTATTTAAACATTTGGACGTTAATAGGCTGCTCCTTACCTTACTTAAATATTTGGACGTTAACAGACTGCTCCTTATCTTACCTTACTTAAACATTTGGACGTTAATAGGCTTCTCCTTACCTTACTTAAACATTTAGACGCCAATAGGCTTCTCCTTACTTTACTTAAATATTTGGAAGTTAACAGGCTGCTCCTTATCTCACCTTAATTAAACATTAGGACATCAATAAGCTAAGGAACACGTCAAAAGACGTCAACAAGATAAGAAAACACCTTATCTTACCTTTCTTAAATACTTGAACGTTAATAGATTGCTCCTTATTTTACCTTACTTAAATATTTGGGCGTTAATATGCTACTCCTTCTCTTACCTTACTTAATCATTTGGACATCAATAGGCTGCTCCTTGCCTTACGTAAACACTTGCACGTTAATAGGCTGCACCGTATATTACCTTACTTAAACATTTGGACGTGAGCAGGCTGCACCGTATCTTACCTTTCTTAAACATTTGGACGTCAATAGGCTGCTCCTTACCTTACCTTAATTTAACATTTGGACGTCAATAGGCTACTCTTTACCTTACTTAATCATTTGGACATAAATAGGCTGCTCCTTACCTTACTTAAACATTTGGACGTTAATAGGCTGCTACTTACCTTACCTTACTTAAATATTTGGACGTTCGTAGATATTTATTTCGTTATATTATTACATTACACAATATATATATACACACAATATGCTACACAAATGAGTTTTTCGTGGGTTCTTCTCATAATAAGACCCAAAGGCATTTTCATAAAGTTAGATTTTAAATCGTTATTATGTACGAACGAATTAATAATTCTGTAACTTTTATTTGTTTGGATTTGCAAATATAACGGAGCATTATGTTATAAGCTTTTGCTAAATTGTTAAAATTAAAAGAAAAAAATATTAATTAAATTACGCAAATTATAAAATAACGTAGTACAAACATAAAATTTGTTAGGAGATCATAATTAGACCCTCCGGGAAGCCGCATTGTTTTATAAGCCGTGGCTTTAACTCTATTTTCATAAAGACATATTCTAACCGCAGGATACCAAAGTTGGTATGAGGTATTTAAATTATTTTTCAACGTGAAAACAAGGTAATTTTTCTTTTCTCCCTTTTACTTAAAAGGTTGAATAACATTATATATTTGTAGTAATATTCACGTATACAGCAAAACTACATGAGCGAACTATAAAATTTCAATAAAAACAAACTTGAAACGTCATATTCTAGGTTGTAGATTCAGAAATCGTTTGAACGGTTGAGCATACGTATTTCTCCAGTTGTCAAAATATATTTAATAGATTTGTTACCAACGGACAAACTGCAGATTCAAAAGTGCTTTTTGAACCTCCTTAAATATAGTATATTACGCGATTAAGTCCAAAAGTATGACATCGCCGTCCGCGTGATAAAAACGCAGGTGGCAATGCCATGCTTTCGTCCCTCGATAAAAATGGAAGTAATAAAGCTTAGAATAATTTGAAATAAAGTTAGATTGAATCAATAGCCCTTCGACAACGTAACTAAGCAACAAATTGTTTACTCATTTATTTATGACAACATTAAAAAACAAACTATATCATAGCCTAATAATTAATTAAGAGCATATTAATGTATTTGTAAGTTTGTTTTGAAGGCGGTTCTTTTTTTGTTAAAATGTCTGTTTATTTTTTGATTTTTAGTGAATCTGAAGTAAACTAACAAATTTGTCTCAATATATGTACACCTAAAACGCGTTTCGCATATAAGATAACACCGTTTAAATGAAACAACTTTACAAAGTTAAATTTACATTAATATCGCCACAACCTGGATCGAACCCGATACTTTTATACCACCGCTTCACACATAATTCACCTTTCAAATATTGCAATGCAGCAACAAACGTAAAGTCATTGGCATTTGATTACAGACAGTTATAAATTTGGCAAAAATGGCACTCCTACTGTAAGCCGTTGAGGAATTCCATTGATCTTCATATTTAACTACGACTAGCACTTGACCGTACCAAAGTTACGGTAGGCGACTCAAATATCTGGATAGCCTATAGAAGATTCTGCCGAGTATCGTTGATTTGCTCCTAAGAATTGAAGAGTTCCGTCACTTTGTCATGGATTCTATCATCAGAACTTAACCAAACTATCACAGAACAACCTTTGAAGTATATACTTTCTAATATAAAAAGAATCATCGAAATCGGTTGGCGTGATCTTGAGTTATTTGTCCATTTGCCGCGCACATGCTTACGCAAATTTGAGACTTATCCGGTTTTCTCATGGATGCCATTATTAGAAATGGTGTAAAAAAATGGAACCCTATGACGAGCACCACCTTTCATTTAAAAAAAATCACGGGATCTATCCTCATGGGTGGACCGATCTTGATGATTTTTTTAAATGAAAGGTATCTCCCGAGATTTGAGGTAACAAACATAAAAAATACAGACGAATTGATAACCTCCTCCTTTTTTTGAAGTCGGTTAAAAATATGTTCTAATGAATCTTAAGAAGAAGTGAATTACAAAATTTGATGACGCAGCAAAACAAATCGCCAAATATTTTGATATATTATAAAAAAACGTGCATGCGTCGAAAATTTGAAGTATGCGCACTAAATTACGCATTTATTTAATAGGAAAGCAATTTAGAACTTTCGTCACACAGAATAACGCCGAAATGACGAACTTTTAATACAGGTATGATGAAAAATAATATTTTGATTTTGATTTAACATACTGATAAGTAAGTAGAAGCCCATTAACATCCCACTTCCGGGCACAGGCCTCCTTATTCATATGAGAGAGGGTTTTTAGAGCATAGACCCACCTCGCTGCTCCACTGCGGATTGGCAGGATAGTACACAAGTGTATTCTCTATTCCTTCACTCGCATAGTCCGACGTGACGGAAATGCGACAGTCGCGGAGAGAGATCAGGCGCAGAACCGACGCCTTAACGTGCTCTTCGAGGCACGGGGGTGTACCGCCAAATTTTTCACAACTTCGGGCAAATATTGAGAAAATCTTAATAAAAAACTCAATATCGATTTCGAACTGTCCCGACCCGGGACTCGAACCCAGGACCTCATGTCTATAGTCGAACATACTAAACACCAGACCAATGTAGTCAACCTAACGTAGTGGGCGAAGTCTTTAACTACATTATCATATGATGGTTAAAGATAATACAGTCTAAGCACGCTGATCTGGTAAGTGTTAAGTATCTGTTCGGAGAGTCTTTCGTAGGTAAAGGCTATCTAGCATGACCAAAGCCTTCCACTAGTTCAGAACTAGACAAATTAGAAGCTTTAATTACTTAAATTTACCTTGCAGGACATAGAAGTTGCGAAGAAGAGATAGTGTCCTATAACAAATGTAAATAATACGTACCTGGAATAAACCGAAGCTGGTATATGAGTTGTTATGATTCGTGACCTTGTCTGTAGTCCTACCGCTAGCGTGCTCGATAAGGCAAACCCCTAGAAATAAGTAAAAGAATATATAAATAGCAACAACAGATGACGCTAAACGAGGTTGTGATGGTTTGGGCAGGTAGAGAGAATTAGTGAAAGTAGACTGACAAAAAGGATTTATGAGTCAAGAGCGAAAAGGAAAGTTGGAAGGGGAAGACCAAGGCGAACGTCCTGGACCGAATCCAGGACATTTTAAATAAGAGCCAGTTCAAGAGTACTTTAAACCGACGAACTTGTATGAAAGATTTACTTAAAATTATATTCGCTCTAACGAAGGTCGCATCCTAGACCTCTGCTAGCAATGCGAGTATTCAACAACACTACGCCAGGGAGACCTTTGAAATATAAGTTGGAGTCAAACAGCTTCCGGAACGCCAGCGTCATCTATCGACGCTGGACAGAGCCAATGAGTGACAGGCCGGCGGCGTTCTCGACAGTTCTCGAGCAACGGTCCGCCAGAGCAGTCGACTATTTGTAATTGTGCGTAATTTGATATCGGGAACATTAAGTGGTTGGTTATTATCTAAGTTAATTAATAAAGTGTTTGATTGCACCAACATTACCCACTGACCCACACTTTGGAGGTTGAATTATGGACCCCACTAATGACTATTTCGGCGGGAACCTATGCTTTTTTCTCCAATATATATGTTTTACGGATTTTCATAGCACGCGATATTATTTCATATAACACATTGATTTATACCATTATCCTGGTATTTTTGTTACACGTTATGGTGAAAAATGAAACGTATACTATTCACCGTTGTGGCAATTTGATCGTATAAATAAACTTTGTTGAAAATAATTAGTAATGTGGTGGACAGAAAAGGTAGCCCTTTTACAAATTCGGAGTCAAGTAAAACGACAGCAACAGACGTTAAAGTAAAGAAAACACGGTAGTTAAAACGAAATGGAGCTTGGATGGCCAACCACAGTGAATTGTGAAACGGGGGGATTTAATTCTCATTAGAAATTATTGCTAACAGAGAAAGGAATGTCCGATACAGGATAAAATATTACAAGCTGCTGTTTACCCCCTTTATTATTTACTATTTTGTATATATTGGTATTGCTGCTTCATTGGTCTAATGATCAGCCTGTTTGGCTAGAGATATGAGGTTCTAGCTTTGAGTCCTGGTTAAAGAAATTTGCAGTATTTACTCTAAAAACCCTCTCTTCGACACGTAGAGGCCTGTGTCCAGCAGTGGGACGTTAATGGGCTGTTAATTATCTTACCTTATCTTTACTCAAAACCTAATATACATATATACATAGCATCACGCCTCATTCCCATAGGGGTAGACGGAGACCACGTCCTTCCACTTGCCACGATCCTTGCATATCTCCTTNCTAAGAGAGAAAGGAATGTCCGATACAGGATAAAATATTACAAGCTACTGTTTACCCCCTTTATTATTTACCATTTTGTATATATTGGTATTGCAACTTCATTGGTCTAATGATCAGCCTGTTTGGCTAGAGATATGAGGTCCTAGCTTTGAGTCCAGGTTAAAGAAATTTACAGTATTTACTCTAAAAACCCTCTCTTCGACACGTAGAGGCCTGTGTCCAGCAGTGGGACGTTAATGGGCTCTTAATTACTTTACCTTATCTTTACTCAAAACCTAATATACATATATACATAGCATCACGCCTCATTCCCATAGGGGTAGACGGAGACCACGTCCTTCCACTTGTCACGATCCTTGCATATCTCCTTCGCTTCTTTCATTCTCATTAAACCTTTCATACAAGTACATCGGTTTAGAGTACTCTTGACCTGGCCCTTGTTTACCTTGGTCTTCTCCTTCCAACGTCCCATCACTCTTGACTCATCAATTCTTTTAGTTAGTCTCCTTTCATTCATTACCTTTTCTGTATCGATTCCGAGTTACTGTAGCCTTAAATATTTATGAATCAACGTTCTAGATATATCACAGTTAAGGCATATTTTGGAATTTACTTGACAATTAGAAAACAACTTATTTTTCTTTGTCAATGATAGCATATATCGATTTTTTCGTTCGTAAATACACAAATTTGTAGATCGAAAGGAAGGCTTTAAAATCACGTAATAAAACGTGTAATTTTTCAATTGTCTTACGTTAATTACCCCATTAATATGAGGTTCAGGTTTTGTTGCAAAATTCAAATTCAAAGAAGGCTTTTACAGTACTTTTGAGGCGTCAAATAATCGTTTTTTTTTACATATTATTTCCAATGACTGATACTGATGAAGAATGATTTGAAATCTTGAAAGTTCGAGGGTTCTTTCACGCGCTATTTTGAGAATAACCCAGAATAAACTCAGTCGGGTATCCCTCTCTATATCATTATCATTATAATGTAATTTAAATTTATTTTAAATAGATTAGAGTGTTATATTCGCCTCCATGCTTTTAACCAACGACTTTTCACGTTTGAGTCAAAATATCACTAATGAAGCCAGAAAATTAGTTACAGATACTTAAAATAAGAAAAGTAAACTAAATAAGTCTTTCGGAGCTAAATTAAATTCAGGAAGTTGAAACCGTCTAATTTTTATAACAATATTAAGCGTGGAAACCAAATGAATTGTCGTCCTTAATAAGCGTTCACGGTGAACTTAGAGATCTCTAATTTGCATAAAAAGGGGCATGATTCAAATGACAAAACATTTCGAGAGCCTCTTTCATTTAAGTTTAAAATTGTTGGCGCTCGGGTTTAATTGACACTGTAAAGGGACGCGGCCCTAATCCGAATAAATTCAAATTGATACGGCCCTAAATCAAACGCGGCCCTCAGCGAATTTAACCTTGTACAGCGATACCTTGGAACGAAACCAGACGAACTGGGGTATATTAATCTTTACTAATATTATAAATGCGACAGTAACTCTGTCGCACATTCACGAGAAAACTACTGGACATATTTAAATGAAATTTGGTACACAGCTAGCCTAGAGTCTTAAAAACGTAATTTTTAATGCGAAATCGAGGTTGTAACGTCATTATTAACTGACTTCAAAAAAAGGAGGAGGTTATCAATTCGTCTTTATTGATGATGAGTTTTTTTTTAAATGAAAGGTGGTGCTCGTCATAGGGTCCCATTTTTTAAAAACCAGTTCTGATGATGGCATCCGTGACAAAACCGGATGTCTTAAATTTGCGTAAGCATGTGCGCGACAAATGGACGAATAACTCAAGAACACGTCAACCGATTTCGATGATTCCTTTTTTTATTAGAAAGGATATACTTCAAGGGTTGTCTTGTGATAGTTGAGAAGGTTCTGATGATGGAATCCATGACAAAGTGACGGAACTCTTCAATTTTTAGGAGCAAATCAACGATACTCGGCAGAATCTTCTATAAGCTATCCAGATATTTTAGCCGCCTACCGTAACTAGTGCTAGTCGTAGTTAAATATGAAGATCAATGGAACTCCTCAACGGCTTACAGTAAGAGTGCGTTTGTTGCTGCATTGCAATATTTGAAAGGTGAATTATGTATGAAGCGGTGCTATAAGGGTTTCGGGTTCGAACCCGGGTGTGGCGATATTAATGTAAATTTAACTTTTTAAAGTTGTTTCACTTAAACGGTATTATCTCATATGTGAAACGCGTTTGAAGTGTACGTGTACACTTCAAACGCGTTTGATAAACTAACAAATTTGTCTCAATGCGTGCATTGAGACAAATTTGTTAGTTTACTTCAGATTCACTAAAATCAAAAAATAACCTACATATACGAGCTCGTATAGCTACAGGTGGGAGAGACGCGGGAGATGCCAAGTGGACACGCGGGGAACACCTACCTTAGCTGACACCGCCTCCGAATATAACAATACGAAGAACACTGTAAAAGAATACGCAATTATTTCTTACTTTTTTAAAGCATATTAATGTATTTGTATGTTTGTTTTGAAGGCGGTTCTTTTTTTGTTAAAATTTCTATTTATTAGAGCTAGAAATTTGAAAGATGTTTTGGTATTGATTCGGTATCCTTACTAATCTTTAAGGTAAATAAAAAAAGGTAAGTAGCAGACCATTAATGTTCCATTGTTGGGTAAAGGCCGCCTCACTCAGGAGAGAGGGATTTTAGAGCATAGACCCACCACGCTGCGCCACTGCGGATTGCCGTCACATGGACTATTAGAGTGAAGGAATTTTTGCAGTTGTGTATTATGCTGGCCATCTGCCTCATTGGTCTAGTGGTTAGAATGTTCGACTACAGACATGAGGTCCTGGGTTCGAGTCCCAGGTCGTGCCAATTCAAAAATCAATATTGAGTATTCTATTAAGATTTTGTCAATATTTGCCCGAAGCTGGGAAGTTGGCGGTGTGCTCCACCCCCGTTCCTCAGAGAGCACGTTAAGCCGTCGGTACTGTGCCTGATCTCTCTCCGCAAGTGTCTGATTGCCGTCACAACGGACTATGAGAGTGATAGAATAGAGAGTGCACTTGTGACACTCTTTTTTACGAGTGAGGAGGCCTGTGCCCAGCAGTGGGACGTTAATGGGCTGTTAATTATCTTACCTTACTTCAAAATCTAATATACATGTATACATTGCATCACGCCTCATTCCCATAGGGGTAGACAGAGACCACGTCCTCCCACTTACCACGATCCTTGCATATCTCCTTCGCTTCTTTCATTCTCATTAAACCTTTCATACAAGTACGTCGGTTTAGAGTACTCTTGACCTGGCCCTTGATTACCTTGGTCTTCTCCTTCCAACGTCTCATCACTCTTGACTCATCAATTCTTTTAGTTAGTCACTACATTTTCTTTTATACCACAACATTCTCTTATTTCACTATTTCTTACTCTGTCACTCAGTTTTAATCCACTCGTACTTCTCATCTCTACCGCATTAATTTTACTTTTCTGATTCTTCTGCCATACCTAACTTTCACTGCCGTACATAAGTGCTGGCACCATTACTCCTGCATGCACAGCCACTCTGGCCCTTTGAGACACCATCTGGCTATTCATAAAGGCGTCCAGAGCACCATTTACCGCATTCCCTGCATTCACTCTCCTTTCAATATCACTTCCACATGTTCCATCTTTTGAAAACCTGGGGTACATTACCCCCAATTATTGCAAACCATGAACCAAAACATAGAAAGACTTAATTTATGGTATACATGTATCTGGTGCAATAGGTTGAATTAGACTTCTTCTATCCCCGATATCAATCATCATCAAGGTAATCAATTATTATTTAAGGTCGTTAATAATTCGATGGGTTAAAATTGAGAGTAATCAAAATAATAAAGTTCAACTGATATATTCAATAAGTTACAAGGTCTGTCTTCAAGCAAACTTGATTTCCCAATGTTCATCAATAACTAATATTAGCTATAGTTAGCTTAAATTTACTTAGCTAACTTAGTTTCAGAAATCGGGAGCGAATAGGCATGTTACTAATCAAATCTCGCTAAGTGTTCTGAATATATTAATAAACTATCTGTTTTATTACCTCACAGTACATTTAGTTCCACTATTATATATCTTGGGTCATTAATTTTGATATATGTATGATGGAACAGTCCTAGTTCCGACTACACGATTTGAGTACCGAAGGGTTGAAGCACAATGATATATTGGTTTTATGTTTTACTAACTGGTGACCCAGACTTTGTATAGAATTAGTACACATATGTCTTATGTATGTATTCATTCACCTATAAATGGTCTAATACGTGCTATAAATATAAGCTGGTAAGTCGGTTCTTTCATTGGAATTTTTAATGACCTTTTGTAGGTTTATACTGACAACTCTATTTCGCTACAATACTAAGTAAAAGTGTATTATTTACAAGGTGTTAGAAGATCGCTCCCGAAAATGAAGACAGACGATAGAACTATTACTACCAACCAACCGTTAACAACCGCCGTGTTGGGTTCTTGGTTCCATCTATCCTCGGGCGTTCAGTAAATGCCCGGTACTCTTTTTTACCTGTATTTGATACGGCCTGGATCCCGCCGGCAACGCCAGCAGGTCCATCCTGGTCAACAGGAACTCACGGGGCAGAGGACGCCCAGTGTTTGCCGTTCTTTGGTACTGGCTGGCAATGCTGTGGAGGTGTATGTGCGGAGAGTTATCCGCTAGGCAGAGCATACTCCTCGCAAGCTGGCGGACAATCACTGAGGTGTTTGTCCGGTGGGCGTCCTGGTATCACCATGGATAACGTCCTTCAGCAGCATCTTGCAGCCTCTTTCTCTGGTATCCTGAGCTGAAGGAGTACCAGGCAGGGGCCACATGTCAGTCTAGAGCAGAGCTAGGCTCCGAAGACCTTCGGTGGGACTTGAGGTAATGAGCGGCCATAGCAGCGACCAGGCCGCCGCAGCCCAGCCCACGGCGTGAGTCACCGTGTCCGCCAAGCGCAGCCCACGATCAATGCGGCACCCCAAGTAGCGCACTGAGGCCTGCTACACCACATCCTCCCCCCCGATGTTTAGCTGACGATGACGTTTGTGATGACCGAACTTAATGGCCGACGTCTTGTCAACGTTGACAGACATCTTCCACCTGTCTAGCCAGTCAGGCAGCAGGTCCAGCAAACGTAGTAATTTGAGAACGGCGTGTTGTTTTATGTAAAATGACGTAATGTGCGCGCTGTCGTCAGCATAGAGTAACAACAGCAAGTCTACCTGTCGTCCAGATGGTGGCAGCGGGTAGGGATATCATCCGTGTACACCGCGTACAGGCTTGGTGACAAACTGGGGAACTCCCACACGGATCAACCGCCGCTAGCTGCGGGCGCGCGGGCAGCTAGAGGTCGTTGACCCGGGCTAGACCTCAGCTGTTTTTAATTCTGTGTTTCAGTTCTAGTTTTTTTTTATTAAAGTAATGTATTTTTTCTGAAACTATCGTATCATTTAACTATAATGATGTATGAGCATAAATAATGCTAATAAAACAGTTTAAAAAAACATTTTTTCCGTCACTGCACAGCACTGATGATTTAACGTGCTCTCCAAGGCACGGGGGTGGAGCACACCGAAAACTAGACAAAATAGGGCAAATACTCGTAATTTCTTAACAGAAAATTCAATATCTGGTTTTGAACTCGCTAAAGCCGAACATGCTAACCACTATACCAATGAGGCAGGTTGTTGTTTTGGTAATAAGTAAATTAAATAAATCTTTAACCAAATAACAGTATTCTTTTTGCTTTTCTTTCTCTACGGACCATAAGTTGTAATGAGAATTAAGTCCCTTAAATTTCGCTATTCACGGCGGTTAGCCGGCCAGGCTCCATTTCACTTTAACAACGTTGTTTTCTTTACCTGAACGAGCGACGACATCTATTTCCTTGTCTCCAGATTTGTCGAGGGAAATTGGCTCCATTCCCTTTGCCTTGTATTTTCTATTCTTTTTGAATTAATGTCTACATTTGTTATTCAATTATAATATTAAACAATCGTATAAAAATAAAGATAGTTCTTACGTTATCTTGCATGTATATTATAGGTCTAAAAATCATTTGTCTAGTTGAACATACCCATTTTTAATATACCGGAGTCAGTTTTGGATTTGCTTCTATATAACACTAGCAGACCCGACAGACTTCATTCTGTCAGTAGTACTAATGATCCATAGCTCTTACATTTTGTGACAATTCAATTGACTTTGAACTTTACGCAGCAGTAAGAAAGTACAAATTGACTCTTGCTTAGACAACAGTAAGTACTTGTAATTTATTATAAACTTTATGGAACAGCAATAAAGATCAAATTGACTCTACATTTTAGTTAGAAAACTTTTGTATTGCAAACAGAAGAGGGATGTTTTCAAGATATTCCTCTGCAATTATTCGAATTTTTCTCGCCGTAAAAACCATCCTTGGACTTCAACGAACATTAAAAAAACAATTGTCAAAATTGACCCAGGCGTTGTTGAGCTATGCGCTTACCAAAACATTTTGCCATTCATTTTTATATTAAATAAATACTAAACAAAACACAATCGATTAAATGACACACAGAATATTTTTTGTTTTGATACAAAAGATAGCGTAAATAAATGACATCTTTACATAACCTATGAAAGATGAATAATTTTTAATTAAAAGATAGTAGCATAAATGAATGCTATATTTACATAACCTAGAAATGAATTAACAAAACTGTTGCTATAGACAACGGTCTAATAATTCATGTAACAACCTTGTGGATGCGTGGGTGGATGCATGGGTATATGCATGGGAGTGCGTGGGTGGATGCGTGGATGGGCGCGTGGGTGGATGCCTGGGTGGATGCGTGGATGGATGCGTGGGTGGATGCGTGTGTGGATGCGTGGGAGTGCGTAGGTGGATTTTTAGTGTGTTTTGTGCGCTTCGTAGCAGAAACAGATGACTATCCACATAAATTAAAAAAAAATGGTAAAGGGTTGATGGAATTAAAAAAATGAATAGCCCAAAACCTTCTACAATTAATTCCGCATCGAATGGCCATTGTCTCTTGCCGATCGGTCCAGTAGTTTTCAAGTTTATCGATAACAAAGAAAAAAAAGTTGCTTATATATATATAGATTAAGAAATATGAAAACATCCTTTAACAAAAGGGATATAATAATTTTGAAGGTTATTTCAGCGATAATTGTTTTCACTTGATTGCAACTGCACATAGAAGCAAAATATTACACACTGGAAGATACAAAACTGTCCAAGATGTTAGGAGACCGCTTCCGGAATCCAAGACAGGCGATAGTACTAATGACACCTGTGGTCGTTGACCCGAACTGAGACTTCAGCTGGTTTTAATATTGTATTTCATTGTTGCTTTTTTAGTAAAGTAATATATTTTTTATGAAACTTTCATTTAATTTAGCTGTACTAACATGATGGAGCGTAAATAATGCTAATAAAATGATTTTCCTCAGCTGGTTTTAATTTTGTATTTCATTTCGGTTTTTTTAGTATAGTAATATATTTTTTATGAAACTTTCATTTCACTTAGCTGTACTAACATGAGGGAGCGTAAATAATGCTAATAAAACTATTTACCTCAGCGGGTTTTAATTTTGGTTTTCATTGCTGGTTTTTTGGTAAAGTAATGTATTTTTTATGAAACTTTCATTTCATTTAGCTGTACTAACATGATATAATATTTTTAATTTATTATAAATATTTTTGTTATTATAAAAAACTTTTCTGATTTGATGATAATTTTTGGATTTACGAGTTACCGCGTGTTAGCCTTCTAACCTCGTAATATAGCTTTCTTATGTAATAGTCTTGACGCTTAACAGCTGGACCGATTTTCGTGAAATATGTTATGTTGATGGATGGATATGATTGGAAATCAAGAATATAAGTTTTAAAGCCTATTTCATCTCGTCGTCGTCGTCGTCGCTTCAACCGATGAACGTCCACTGCTGGACATAGGTCTCACAAAATAATGACCACAAGGCCCGATCTTGTGCCGCCTGGCTCCATCGGCTACCGGCGACCCTCTTTATATAGTTGGTCCACCTTGTAGGGGGATCTTCCTACACAGCGTGGTTCGGTGCGGGGTCACCATTCCAGCACCTTCCAGCCCCAACGTCCATCGGTTCGTCGGACTATGGGCCCCGCCCATTGCCACTTCAGGTTCGCAATTCGTAGGGCTATGTCGGTGACTTTGGTTCTGCTACGGATCTCCTCATTTCTGATTTGATCGCGTAGAAAAACTCCGAGCATAGCCCTCTCCATCGCACACTGAGTGACTCTGAGCTTTCGAATAAGGCCCGTAATCAGCGACCACGTTTTATCTACCTGGTGTAATAGCTTAATAATATCATAGGATATACTTACAGTAAGGTACCGTTGTACGTGAAAAGTTATATCGAAGAAGTTCCCTCATTAATTGACAGCGTGTGAACGTTTTCGCGTGTGCTTGAGCTTGCTGAGTTAAGGATAGTGTGATCCACAGCAGAAATAGATGGTGACGCATCTTGATGATGATATCTACGAATCAAATTATCAAAATTATTTAACATTTCGCTGGCCTACTACTATTTATACACAACAAACTTATAAACGAGGCCTCTCTTAAAGGAAAATGGTAGTCTAAGATGTCACGTAAATAAAAAGGATTTTTTCAATATTTGGCTGAAGTTGGCAAATCGGCAATGTCTTTTCCTCAAGCCGAAGAGCACTTTAATGCATCAGTTCTGCGCGTCAACCCTCTCCGGTCGTGTTGGATGGCCGTCTCATGTCACAATGAGAGTGTCTTCACTTACTCTCTCTCTCTCTCTTTCTCTCTCTATGTATATGTAGATAAAAGAGAGGAGTGGAACAGCGTGCTGGGTGTATACTCTTAAAACCCTTTCTTCCTGACTCATAAGTCAGGAAGACTGTGCCCAACAATGGGACGTTGAAATGGGTTGCTACTTACATTTTTTAATGTGTTTATAGTACTGTAGAGATTTGAGAACATTAATATAAAGTTATCGATGGGGGTTGTTTTATAAGTATTAATACAAGATTTGGACTATCTAGTTGGCGCAGTGATGTGAGTACTTTGTTAGCAGAGGTTCCTGGGTTCGATCACCGGAATTTGCCTGAATCTGAACTGCCATGGCTAGTTCCAGCCATGGGTAGTTACCACCAAACCTACCAGCAAAGACGTACCGCCAAGCAAGAGATTTGTATTTGAGTAAGATGGTGTATAGAAACCACAAGAGGTAAAATGCCTCTTACCAAAACAACTCGCTTTAATCTTAAAATGAGACAACACTTACTATCAAATGTAATCACAGTCAACTATTAACTTGTCAGCGATAACAAAAATCTAACATTTTTCTATAGTACTTGCTTTAAAGTTATTTTTGTGCCTCAAGATTACTTATTGTAGGAAGAAGAGATTACAAGTTAGTATCTCCTTGACATTAAAGTACATTAAGATTTTAATTTTATTCATTTAATTTGAAATCAATGCTTCTGAAGTAATTAATTAGTAAATATTACACATTCTTATAAACTATACGATATGTAAGTCAAAAGTAAACAAGGGAATGATGGAAAGGTTATTTGAATATGTGACTACTCAAATACACTTCCTTATTTTGGCCTATTTGCGATGATGGATGGACTACTTAAAGTTAGTTGACATTCTCAAAAACCGTGTTATTGTTTTTCTGAAAGATTGATTTGTGAAGGATTTTCCTTATTTTTCATATTATAGAGGGCTTCAGGAATCTTCAAAAGTTCTTCATGGCACTTTTTATCAACAAATACAATATAAAAACTTTTTTATAATTTAGTTTTCAAACCGAAACAAACATTACTTATTGTAATAATGATGTGTTTGACGGGTTCCCTAACGCCAGGGTAGTCTGGAAGTATAATGAGCGATAAGACTACTCAATTGCACACTAAAAGTACCTTATACTGAGTAATTGAACATCTATTTTTAGCGTGGTATTCAGTAAAGAATATTATCTAATCTATCTATCCTAGATGTTTTCATTACGCTAATGTTGCATAAAATTGCAAATGTAACATTTTTAATTTAATACCACCACCATATCGATTTTTGCAATAAAATTTTTTGACATAAATATGACGATTCAAATGTTCTGAATCTATCCCCGTTGGCTGATTTTTTCCATCATCAGTGGCGCAAAATTGCAGGAAGGAATTTTTGGAGGTTCGCAGATACTTGAGCTAATGAAAGATGAAGCTTTCGATTCGAAGTTGAGCAAAGCAAAAAAGAGATTGCGTGGATTTTGTGGAAGTTTGTCATAATTTTCTTGGGCACACAAAAAGTGAGAACTACCGACGAATCATTCAAGAGCTTCTTTCTGCTTATAAAGCTTTATGCTTATATAGCTCATTTAGATTTTTTCCTGAAAATCTTAAGAGCCATATCAGATGAGCATGGTGAAAGGTTTCATCAGGGTATAATGCAGATAGAAAAACGCTACAATGGGAAATGATCAGCAGCAATGTTCGCTGATTTCTGTTGGTCAATTCACCGAGAAACTCCAAAAGGAAAAAAACTACAAAATAACAATTTTTTCACCTGTAGATGACCGATATAATTATTTCATTTTGTGACTATAATTTAGGATTTTTCAATGTAAAACTTAAAACTGTAATATTTATACATTTCGTTCTAATAATTGATGTTATAATGATATTGTTTGTTAATTAAATAAATATTATATTGGAAATCTACGTGTGGTACTTAATTGTATGTCAGATTTCGTGTTTAAAGCACAAAATATGAAAAATTCATGCATGAAAAGAAGGAGAAAACAACTTTTTTTTGTAATTCGAGAGAAGCCAATCTTACAGTTTACAAGTAATATAAAACAAAAAATAATGCCACATCCTATGCCTTACAATAGAAATTTCTTAAACTTATTACATAGAAATAAACTTTTATTTGACATGATTTCAGCAGATAAAACTGTGCATTTCTTCGCTAAATAAACTGCTAATTAACAAATACTAATCGAGTAATTATATAAACTGTATTAACATCAAGTGCCATTCACTATAAGTATTTGTTGATGAATAAAAGAACGAAATATAGTATTATTGATTAAACATTTTAAACTTAATAATACATAAACTGGTTGACTTCGATACGTTAGCTTAAAATAATTATTCTGTAATATTTACGATTATTATAGATTTTTTTTCAATGTAAGAAGTTTCACGTTGTCTACGTGTATTGTGATATAGGTAAGCCTTTTTTATATTATTGAAGTGAGAAATGAGATATAAACATTTGTTATAAAGAGATAAAATGCACAAATTACCTTTTGCACCGGCTGTGAGCAGGACACAAGTGCAGCTGATGCGTTCGAAGTACAGGATTACACGCATTATCTATTTACGCACTGCGTTCGTTAAGGGGGAGTTAAGATTCGTTTTAGTTATACATAAAATAGAGAATAAGGAATCCTTATAATTGAGATTTCAATCCCTTCTTATCAGAAATAATAGATTTAATAAAAAAAGCACTTAAAATTTCTCATGACGAAGCATTGATTTGATTCTTGATTGATGAAATTTGATGGACATTTTTTTTCACATGGCAATCCTCCTAGCTGAATTTTATCTTCGCCGGGCAATCTCATGCAGATCTCATTCTCTTCTTTGAAGTGCAATGTATCAGGAGTCTGCTTAACCTGCTCTCAGAGGGACGGGGCGTAGAGCACCGTCAACTACTACTTAACATTTTTGTAACTGGGAAAAGCTTTGCGCACCTTGGAAGAAGAAAAAAATCATCCAGTCGGGAGTATGGTACGCGCTGACTAAACAGAATGCCCAATAAAACCCAGTCCATCTCTCGTCATCCTTCAATGAGACCACCAGTGTGTCCCATTTTGCATTCCACTCTATTGACCCAGATGATGCTGACTATGCCAGTTTACAGTATACTGAGGGGAAAAGTGCAGCGCATACCTGCGCCTATTGCCACCCAACCTCCTTCGACGGAGAGAGAGGGCATCAGCCGCATCCTTCCTTTACCTTTCATTTGTCTTCTTTAGAGTGATGACGGACTAGCAAAAGAAGGCAATCGTCCCCCTTTAAACTCACTGGCGAGCATCGCATCGATTATGCTCCTCAGAGAAAGAGCTCCTCCAACCAGTGACAATAAGATATGGAGCGCTCACGCTGGACACTCTGCCCATATATAGTGCCCCGCATCCACAGTGGCAACACACTCATGACAGATCGGCGTTTCCTCACGACCTATATGATGAAGATACTTACCGAAGCAACCATGCCCGGTCTGCTCTGAGTAAGAGAGGGATCAGTTAAGCATAATGATTCGATTCTCTACATGAGGACGGATCGCTGCCACTGTGGTCACACTTGCAGTTGGGGACCCGAGGTCTTGGCTCCAAGTTTCGATGATGCAATCGCAGCTATTCTATACTGATAGACGATCGCGAACACCTCCGCCCGCATTTCCCATGGGCCACTTGCTAAGAGAGTCGCTGCCGTCCAAGAAACTGTGCGATACCCACGTATAACTCTAACCACTATGACCCTCTGTGCCCTGTACAAGTGAGCTTCATTCGAAGCAGTTAAAGCATTGGCTCAAACGGGTGCACCGTATAAAGCCATACTGAATAATGCCAGCATAAAGTTTCCTGCGAGACGGTTCTGGACCTCTCACGTTAGGCAACAAACTTCCAAGCGCGGAAGCGGTATTCATGAGTCGTGGAGTAGGCCAGGTGAAATGTCTGAATCGGCTATCCAGCATTTAGCCCAGACATTTCATGTGGGCTTTAAACTGTACCACTGTGTCATCCAACAATAGCGTCGCCCCACGCAGTGGTTCTCTCCGAGGCCCATGGAAGACCAGGCACTCGGCCTTAGTGGTGAAAACCTCCAGACCCAACGTCCGAATCCTTTCTATCACAAGATTTGTTCCGACCTCATGCCTACTTAACCTTTTAATAAGTTATACTATGTTTAAATTTCATCTTATCGTCAGACCCTGACGTTCTCGATATAAATACCATCCAAGATCAATTCTGAATTGGCCTGACCATAAATATATATCATAACGAAAGGAAGTTAGGTCTGTATAGGTATCTCCACAATATCCCTCGATATTTTCTTACCTTTTTAAGGTTGTAAAGCAAACTTATAAATCGTTCCCGAAGAAATGAACTACCGATACAATTTACTATTTCCCATACATTCGTGTAACCGATAGAATGCACAGTAGTCTCTAAAGAACCTTTGAGACAAAAATATAGTGCGCGTTAGCTATCTAACCCCCTGGACTCCGGAACATTTATGGGGGCGATTTGAACGTAAAGACCGTAGTTTTTTAAACGGTGTTAGGAGACTCGTTCCACGCTATTGTTTCTATGGCAATACGTAGACGTTGTATTTATTCGGTTTAGATGGGCTCCAACGGAAATACGTAGAAAAATAGAGGCAGTTACGTTCACAATCGATGTAGAAGATTGCTTTAAAGAATACTACTGTTTCATTCAATTCTGTATTTGCAATTCACATGAATATAAATGCTCATCTTGTGCTTTCATAAATCATTTATTCATATCTTTGTTCTTAAAAAAACTACTTTATCTTTATAATCGAAAGAAGTAAGTTAAGTAGCACATGTGTTCACTGATATTGTATGTTTGTAATTTTCAATTTTATGTAAATGTCGGAAAAAACGGTAGCGTATTCTATTTCTGTAAACATCAAGTACAATTTCCTTTTAATCTATTATTGATCGTGTGTGTTTTGGAGCGTTCATGAGATGTAGAATGACTCTTAACAAATCAGCGACCTGTCTTGATCTTAGATCCTATCATCACTTAACATCAGGTATGATAACCGCCAAACGATAACAACAAGGGAGAAAGCCAAGGGTTTCAACCTTCGCATTGATCCCTGGCATACCGGATGAGTTGTGAGTGAGAATCTGATACAAGATTTAAGTTATTTCACATTTAATATCAAGAAACGAAGCTTTTTATCAAAGGAATTGGCACAGTCAAGTTTAGTTATTGTCGTCGTAAATAGAGGTATGAAGAACCACTGAAATTCTTATTCCATGATCCACATTCCTATTTCACGTCTGTATTCTGTTTAAGAGTGCTTCCCTAGTCGAGTCGAGAAAAATTACAACAAAAAAGTAAACAACATTCCACTTACACATACTTTTAAAATAATGTTACGAAAGCTTACCACTTCAAAAACAATACCTCGCGCTACAAAAGACCGCATGTTTTTTTACAAAGCTTTATATTTCCACGACAATAATGAATGTGAAAAATTAAAACTGTTGTAATGAGTAATTTCTTTAACAAAAATATTGGTGACCTCGTTTCTCTTGAGCCACTTGTATAACGTCGTTTAACAAAATTTTAATAGTAATAATCACTTAAACCAATTGTAATACTAGATACATTTTTTAATGGTTTATTTGCAAATTCAACATAGACTTCGACAAAAACAAAATTCGTTGACTTGTACTGCCCGAGGAAGTGCTCTGCGAGCAATCGCCTCATCCATGCAAAAGATCACGCTTCAGTACAACTGGTGATCGCTGATGTAGACCCAACCACAGGCCGTGCGGGTGACTCCAGCAAGATGTACGTCATCTGTGGAGCGATCCGAAGAATGGGAGAGTCCGATGATTGTATAGTACGGCTTACCAAGAAGGATGGGATATTGGCAAAGAACTACTGATGTAGTTGTAAGAAACATATTCTAAGAAATAGACCACTAGCAGAGGATTGAATTCTCATATTTAGTATGAATTTTACAATTATATTATAAGAAATTTAAACAAAACTATGATTTTAAAGTCACTTGGCGTGCTTAGAATGTTTAACAAGATACTATACACGCAGGGAGGTAACTGCCTGCCATGAGTGTGATGCACCTGTAGATACAGTGCAGCACACTCTGGCAGAATGCCCGGCGTGGTGACCCCAGCGGCATCTATTGACGTCGTTGGTCAGAGGAAACCTTTCACTGGAGGGCATAGTTGGCGCAATGCTCACCGGTGAAAGGGAGTGGAAGGCAGTGGTCTCCTTCTGTGAAAGTGTTATTTCGCTGAAGGAGGCACATGAGAGGCACAGGGAGAACGCTGTAGACGCTCCTTTACTTCGGCGCAGGAGGTTGGGAGGTAGGAGGCGTCGATTTGCGCTTCTCCTTCCTCCTTCTTAAGTTTCCCAGAGGAATCTTCCGGAGTGCCAGGGTAGATTGCGTCTACCGATCCTCTGGTGCTCCAGTAAAGGAAGCGGAGGGTATCGCTGGGTTTTAGTGGGTATTCTGGTTTACCAGCGAGTCCCACACTGCCGATAATTCTACTCTGATCGGCGTGCATAAAGGCATTTCCCAGCGTTGAAAAAAAAAGATACTATACACAATTAATAACGGATTTGCTTGTATATAACTTTAAGAAAAATGTCAAGAACATTCTTATAAAATGTTGGTATTTGATTCCACTTGATAAAATCAAGGTAAGTAGCAGTCCATTACTGTCCCACTGCTGGGCACAAGACCCTTAACTCATATAAGAGTGGGTTTTTTTACCAAGCTGCTCTAATGTGGATTGGAAGACATAGTATACAAGTGCACTCACTATTCCTTCACTCTCATAGTCCTATGTAATGGGAATCCTACTGTAAGTAAGAAGCAGCGCTTTAACGTCCCACTGCTGGGCACAGGCTTCCTCACTCCGAAGAGCGAGGGTTTTCAGAGCATAGACCCACCACGCTGCTCCACTGCGCATTGGCAGGCATTATACAAGTGCACTCTCTATTCTATCACTCTCATAATCCGATGTGACGGGAATCCGACACAACCGGAGAGAGATCAGGCGCAGGACCGACGGCTTAACGTACTCTCCGAGGCACGGGGGTGGATCACAACGCCAACTTCCCAACTTCGGGCAAATATTGAGAAAATCTTAACAGAAAACTCAATATTGATTTTTGAATCGGCTGACCCGGGACTCGAACCCAGGATCTCACGTCTGTAGTCGAACGTGCTAACTAGTGGTTAGCAATGACCAATGAGGCAGTTTTAATCCTCTTGTATAAGTACGCATTATGTCACATAATATGAATTTACAATTTACAAAAAAACTATGCTTATTGTAAATGCTATCAGTTTAGTTGTGGGGTAGTTGTGAAAAAATATGTAATCCCGCCATTTTGTGGCGGCGGCCATCTTGGATTCACAGATATGTTGTCATCAGACGTAGAGTAATGTACCAATTATTATATCAATCTATAGACAGGAAAAAATAAAATTTCAATGACTAAATTCGACTTAAATAAAAAAAAAACACTTTGATGATGCTGTGTTTTGTTTAAACTTAATTTATTGAAATTTATACATCTTGTGTGCATTTAAATACACACTAAGTTTTTATTTATTTTGTGTACAATTTAGAAATGAAACTGTTAATACAATGACTCGTTCAAGGTAATCTCAAATGCATTTAGTGTATAATAGCAGTTGGTTAACAGACAAGACGCATTGGGCCACTGGCCGACCGTCACCCTTGTTATCTCATAGACTTAGAGTGCCCATTATTGTCATTCAACAGGATAAAGGTGTCATCACATTGACTTAATATATTTATACATTTATTTTCAAATTTCGAGGTCCTCTATCGACGAGGCCAAATTTATAAAATTGCATTTTCTAATTTGTTTGGGTTTGGGCAGCCATGACTCCGGAAAGGTCGATAATTGACGGTCTGGTACCCCTGTGAGGCTCGACATAGCGAATGCCTTCAACAGTCTTACCCATAAAACTATTTTGAAGGCGTTCCGTATCTTGGGAGGCTGTTGAGAGCATATCTCCAGGATAGGAAGGTCCTTTGGGAAAGCCGCGGTAAGCTAGTCCGACGTGGAGTCTGCTATGGCGTGCCACAGGGGTCCGTATTGGGCCCGATTCTCTCGAACATTGACTTCGATTGACTCTTGCGATATCCTCTCCTCCCCGGGAACGAAGTGTTAAGCTTCGTGGACGACACTCTCGTCACTGCTCGAGGGAGGACCTTCGTCGAAGCGGTTTTGCTCACGGAAGTCGAAGCAGATATGGTGGTAAAAAGAAGCCAGCTTCTGGATCTGCAGGCTTCTATCACCAAGACACAGGTGCTGCTTTTTCATGGACCTCAAAGAGGTACCCCACAAATTTCCCAGCGACGAAAAACTAGCTTTGACTGTGTTTAATTATCACTTTATTAGGAAAAACATGCGGCTACGCAAAGCAGTTGATATTCCGATACGATGCTATGTGAAAATAGAAAGAGGTACATTACCTCTTATCAGGTAATCACGATACTATCTTAAACTGTAGATCTAGAGGGATGTCCTAACCTGCCAACAATAAAATAAGATACGGCTCAAGCCTCTCATCACTCCAAACCTTGATCAATTTGATAATTTCCTAAATATGCCCTGCTTGGAAACTAAACCTGCTAGCAGAGCAAACGCTCACACCATTATGTCAGTGAAAGGATTGTCGTCTTCGTCGACAGCGTTGAAGAATTATTGTTTCAAGAAGATAATTTTCTTGGAATAGTTTTTAATACGTCCCGACCTTATTTCTAATTTCTAGAAATTTCCTGTTGCCCAGTCACTGCATTTTATTCGACTCTTGAGAAAATTTTATTCCCATTCGCCTATAACTTGTCGACTCAGTATGAGCCCCGCCTGGTCGTCATTCAAAGGAAATGCGGTATTATGTCGCAAACACACGTATTGTTATAGCAATTCTTGTAGGAGTACCCTTGTGTATAACGTGATTGGATAGAGAAACATATTTCATTTTAAGAACTTTTCTTATGGTTAGGAAAACAATATTTAAATATTTGATAGAATACTTTTGATTGCTTTTAAGTTAAATCTAACTTTGAGTTGGATTTATCCAGGGCACCACCTGGATGAAAAGGATTCTGCTGGGTTTTAGTGGGTATCCAGCAACATAAAAAAAATTGACAAAGTCAAAGTTGTCAGAGGCTGGTTTCTAGGAGGCTACTGCCATTCCTAGTTGCCTACCAACAAAGACAGAAGCAATAAAAAATGTGTTATTAGATTATATTATAAAATTTGATATTCGGGTAGCTAGATGTACCTATACTCCTATTGGGATTGGGGGGTGGGGTGGGGGGGACAGGTACCTACTGGTACACAATTACAATTCCCAGAGGCAAATCCCTTATATATATATATATATATATTGTATACAAAATTAAGAAGTGGACAGTGGACATTCTTAAATCATAAAATATGACGTAATTTGTAAAAAAGGTGTTTTTTTTCGCAGAATGTGGCTTATGGGAGCGGTATCAATACTTTGCGTCTTATCAAACGCATGGGCGGATTGGAATTGTCCAGAATTGAGTTCGCGGCCCTCGGCTGAGTGTTCCTGCGACCTGCCTCATACATTGCGCTGTGCTGGAGACCATACTGCTTTACAGGTAAACATTTTTATATTAAATTTTGGTAAAATAAACATTTAAAGAGGGCTTCTATGACATGAGGGTAATAATAACGTAGCATATATAATCAAAGCAAAGCATGGTATCCAAGTAAATTTTATTATTAGATAACTAATATTTAAAAACCTCGTGTCACAGTGTTTGTTACTGTACTCCTCCGAAACGGCTTTTTATGAAATATTTTGTGTGTACACTAACATGAATTATATAAATCTACCTAAAATTATGGTTCTTCTAAAATTATGGTTGACTATCAGAACCATGTTAATTAATTGAATTATTATTAAGTCGTTTAGCTCAATTTTGTCACCTGTGACTTATTATTCCTGGTAATTATTTTTCTAGTCTCTCATTAATTTGCAGGTTCAGTATTACTATTCTCCGATTTTTCATTACATACTTTGAATGGCTTAAAACACAATACAAACTAAGAACTGTCTCTAGGCGAATATTCCTTCATTCTGATGTGCTACATTTCTTATACCAAACACCCCACTTAAAAATAATAAGTCCACCAATCACAGTCGTCGTGATAACGACGACTAAACAAGTGTTGATTAAATTTGAGAATTTCCGGAATAGCGTTAAACCGGATGTAGTGCATGTCAACATTTCACCGATATCATTACAAAGACCTAAGCATAATAAACAAATATAGTAATTTAATAGCAATCCACAAATAAAATAATAATGATCGCTAAAATTATAAATAAAGCCGTTCGACCGATTTGTACTTTTTGGAAAAAATATTAAACATTGATTTTTTGAAGTGAAACTTTAGCCACATGAGACTAAAATTTTTACGGATGAAACGCGTGATTAGCGTCACGAAGATTTGCAGCGTTTGAAGATTAGGTAGATTTAATCTTTACAAATAACATGTGGCGACTTAACGTCACTGGTCATTTAATCCTTTAAATTTTCATAAAATAAATTGTAAATTCAAAAACAAAATTGTATTTGTTTCGAGACTTCAAATGTTTCAATGACAATCAAATTCATTAAATTCCTTACATATCTTCCTTTCTTCCTCCCTCTAAATCTCAGAAATCTAAAGTTTTAGAATTGTATATATATATATAAACAAGAGTTAAATATTAGTTTGCCAAAGAAGTTTCACTTCTGACATACGCACGCACTTTTATTTTGTTGCACAGAAACTTAAGCTAGGCCTACCTCATCCTCTTTTCATATGCTTCCAGAGGTTCCTCCTTAACAAGACTAACAAGAATCCTAGCCTAGTGTTAGTGAACTTATCTACTTAAAACTAAGTTTCCTAACTTATGACAGGCTTGTTTCCTGACAGCAATTGTTCAAGTACTGACACTGAAGCCTAAGTCAAGTACATTGTTATTTAACAGGCTTCAAAACATTGTGTTATTTTATGAAACCACAATACAACTGATTTACACGTATGAGTGAATATATAAAGGCTGCCCATTACACGACTGCCTTTAACGCGACATACGATAGATGTACGAAAAAATTTAAGGTGATGCAACTAAGTTTCACTTTAAATACGAGGTGGTATTAAATTTAACTGTATTCATTTCTTATCCATTTGATTGCTCAAGTCAACTACTAGTTGACATGATACCATAGTACTGTCTCAACTCGGGCAATATAAGTATCTCTTTCTTTTTAAGTCATACTGAGTAAAATTTGACGGCCTTGCTGGAGCAGTGGTGCGAGTATTCGCTTTGCTAGCGGAGGTCCCGTTTTCGATCCCCGGTAGGACGAATTTAGGAAATTGTATTTACTATTTCGTCTGAGTTTGGACTGGTGGGAGGCTTCGGCCGTGGCTAGTTATCACCCTACCAGCTAAAACGTACCGCCAAACATAGAGATTTGTGTTCCGGTACGATGCTGTGTAGAAACCGTAAGAGGTTAACCACCTCTTAACAGATTAGCGCGCTTCCATCTTAGACTGTATCATCACTTACCATCAGGTGAGATCACAGTCAAACGCTAATCTGTCAGTATTAAAAAAAATCTATTTCACTTCTTGGTAACCGCCGTAACACTATATACTAAAGATAAAAACAGACCATAGAAAAAAAAATCAGTTACAAACTGATCGTTACGGTGCGTGTCGCGTTTAAGTTCGGTTTGTTGTTTTGTGGTATTTATAAACTTTAAGTGTCTATTAGTGATAAAAAGTGTTTTTGATTATATAAGTAATGTTAATAATAATGAAAACCCTTGAGGTAAGATTTAATTTATAAGTTATAAGCCTATAAATACCAGACCGCCTTTTTTCACTATCTCAAAGTTTAGCGCAACACGACGGTACACCTGAATTTTAATTTAATAAAAAGAAAGATGCCATTATATAGTTTAACTATTAGCGAACATAAAAATCATAACATTTTGTAGTCATTCATTAACATTTACACCAATCGACGCAAAAACGTCCGTGCGTTTCAAAAAAAAAACCCGAACGGACACTCAAACGGTTATTGTGAAAATTTGCGTCAAAACCTTATTTGTCAAAATTTACGATGCTGTATAGAAAAAACAATAGGTAAATTACCTCTTACCAGGTTAACGCATTTTCAGACTGTATCATCACTTAGCATCATATGTGATCGTAATAGAGCGCTAACCGGTCAGAAAAAATATTAACCGACTTCAGCTATTTTGATCACTCGTCAATATAAAATGTTCCCTTTTTTTTACTTCAAACTAGTTTTTACTGAAGGTGGACTTTCAGTTTTCGTAAATCTTTAAGAGTCGAGATGTCGGAGTGCAATAGTCTGTGGAACGCTGGCGCCATCTATCTATCGGCGTGGGGCAGAGTCAATAAGTGGCAGTCCGGCGCGTCTCTCGGTAGTTCTCGGGTGACGGTCTGCTAGAGCAGTCGACTATTGAATCTGTCGCGTTCCTAGCTATTATTGTTAATGAGAGACAAAACTCTTCGAACAGTGCGTGTTGCCAGTGATGACCTACGGCTCCGAAACGTGGTCGCTGACTATGGGCCTCATCGGAAAGCTCAGAGTCGCTCAGCGTGCGATGAAGAGGGTTATGCTCTGAATATCTCTACGTGATCAAATCAGAAATGAGGAGATCCGTAGCAGAACCAAAGTCACCGACATAGCCCTACGAATCGCGAACCTGAAGTGGCATTGGGCGAGGCACATAGTCTGACGGACCGATGGACGTTGGGGCCCAAAGGTGCTGGAGTGGCGACCCCGCACCGGGCGGCGCAGTGTAGGGACACCCCCTCACAAAGTGGACCGACGACATAAAGTAGGTCGCCGGTAGCCGCTGGAGACAGGCGGCGTAAGATCGGGCCTTGTGGACATCATTACGTGAGACCTATGTCCAGCAGTGGACGTCCATCGGTTGAAGCGATGATTGTTAATGAGTTTGTGTAATTTGATGTGGGGAACATTAAGTGATTGAACATTATAATCCGAGCTAATTAATAAAGTGTTTGATTGCACCAACATTACCCATCAACGCCCACGGTATGGAAATTGAGTTAATGATGCCATAATGACGATGTCGGCGGAGAACCCTACGCCCCTATGCTTTATGCTTCTTCTTTTCTCGCTTATTCTCCGACACACATATATATAATTGGTGTCTGGTTTTCTATTTTATCTAAAATATTTGTTAATTATCTCAAAAGATATATTAAAACACAAAACGTGGTTGTATTTAGAAGCTTTGCATCGTTTCCCGATGAGAATGGCACAACTATTGTTTTAATGGACAACCATTTGCTGTATTGTTATGAAAACTTGTTTGGAATATCAGATTAAGACCTGGGGGAGTGCTAGCAACTGTTGTAGAAACCCAGTGCTTCTTATCTTTTAAGACCAACTTCGTACTGCCTCAGAATCAATAAATGTTCGCGACTCTTTCCCTTCCTTTAGGAAATAGTATATTTTGTTTAATTTAAAATCAATATTGTTTATTTATTAACTTAGAGTTTATATATAAATATTAGTAGAATCGTTTATAAAAATGTTTGTTGACTATAGCGTGCATATATTTGTATGATTGTCGTTTTCGAGAATAAAGTTGTTTGTGCAATTAATAGGACGCTCTTTATCACAAATAAAGAAACAATTAACGTCGTTTACTTGTCACAATAGTGCACGTTTGCCAGTCGCAAACACGACATAATAGTAAGCCAATTCGGGGTAAACGTTCCTGCTGAACCACAGTTCGATACATAATATCCTCCTCTGGTGACAAGTAGACGGCGGAGCGCTGTGTGAAGAATCTGGGTGGCATTTTATTTAGATCCTGAACAGGCAATCTTCGTAAGTGTGAGCTGGCGAAGGGGCTCACAATAAATAAAAAAGCTGTATGATAATTGCAGAATGTTTCAACTATAGTCAAAAAATGTAGTCAAAACTTAACCGGAACAAAAATAATTCGTAATAAAAAAACCCAACCTTTACGAGTAGGTTCCAGCTAAATTCCTTAACTTGTTATTGTTGCGATCAGAAATTGTCAATTGTCAATGTCAAATGTCAAAAATAATAAAAAAAAACAAATATTCTTTTAAATTCAATTTAATTATTCCGGGACAAGCGTCAAATTATTGACATTCAAAAGTAAAAAGAAAAATAAATAAGTTTTAAACTTATTTTTCTTTCAGAGCGACTTTTCAATTTAATTGATTTCCAAACGATAGGATTTCCAAACGTTTGACAGGTGGGAATAGTTTCTAAGGGAAGGGAAGTGAAATTGTTGTTTTTACTTTATTGCAAGCATTTTGAAGTGAAACTTCTTTTGGCGTCACGAAGATGTGTAGCGTTTGTTATGTCAATTTGTTTGAAGTTCAGTTAGATTTAATATTTACAAATAACATGTGGCACTAGTTATTTAATAATTGACTGACTGCCTCATTGGTCTAGTGGTTAGCATGTTCGAATACAGACATGAGGTCTTGGGTTTGAGTCCTGAGTCGGGCTAATTCAAAATCGATATTGAGTTTTCTATTAAGATTTTCTCAATATTTGGCCGAAGTTGGAAAGTTGGTGGTGTGCTTCACCGCCGTGCCTCGGAGAGCACGTTAAGCCGTCGGTCATGCGCCTGATCTCTGTCCGATTGTGTCGGATTCCCGTCACGTCGGACTATGAGAGTGAAGGAATATAGAGTGCACTTGTGTACTATGCCTGCCAATCCGCAGTGGAGCAGCGTGGTGGGTCTATGCTCTAAAAACCCTCGCTCCTCGAAGTGAGGAGGCCTGTGCCCAGCAGTGGGACGTTAATGGGCTGCTACTTACTTACTTACTTACATTTAATAATTTAATATACTATTTTTAATAAATATAAAATTAAAATGAATACATCTTACTTATTCTCCCCCTTCCTACCTCTAAGTCTCGAAACTCGAAAGTTTTAGATTTCTATAAATATAAACAAGACTTAAAAATTAGTTTGCCAAAGAAGTTTCACTTCTGTGAAGTATACTTAGTATGCACGCACTTTTAATTTTTTTTTTAACTACTTGAATTTGATTTCGACCATGTTTGTTATGTACATATTTACATATTATTCTTGTTAATATTGTATAATACATTGTAATTATAAATTTATTTTATTAAATACAGTTTTAATTATTTAAAATTAATCCCTATTTGTATTGGAGTATTGAATTTGTTCTTAGATTTGGATCTGGATTTAAATTGGGCTTTGATTTGGAATTTCACTGTCTTGTTCTTGGAAGAACCTTCAAGGAACTTAGTCGTGTAATCTTTTTTATCATCATCATCAAAAATATAAATTTAATTTGTATTATTAATCTTAGATCAGTCTCAAGTTTTTTTATTATCTAAGTAATCTCTAAATGTTTGACACATTTAAAAGAAAGTATGGGTTAAGAATGAATGAATAATTCATCAAATGTTTACTTTACGCCGATGACCAAGTAATACTGGCATCAACTGCTAATGAGTTACAGGAGATGGTAAATATTATGAATCAAGCTTTGAAAAGGAAAGGAATGAAAGTGAATGTAAACAAAACTAAAGTTATGCTTTTTGAAAGAGATGAATCTATGATGAATGGCAATATTTTGATAGATGGAGAACAAGTGGAAGAGGGGAAAGAATTTGTATACTTAGGATCTAAATTTACAAAAAATGGAACATGTGAAACTGATATTGAAAGGAGAGTGAGGGCAGGGAATATGGTAAATGGTGCTCTGCACGCCTTTATGAATAGCTAGATGGTGTCTTAAAAGGCCAGACTGACCGTGTATGGTAGTGAAAGTTGGGTATGGCAGAAGAATCACAAAAGTAAAATAAATGCGGTAAAGATGAGAACGTTGTCAAGCATGAGTGGATTAAAACTGAGCGACAGAGTAAGAAATAGTGTGATAAGAGAACGTTGTGGTATAAAAGAAGTCGTAGTGACTAAAATTGAGAAAGATATGCTTAGATGATTTGGGCACGTAGAGAGAATGAATGAAAGGAGACTGACAAAACGGATTTATGAGTCAAGAGTGAATGAGAAAGTTGGAAGAGGAAGACCAAGGCGACCGTTCCTGGACCAAATCCTGGACATTTTAAATAACGGCCAGGTCTATTCTAAACCGACGAACTTGTATGAAAGGTTTAATGAGAATGAAAGAAGCGAAGGAGGATATGCAAGGATCGTGGCAAGTGGAAGGACGTTGTCTCTGCCTACCCCTATGGGAATGAGGCGTGATGCTATGTATGTAATCATATAAATAATAGTGTGAGATTTTATACGATTCAACGAACTAGTTTTTCAGTTCTATCATTTACAATCAAAGCTTGTGTTGAAAACATTTATTGGTTATAATTATTAGTAAATTACTCTGAAATATTTTCGTTTGAATGATTGATTGAGTTGGAGTTAAATGCTCCTTTCAGAATTTAATTAAACTCTGGCAGCAACATTTTTTGGGAGCGAAACATAATGAAAAAAGTGTGATTGAATGTAACAATGGATAGAAATTTGAAATAAATTGAAAACGGATTTCAAAAGAAATAATAGGACACCGAAATTCTATTTGGTTTACGAAAGAAAATATCTGTTACGCGTTTTTCATTGAATATTATTTCATAGTATATGTAATTTTTTATTGTTATTGTTATTGTTTTACTGTAACTACTTTTATATGACGTCTTGATCTTTTACTTTGTTTTTTTATGTATTAATCTTTAATTTAAAATGTAAATATGCGACGTTGACTTATAAAGTATCAAACTAAATTAAATAAACTTAACCTATAACATATCAAATACCAAAGAAAAATAAAACAGAAAAGCTGCGTTTAATTCTTTCTTTAAGTAAACTATATGTGGTCTCTGCTGAGAAAATATTTCATATAGCAATGTTTTTCTAAATTAATTAATAAAACTTTAATGGTGTTTCAAAAATCTATATTAATAATAACTGTTATAGAATAAAAGTTAAAAAAAGAATAGAAATTGAGTTGACAGTTGGTATAATCAGATACTTCATACTTCTTTATATTTATTTAATTGGGAGGCAATATGGCACTTTCGTACCTCAAAATAGGGTCGATAGTACGTGCTTTCGATCCTGTATCTTTAAAAATACTTTTTTTAGTATCCACTCACCAATAACAGCTAGTATTTTTTTATTGCTGACTGGTTATAGATTGATGTTAATCACACCTGATGGTAAGTGATGATACTGTCAAAGAATGAAAGCACGCTAATCTGGTAAGAGGTAATATACCTCTTATTGTTTCTGCATAGCATCGAATCGGAAGACAACGTTTTATATATATATGTCAGAGAATAAGCGAGAAGGAGAACATATAACATAAGGGCGTAGGGTTCTCCGCCGACATCGTCATTAATGGCATCCATAATTTCCATACTGTGGGCGTTCGTAGGTAATGTTGGTGCAATCAAACACTTTATTAATTACCTCAGATTATCTTGTTCAATCAATTAATGTTCCCGATATTAATTTACACAAACTCATTAACAATAATAGCTAGGAACGCGACAGTTTTAATAGTCGACTGCTCCGGCCGAGCACCACTCGAGAACTGCCGAGAGACGCGAGCCGGATTGTCATTGTTGACTCTGCCCCACGCCGATAGACAGATGGCGCCAGCCGTCCACAGACTATTGCACTCCGACAAATACCTAACCTAACTATATCTACTCTCTCGACTTTTATCTCGTTCCTTAAGTTTCCATTTTATGTAATTTAAGTGTGTTGTGTTTCAATAAAGAATAGATACTGAGTATTTTATTAAAGATTGAATAAAGTAATAGTGGGAATTGAAAAATAGATAACACTAAATAGACATTACGTACAAAAAAAGTAAGTAAGTAGCAGCCTATTAACGTCCCACTACTAGGCACAGGCCTCCTCACTCCGAGGAGCGAGGGTTTTTAGAGCGTAGACCCACCACGCTGCTCCAGTGCGTATTGGCAGGCATAGTACACAAGTGCACTCTCTATTCCTTCACTCTCATAGTCCGATGTGACGGGAGAATCCGACACGACCGCAGAGAGATCAGGCGCAGGACCGACGGCTTAACGTGCTCTCCGAGGCACGGGGGTGGATCACACCGCCAACTTCCCAACTTCGGGCAAATATTGAGAAAATCTTAATAGAAAACTCAATATTGATATTTGAATTGGCCCGACCCGGGACTCAAACCCAGGACCTCAGGTCTGTAGTCGAACATGCTAACCACTAGACCAATGAGGCAGTTGACATTACGTACGATCTGCATAAAATATTTAACAGGAGTGATTTATTCTATAATAGTTCGCGTGAAATAAGTTTTTCAATTTGCATAATAATCAAATTTAAATTTGTTTTCAGCTCTACAAAACGCCCGCACTATTGTTATTTGTATGAAACTTTGTTGGGCAAAAATTATCTTAACAAAGGAAGAGCTGATGTGAAAAAGTTTGAGATTCACTGCTTTAGTTTATATTATATAAACCGTATCAATGAAATAAACTTTTCAAGGTTTAGCAAGTAACGTCGTTATGACTTTGCTATTCTCTAGAAAATTTATCAAGCCGACGTTCATTGTTTTGTTTATTTAAATAATTTTGTACAAAAACAGTAATACAATATAACGAACTTCAAAGAACAGTAATGTATTATCTTAGTACAAATTTGGTGGACGTATTTAAGGTTATAGTGAGCCAACCTTAAAAGATAGATACATACCATCGTGGACTTTATTTAGAACTTCAAAAGGGCAAAAATTTTGTTATATATAATTTTTGTGAAACTTTAACAACTTACGCAGTACACGCAACGGAAGCTCTCAAAAGGAATAAAACCTTGTTTTTGTAACATTCTCAAGTGGTGCATTGCTTCTATTGGTCTTGTCATCGTAATTCATAATTTATAGCCTTATTTGATAAATGGGCCATCTAAAACTGAAAGTATTTTTCAAATCGGACCAGTAGTTTTTGAGATTATCCCGTTCAAACAAACAAATTCTTTAACCTTATAATATTACTATATATTAGCTCACCGGTGTTGGTAATGTAAGCTATAATAAAGCATATAAAAGGGTTACAGTGAGCCAACCGTATAAGGTAGATACAACTGTCAGGTATTTTTTTTAGAACTTCTAAAGGGGGACGATTCTGTAATAAAAGAATTTCGCGAAACTTTAACCGTTTACGCGTTGCAAGCAGCAAAAGGTCTCAAAAAGACCTGATTCTGAAACATTCTTCATTAGTATATTGCTTCTATTGAGCATACCGTGATAATTTATAATTTATAGCCTTCTTTGATAAATGGGATATCTAACACTGAAAAAAAATTTCAAATCTGATCATTACTTCCTGAGATTATCTCTTTCAAGCAAATAAACTCTTCAGATTTGTGATATTGGTATATATTAACATACTGGTGTTAATAATTAAAGCTATAATATATCATATAAAAAGGTTACAGTGAGCCAACCGTAAAAGATAGATACATACTGTCGTGGACTTTTTTTTAGAACTTTTAAAGGGAAACAGTTTTGTGAAACATAATTTTTGTGAAACTTTATTAGTTTACGCCGTACACGCGGCAAAAGGTCTCCAAAAGGAAAATCGCTCTGAATTTGAAACATTCTTCATTAGTCGTCGTGGTCGTCGTCGTCGTCGCTTCAACCGATGGACATCCACTGCTGGACATAGGTCTCACGTAATGACCGCCACAAGGCCCGATCTTGCGCCGCCTGGCTCCAACGGCTATCGGCGACCCTCTTTATATCATCGGTCCACCTTGTGGGGGGTCTGCCTACACTGCGTCGTCCGGTGCGGGGTCGCCATTCCAGCACCTTCCGGCCCCAACGTCCATCGGTTCGTCGGACTATGTGCCCCGCCCATTGCCACTTCAGGTTCGCGATTCGTAGGGCTATGTCGGTGACTTTGGTTCTGCTACGGATCTCCTCATTTCTGATTTGATCGCGTAGAGAAACTCCGAGCATAGCCCTCTCCATCGCACGCTGAGTGACTCTGAGCTTCCGAATGAGGCCCATAGTCAGCGACCACGTTTCCGATCCGTAGGTAAGCACTGGCAACACGCACTGTTCGAAGACTTTAGTCTTCAGGCACTGAGGGATATTGGACGAAAACGTCTTCCGGAACTTCCCGAACGCTGCCCAACCGAGTTGGATCTTCATTAGTACACTGCTTCTATTAGTCTTACCGTTATAATTTATAGTTTATAGCCTTCATGATAAATGGGCTACCTAACATTGAAAGAATTTTTCAAATCGCACAAGTAGTTTCTGAGATTATGTCGTTCAAATCAGCAACCTCTTTAACTTCATAATATTACTATATATTAGCTCACCGGTGTTAATGATTTAAACTGTAATAAAGCATATAAAAGGGTTACATTTCGCCAATCGTAAAAGATAGATACATACATTCGTGGACTTTCTTTTAGGACTTTTATAGGAGAATAATTTTGTAATACATGATATTAAAGAAACTTTAAACTTTTACGCCTTGCGCTTAACGGAAGCTTTCAAAAAATACACTGATTTTTAAACTTTTTCATTGTTGCATCGCTTCTATTAGTCTTACTACATAATTTGTGGTTTATAGCCTCCTGTGATAAATGGGCTATCTAACATTGAAAGGATTTTCCAAATCGAACAAGTAATTTCTGAGATTTTCCGTTTCAAGCAAATAAACTCTTATAAAAATAGCTTTATAATATTAGGATATATAAGCATATAGCTGTTGATAATTTAAGCAATAATATGAGTAAACTATGCTTTTTTTATTAGATTATTGGTCGACATCTTCGTGAGCAACGAGCGAGGAACAAAAATACAGCAGTGTCTCTATTAGACTGCGCGTTAAGAGGTGTGACTTCGCTGCCATCAGCTTCGGTTGCCGAATTAGCAGGGGTTGGTTTACATGGCCTTGTCATTTCATCTGGTGACATCAAGAGAGTACAGCAAGGGGCCTTTAATAGTATATCATCTACTTTACTTGCACTGGGTAAGATTACATTTTCATTTATTTAACATAAAATACCAAATAATACGGTTTTATTAACAGTGACGCGACGACTTAGTTTCGAATTATAATGCTGATGTTTGTTGGTTGAATAGTTTGATATCAAGACAAACGAGCATATTTAAAGAGACATCAATGGATATTTATTTAATTATAAAGAGAAAGGTATACAAATAACCATTGGAAACGATATCAGTCAATTGGTAGCTGCGGCTACACCAGCAGCACCATATTCCTTCATGATTAATGATTTTATTGGCCCGGATTGGAAGATATTGATAAGGGCAATGTTTATTTTTAACAAGATCTAAATATTAATTGTAATGAGGAAGATATACAATTAAAGATTGGAAAAGATATCAATCAGATGGCACCACATCGTTTTTTATGCAATTTTCAATGACCAATTCGCACATTCGCTGTATATCTTCGATAACTACACAAATTTCATCATTAAGGTATTTAATTTATTGTGGAGTATTGGTATAGACCTTATCGTTCACGTGACCCCATCGAAAATAAGTCCAAAGGTGTTAAATTATAAGATCTAGGAGGCTAACTGTAACCACCTCTTCGAGAACACGTCCCAGAAGCCTTTCTTGCAAAATTGTGATTGTTTCTTTGCTTGTATGGCACATAGCACCATCTTGTTGGAAATCAACGTCGTCCACATTAATATCTTCCAATATAGGCCAAAAAATCATGAATGGATATGGTGCTGCTGCTGCTATTTGGGCTATATCGTTTTTCATCGTCGAATGCATATATTTCTCTTTAAAATGAAAGAAATATCAATTGATTTCTCTTAAAATATACTCGTTTGATGAAATTGAAACCCTTTACAGAAAAACCTTATTAAAATTAAAATCAAGGCAATATAACATTCCCTTACAAACAATAGGATTTAAGGAATAACACGTCAAAGTCAACATAATGACAGTTCTCTGCGTATATATATTAGAAAACTTATTGTACGAGTATGTACATAAAAACATTGACTTTTTTAAATAAAAAGAGTGAATGTACATCATATAACTTACAAAAACCAAAACAAACTTGTTATAAATTCTAGTAGGCTGCATAAGATTAAGAACTCATTTAAGGGTAACTGTATACGTTTCTATAATAAACTCCCACAAGACGTTCTAGAGATGTCAATTAATAAATTCAAAGTCTTTGTAAAAAGAAAGTTGATAGAAAAATCGTATTATAAGTTGCAAGATTACCTAGACGATAGAAACGCCTGGGAGTGAACGAATTGCTCTAATTTTAATTAAAATACAGTAAACTAATATGATATTGTAATGATAATGGTAACAAAAACAATATCCGACCGAGCTTGTTGTGGGTTCTTCTCGGATCAAGGCGTGAAGGAACCCTCGTAACTTTAGATTTTAAGCCGATTTTGAGTACCATCATCAGAGGTATATTAGAATCAGAGTGTGGAAAAAAAATTATAATTTGACGATTCAAAAGTTGATTTGGTAATGTTGCAAAGGCGTGAAAAATTAGTTCCTTTTGAGAGAGTTCGTTGCGTGCGCTGCGTAAACGGTTATAGTTAGGCAACAATCATGTATGAGGGATTTATTCCTGTTGAAAAGCTCTCAAAAAAAGTCTTCTATAACATATGTCTATCTTTTAAGGTTGGCTCACTATAACCTTTTTTGGGTAATCAATATTTTTTCGTTTGGTTTTTGCTATTATAGTAATAAAAATTATAATGAAGCGTAGTATAGTATTGTTTTACTTAGATTTGAATCTCCAAAGATTTTTAAAAGTAAAACTTCGTTACATACGTTTGAATTAGGGAGTAAACTGGTGAATGCGTTACGAAAAGTGTGATCGGCCGAGGTAATTTTGATATATGTATATACATATATATTTAAATTAAATTTTATTTAATATTATTTCTATTTCAAAGATTTTTGAACATGTATTTCGATTAATCCTAAAATTCTTTTGTTACATCTTCAAACGCTAATTAAATATAAAAAAATCTTTATTTAAATAAGTTCTTAGAACACTTTATTCCTGAATTATATTAACTTTGACATGTTAATTGAAATTTGAAACTAATGCTGATGTTAATAAGCAGCTTGCAAATCTAAAGGTTTACGCAGGCTTTTCTGAGAAGAAACCACAACAATATCAATCGTGTATCGTGGTTTCCATCATCATCATTACTATAACATTTCATTTAGGTTTTATTAATCCGGTCAAAAAGTTTCAACTAAGTTTTATTTCTGCCTCATTGGTCTAGTCGTTAGCATCTTCGACTACAGACATGAGGTCCTGGGTTCGAGTCCCGGGTCGGGCCAATTCTTTTTTTTTTATTGCTGACAGATTAGCACTTGACTGTGATCTCACCTGATGGTAAGTGATGATACAGTCTAAGATGGAAGCGCGCTAATCTGTTAAGAGGTGATATACCCCTTACGGTTTCTACACAGCATCGTACCGGAACACAAATCTCTTTGTTTGGCGGTACGTTTTTGCTGGTAGGGTGGTAACTAGCCACGGCCGAAGCCTCCCACCAGTCCAGGCTCAGACAAATTAGGAAATACAATTTCCTAAATTCGTCCTACCGGGGATCGAACCCGGGACCTCCGCTAGCAAAGCGAATACTCGAACCACAGGGCCAGCGAGGCCGTCAATTCAAAAATCAATATTGAGTTTCCTATTAAGATTTACTCAATATTTTCCCGAAGTTGGGAAGTTGGCGGTGTTATCCACCCCCGTGCCTCGGAGAGCAAGTTAAGCCGTCGGTCCTGCGCCAGATCTCTCTTCGGTCGATTCCCGTCACACCGGACTATGAGAGTGAAGGAATAGAGAGTGCACTTGTGTACTATGCCTGCCAATCCGCAGTGGAGCAGCGTGGTGGGTCTATGCTCTAAAAACCCTCTCTCATGCGAGAGAGGAGGTCTGTGCCCAGCAGTGGGACGTTAATGGGCTGCTACTTACTTACTTACTTTTTTAAGTTTTATTTCGATAAAATAGCTAGACTCTTTGCTACTGCGAAATATGCATTGTTTTCTTACAAGCTTGATAAAAGTTTTATGAAAAATTTTACAAGCATTTGTACCGCAGTTAAAACTTTTCTTTAGCAACTTTCTTTTCTTTTTATAAGTTACGAATTCTTTAATTTTTCAGGTTTACCCAACAATCAACTTCCTTCGGTACCGACGGAGGCTTTAACCAATTTGTCCAATTTAGATCGTTTGGATCTTTCCAATAATAAGATACATATTTTGGATGCCAATTCATTTAAGGTAATTTAAAAACTAATATTTTTTATATGTGTATTTCTTTATTCAATTGGACTTTTACAGCACTTATTGAAAAAACTGTATTTAACGATTCAAATCGTCAAATTTTAAATTCCGAGGGTCTTTTCAAATCAAATCAAATCAAAATATCTTTATTCAAGTAGGCATATTACAGCACTTTTGAATCGTCAAATTTTTGTTTTTTTCTTTTCCTTTCCACACTTTCTAATGTACGTCTGATGATGATACTCCAGAACGACTTAAAATCTAAAGTTACGAGGGTTCCTTCGCGCCTCGATCCGAGAAGAGCCCACAACAAACTCAGTCGGGTATTCTGTTTTTTTTTTGTTATCATCATCATTACAATATTTTCGCCTCCTGTTCTGAGAAGAGCTCACAACAAACTCAGTCTGGTGTCCATTTTTTGTGTCATGATCTTTGTAATATATATTTCTAGTTTATTCTGTTTCAATTAGAGCAATTCATTCCCTCTCATGCTCGGCAGTGCAGTGTTGCGAGTACTCGCTGAGCTAGTAGAGCTCCTGTTGTCAATTCCCTGCAGAGTAATACTAGGAAATCGCAGTAATTTGTCTGGCATGGTGGAAAGCTTCGGCTGTGGCTAGTTATCAACTTACTGAATTTGTATGTAACCTGCGTCCAAACCAAAGCGTCGCGGAAAGCTGCTGTACGCGATACTGGTTCTCTCTTAAAAATACAAATACACAGGAACAACAGGAAAATCCAACTGCGGCCTCCGCTTGGGTGGAAATAACCTAGCCGCGCTCTGCCCGCCTCACTTCGTCGTTGGGCTACGATAGGGCTTCGAAACGCGACGTATCCATCGGCACCAAACCAAAACGCCTGAATTACCGCTCTTTCCCGACTAATCAAGGCAAAAACCCACGAGACCGGCTTCTTTCGCACCCGTTCGAAACGCTTCGCGGTTGACCACTCGGCTCGGCTTCTTTCGACTACAGACTACAGATAATCCATAGACTATATTGCTCTATGCTCATAGAACACCGCAGAGGCGCCCTCCCGCGCCCAGTTGGCGCGAACAGTATGTTTGTAACGTTTTCACACAAAAACTATTCGAGCGATTTCAAAAATATTTTTATCATTAGAAAGCTGCATTTTCACTGAGCAACATAGGTTATATTACTTTCTTAAAAAAAATAGGGATCCCTAATAAAAACGCATAAATGTCACCCAAGGTGTGAAAATAATTGGTCACAAAAAACTTGTCATCGCGTGCCCTGCCGAAGCTATTATAGATAGACCAAAAAAATGTTCTATAATATTATAGAACGTATTAATATCTACAAAAAAGTCCACAATATCATATGTCCAACTACTATAGTTATGCCACTATATCTACCTTTTTGAATTTTAAATGTTAATAAAAATACCTACAATAATTAAACCGTTTTATTCATACCTGTGTATTAATCCTTATCTTATTATGATATTTTATCAAAGACAATTTCAATACCTATCAAATACTTTTTAAGTGATTAAAATCGGACATTGTATTACAAAGATGTGAAGAATTTAAAAATGTCAAACTAAGAAAATAACTTGGTAAACTTTCTATTGCCACGAGATCGGTATCGACGTGGATGAAACCGCGGGGCATTGCTAGTTATTAATAAAGTTATATATAAAATGTCCACTAAATACAAATGTAATCCTTTTAAAAGTAAATTCAAACAAATCAGAGTAAAAAACTAAATCCAAAGCGCTAAGTCAACATCGGCATCAGACGGAAGTGTCTCAGAAGGATGGCTGCACTTCCTTTCAGTACAGCAAAACCTGTTTGACGAAGTTTAAAGTTTATAACACAAATACTAATGGAAATAGGAATTGCTTTTTAAAACAAGTAGAAAACTAAACAACAAAAACATCACGTTTATCATTTACTTTAACAATATTCTCTTATTATTTTATTATCTAATTTATAAAGAGGAAACATTTGTGTTTTTGTAAACGTTTTCACAACAATTGGACCTATTTCAAAATAATTTTTCGCCTTTAGAAAGCTACATAGGTTATATTCCTTGCTAAAAAAGGATACCTCATAAAATGTATTTAATATGGAAACTATATAGTATTCTCTAATTTATAATAATAATAATAATAATAATTTTATTAAACAAAAATATATACAAGATTCACATAAATACAAGTAAATGAGCTGTATAGTCTAAGTGTACAAATAAATTTATGATTGAACATCTGTCCCTAAACTAGGTAAATACCTGTATTTTAGGCGACAGCGCCCTCCGCAAAATGTATAGAACAAATATTAGACTCGGCAATATGTAAACAACTAATTAAGTAAAGAAAAACAGAGAACTTTAAAATTACCTTTATAGAAGAAGAATAAACAAACAGCTGTATTTGTTTCTATATGTGTATGTGCGTGTATTTGTGTGTGTGTGTGTGTGTGTGCGTGCGTGTGTGTGTGTGTGTGTGTGTGTGTGTGTGTGTGAACAGCAGTAATGTGTTGTATGTTACGCTTAAGGATAATTATTGTTATATATTAAATACCAACAAATTTTCTGTATCTGATAATACTGATAATACTTTTATGTGTTAAAAAAATTACACATAAATCTGTTTTTTAATGCTACTATTATAAGGCATATTATAACGATATAATAGTGTAATAGTTACGAATAGGAATTTTTGGAAGTACCTAACTCTGTTATTATGTTAAAAACGTTAAAATAATTTAGATATTTTCTTACGCAATTTGTATTTATAAGAATACTCACATTCGATTGCATTCAATCTTTGTACATACATACATAGTATCACGCCTCATTCCCATAGGGGTAGGCAGAGACAACATCCTTCCACTTGCCACGATCCTTGCATATCTCCTTCGCTTTTTTCATTCTCATTAAACCTTTCATACAAGTTCGTCGGTTTAGAGTACTCTTGACTAGGCCCTTATTTAATATGTTCTGGACTTGATCCAGGAACGTCCGCCTAGGTCTTCCTCTTCCAACTTTCGCATTCACTCTTGACTCATACATCCATTTTGTCAATCTCCTTTCGATCATTCTCTCTACGTGCCTAAACCATTTATACCACAACGTTCTCTTATCACACTATTTCTTAATATTTCACTCAGTTTTAATCCACTTTTTTTCCACTTTCCACTTTACCATATTCCCTGCATTTACTCTCCTTTTAATATAACTTTCACAAGTACCATTTTTTGGTAATTTAGATCCCAAGTATACAAATTCTTCCATCTCTTCCACTTGATCCCCATCTATCAAAATATTGCCATTCATTATAGATTCATCTCTTTCAAAAAGCATAACATTCGTTTTGTTTACATTCACTTTCATTCCTTTCCCTTTCAGAGCTTCATTCATTATATTTACAATCTCCTGTAGCTCATTAGCGGATGTGGCAAGTATTACTTGATCATCAAACATTTCATGAGTAATTCATTAATTCTTATCCCATACATACTTTCTTTTAAATCTGTCAAACAGTTATTCATGAATAGGTTGAACAGCCATGGTGACGCAACACATCCCTGTCGAACACCTCTTTCGACAGGACCCCACTCTGTGTACGCCCCGTTTATTCTGACACAGGCACTAGAACCCTCATAGAGAGACTTCAATGCTTGAATCAGACTACCGCTCACCCCATACGTAGATAACGTTGACCACAGCTCATTCCTCACCACTCGATCATAGGCCTTTTCTAAATCTACGAATCTTTGTATTTAATAGTAATTTGTACATAATATATTTTTAATTATATTTAGATGTGAGCTTAACATTAAGGGCAAACCCCTGTGGTTTTTATATTGTTAAGCAACAATAGTTTTAGAAATTTGTATATAATAATAAATATATAAGTTTACATTTAAAAAATAACATAATAAACACGGGATGGATACTTTTTATTGTTAAGATAAAAAGGGACGAGTGCGCAATGGTCACTTAATCAAATTTAATTTCATAAAATAAAATGGCAAATAGATTAGTTAGTAATTGTTAAGTTGTCACTGACGTATTAATTAAGAATTAATTATTTATTATGTATTATCTATTTATTTAGTATTTATTGTACATACTTTATTTCGTTTGGTTTCTTTGTGTTTTTGTTTGTTTGTGTCCGTCCGGGTCTCCGCTGAAAACCAGCGTTGGGACGAAATCCCAACAATCGCTGAGCGGTGTTCCCTTTTTCGGCATCACATTTTTTTTTTTCTGCGGCTACTTTACTTGTTTTATGTAAGTGTGATGTAAAAAATAAAAGGCTATTATTATTATTATTATTATAAAATACATTAAATCAATAAAAAATACATTACCCTCGCGCACAAATATATAGAGTATTTATACGTATCTGTCAATCGTTGACATTTATGTCAAACGTCGTAAGATTACAATAAAAAAGTTTTTAATGTCGAAAACACTAAGGAGGTTACATTAGAAAAGTTACTATGGTTTAACTTTACTTAAAATTTGTGATGTTCTATGTAACTTTGTTATTTTTTTCTTTCATAAAAACCTTCTCCTGGCTATAACAAACAGGACAACAAAAGAATTATCGAAATCGGTCCTGTCGTAAACGCGTGATGCTAGACATAGCGAAATAGACTGATTTTTATTATTGCCACAATTTCTATGATTATAATCTTTGACAATAGATACCAGTGCAGATTAAATCAACTAAAGAAAGTAAATATACGAATAATTGAGTGTAATATTTTGTACAGGGCATGAAGAATCTCACATATCTGGATATAAGCGACAATCAAATAACAAGTATATCGCCGGGCGCCTTCGAGCCTTTCACTAAATTGGCTGTACTGCGGCTTCGAGGCAATTTGCTGAAAGTGTCTGCATTGACTGCTTTGAAGGTTTGCATGCATATTTCTCTATAATTTATATATATTAAAAGTTGGTGAAGGTACTATTTCTTTTTCTTGCAATACCTCATCGGTCTATTTGTTCGGCTACAGATATGAGGTGCTTCGAGTCTCCGTATTGAGTTCTCTATTAAGAAATTCTCAGTATTTGCCCGAAGTTGTGTTAAGCGGTGATTTTTTTGTCCATGGTACTCGCTGGCTGCACCAAAATACCCACTAAAACCCAGCGGAACCCTCTTCATCCGTATCTTGGGGGCAGATATTCGTTGACGTATTCAGCATTGGCACTCCTGATGAATTCAACTCGAAGGATCAAGGAATAGGGAGTACTTTTCCTCTCTAATGCTTTCTTCTGCAAGATGACAGACTAACAGAAGGAGGAAACAACTATTCAACGTGTTTGGTCATGTGCTCCATCCCCGTTTTTTTAACATGCAATAGGCATGCGCTTGGCTGCAATCACACCTGATGTTAAGCGTAGATGTAGCTGAAGGTGGATCGCATTTGCCTAAGAGGTGCCTATTCACCGTGAATAAAAAAATGCCCAGATTAAAGATGTTTGGGAATACCGAAGCTGGTAAGGTATTCCATTCTTTTGCGATGCGGATCAGAAACGTTTGGTGTGTACTCGTTTAAGGTCCACCACAGGATAATCGTTTTGAAATAAGAGGGGAGTGCCTCGGAGAGCACGTTAAGCTTTCGGTCTTAGAGCTGACCTCTCTCTGGTCGTGTCCGATTGCTGTCACATCGGTCTATGGGCGTGAAGACATAGAGAGTTCACTTGTGGTACACTTGTGTTCTTTGCCTGCTAATCAGTAATGAAGCAGCATGGTGGGCCTATACTCGAAATCCCTCTCACCTATGAGTGAGAAGGCCTGTGTCCAGCAGTGGGACGTCAGTAGGCTGCTATTTACCTTAAGTTTTTACGGTATAACCATTTCTTACCTTTACATCGTTTTGGAAGAATAACTAAGACAATTTAAACAAGCTCATTTTACACGATAGATGTTTCAAACTGCATTCTTCTCTATATTATATATACGTAAGTAGGAGCCTATTAGCGTCCTACTGATGGCTACAGATCTCCTCATAAATACGGGAGAGGTTTCTAAATCATAGCCCCCAGAATTACTCCTGGGATATGCAGGTTTCTTCACAATGTTTTCCTTGACCGAAAAGCACATTAATAGATTGAAAATAAACATTCTAGCACGTAAGTTTGATTTCTATGAAGAGAATTTTAGTGGTGTCTACCAAGGACTTGACCCCACGATTTTCTGAACGAGGATCCTCGCATCTTATTACTAGGCTACTGCGGCTTTTACTAGGCCTTCATCTTTCTGCTCTATGCTTGTTTGTCCCTGTCCGTTAAAGACCTTGAAAACATGCAACCGATGTGCCCAAAACCGGGCGTCTCTTGAAGGCGATATTGTGAAGCTGGTTTTAAACTAAAACTCACTCACTCATCACGAGATCTTCAAAACTATTTGCAGTTTCTTTGAAATCTACCAAAGTTACTCATTTGACAATAAAGATGGTCAGAAATTACAAATTATTACGTATTAAACCAGCTAGTTTTCAATGAAATAATTTTTCGTTTCAAATTGTATATACAGTTAACGTTTGCATTGTAAATAATATATCATTTATTTGCACAACATGCGTTGTTCATAAAATTAATATGTACAAATTTCAATAATGAAATTTATATAAGTATTGACCTTATTGAATATTGCTCGAATGATACATGTTTTGCAGACGTGGAATTATTTCGACGAAATATAACATGCTGTACACTGTTTGAGTACAATATTTATTTAAATGATTAATATAGAATGTATATGTTTGGTTTTATGATAATACTAGTTGTTCCCCGCGGAATCCTGCTTAAGATTATTTGAGGGAGAAACATGTTTAGACTAGATTCCATTTGCATATGGTTACTTATCTTTAAGAGAGAAACTACTGAATTTCTTGCTTTGATTTTATACTAGAATTAACATCCGAACCGGTGGTAGAAACATTACCAACTGGGGGGCTAGTGGAGTTTCAAAAGAGTTTTATTGGCCCACGTGAATTGCCCGCGCTTTTTAACGGAAATAATCGTCACCTGCCCTGCTCCGAACGCACGTTTTGCGTTGCCCCGCAGGTTGAATGACACTAAAGTGGCTCTTGGGACATAAATGTTCATGAAAGACTATCAAATATTATGATTTTTATGTTTGCTAATAGTTAAACTATACAATGTTATCTATAGTTTATTAAATTAAGACTATGGTATAGCGTTGTATTGTGCTAAACTTTGAGATAGTGAAAAAAAAATCCGTCTTGTATTTATAGGCTAATATCTTAAAAATTAAAACTTACTTTAAGGGTTTTCATTATTAATATAATCAAAAACACAAATAATCGCTCACAGTTTATAAAATACCACAATAACTTAACGACCTTCGACGCGACACACGCACCGTTAGTAGCGGTCACTTTGCAACTGATTTATTTTGTTACGACAGTTACCGAGAAGCGAAGTAGATACATGACTTAAAAAAAGGGGTGGTTATATCTGGTTGCCCGAGTCACAACAGAACTATTGGCCCATGCCGCCTATTAGCCGACACGAGCCACCTGAGGGTTATTGAGATAACTGGAATATATAATCAGCTTGTTCGGCTACATACATGAGGTCCTTGGTTCCAGTCCAGTCCAGAGTTTTCTGTTGAGAAACTCGCAATATTTACCCGAAATTAGGAAGTGGACGATGTGCTCCACTCCCGTGGCTCGTAGAGTACATTAAGCCGTCGGTCCTGTACCTGATCTCTGTCCATTCGTGTCGAATTGCTGAATGGGACTATGAAAGTGAAGGAACAGATAGTGCACTTGTGTTAGCGTATATATTTCTTTCTTCTTCTTCTTTATGTGCCTCTCGGACTAGCAAAGGTTGGCAGTCAGTTGTCCATATTTAACTTTGTCCCTCGCAAAGCTAAATAGTTGAGCGGCACTCGCGATCTCGGTCCACTCCCTGATGTTGCACAACCGGGACTTCCTCTTCCTCTTGCCAGCCACTTTGCCCATCATTATTAGTTGTAAGAGTCCGTCATGTCTCATAACATGCCCCAGATACGCAACATTCTTATTTTTGATGGTCTTCCAAAGTTCCCGCTGACAATCTATTCGTCGCAAGACATCTTTGGCTACTTTATGGGTCCAGCTGATTTAGAGCATGCGTCGGTAGGCCCACATCTCAAATGCTTCTATATATATTTCTTTACTACGCTTTAAAAAACTCTCTCTCCTATGAGTGAGCAGGCCTGTGCCCAGCAGTGGCATGGGCTGCTATTTACCTTAACTTTAATATAAATTTCAATTAATTTATTAGGAAGCACACGTACTGAAAGAGCTTGATGTCTCGAGCAATGCATTGGAAGGTCCCGTGGGGCCGTCTACAGTACCGGCGCTTGGGTGTTTGGAAACCTTACATTTGTCAGACAACACATTTGCCAGTATAAGAAGAGGTGCTTTATCAGGTAATTTAAAATAAGTTTTACTGATCCCGTATAAAGGTAAAGCAATAAGAGTTCATCGCAAGCTCAAGTACTGCCACTAACAAAGAAATATTCGGTTAAGGAATTCTTTATTTTTGCGGTTTCCAAGCGACAGGACCTGAGTGAAGGTATTCTTTGTCTCGTTCATACACTTCATACATCTATTTCTTAGGTAGGCCATACACCCATACACTCAGGCGTTTCTTAAATAAAATTAAATAAAAAGTAATTGCGATTTAGGGTTAAACCTTGCAGCCGCCTAGGTGTCGGGATGGGTGGAAGGGTGGCCACTGATAATCAGCATTGGGATTATTATATTAATCCCATGTTAGTCTGAGTGGTCACCTTTTTTGAATTACACTGCTACACAAATTTATATCTTAACAAAAATTGTACATGTTAAAACAATTAAGTATTTTCTTTATATTTCATCGATTTTACGATACATTTCAAGGTTTTTGTGCTGCAATTTTTGAAGTGAAACTTCATTAGGCGCATGAGGTCGAAGTTTTTACGGATAAAACGCCTGATTAACGTCACGGTGATGTGCAGCGTTTTTTATCCTAATTCGTTTGAAAGGTAGTTTTAATATTTACAAATAACATGTGGCATTTTAATTTGCCACTCATCATTTAATATACTATTTTTCGTAAAATAAACAAAAATTCATAATATCTTTGTTCTAAATTTGGAATTCCGAAATAATATTTAAATAATTTCTAATATCGACATAAAAACTACTGGCAGTTTAATTTGTTAAATCGACAATAAATTCCTAACATATCTTCCTTTTTCGCTCCATTTATGTCTCGGAAATAAAATAATACATACATAGCATCACGCCTCATTCCCATACGGGTAGGCAGAGACCACGTCCTTCCACTTGCCACGATCCTTGCATATCTCCTTCGCTTCTTTCATTCTCATTAAACCTTTCATACAAGTTCGTCGGTTTAGAGTACTCTTGACCTGGCCCTTATTTAAAATGTCCTGGATTTGGTCCAGGAACGTTCGCCTCGGTCTTCCCCTTCCAACTTTCGCATTCACTCTTGACTCATAAATCCTTTTTGTCAGTCTCATTTCATTCATTGAATAAAATAATAAATTTATATAAATATAAACAAGACTTAAAAATAAGTTTGCCAAAGTTGTTTAACTTCTGACATGTGCACTTAGTACGCATTTTACACGTTTTTATTTTCATACGAATTCAATGTAATATTAAGGAGCTTTAATATGTTTTTTTTTCATAGGTCTAACCAATTTAACACATCTTAATCTCCACAACAATCAAATAGATGTGTTGGAAGATTACGCTTTCAAGCACCTCGCTAATCTATCACACCTGGATCTTTCCCACAATGAAATTGTTGCAGTCTCAGGTAAGTTGGACTGTTATTAATCATATATATTAAATAAATGTATTATTACCTGCTTAACTGCCTCATTGGTCTAGTGGTTAGCATGTTCAATTACAGACATGAGATCGGGCCAATTCTAAATCAATATTTAGGTTTCTTTTAAGATTTTCTCAATATTTTGTTAAGGGGTTTGTTATAATAATACATAAACTTAGTGCAAAATAATTTATTGTAACTAACTAAACCTATGCCTATAAACTAGCCTATGCCTACTAACTAATTCTAGAAACTAAGAAAGAAACTAAAAGTACTAAGTTAAGGTTGGACGCCAGGAGAATTTTTGTTCAATTTCAATAGGCCTCCGGTTGGGTGCCTATCGTCACGGAATTCTGCCAAAAACCAAGCCGCGACCACATCAGGGTTATTAAGTGGTGGTGTCGTTACTCAACCAAAAAAAAAGGGCGTTGCGGTAGGCTGTGACAATAAAGCAAACATTATTATATTTCTTATTGTCACAAGCGACGAAGTATCATATCAATAAAGTAACTTACCTCTTTCTTGCACAACACTTAACTTAAAAGCACATCAAATTACAAATCAAACTATATGACAAATATGAAAAATAAATTCCTTAACAATCTTGAATGGTAAATCTCTCAATTTCACTTAGCTGTCAATTTCCTCCTCTTTTATTTTTTTCCACCTTCAATTATTAATAGCGACACGGAATTTAGTTTTACCCGCGATCTGCTTCCTTGCAATAATATAATATTTGGGAAGTTGGCGGTGTGTTCCACCCCCATGCCTCGGAGAGCACGTTAAGCCGTCGGTCCTGCGCCTGATCTCTCTCCGATCTTGTCGGTATCCCCTCGCATCGGAGTAGGAGAGTGAAGGAATAGAGAGTGCACTTGTGTACTATGCCTGCCAATCCGCAGTGCAGAGTGTTGGGTCTATGCTCTAATAACCCTCTAAGGAGGTCTGTGCCCAGCTGTGGGACTTTAATGGGCTGCTACTTACCTTACTTTAAATGTATTATTAATAAGGATTCTTATTTTACACACACAAATCTTTTACAAACTTTGAGTGTTATATATATCGAATCAACAGTCTAAAAATAAGGTTTAAGTTTCTATCTCTATAAATGTCGGTACTTCCTTCACAGCTTAAAAGTAGCCTATGTTAATTAGGCTTAGTTTCTATATTCAAGTAGGCTCAAACACTTTTAAATCATCAGTAGTCTGTCTGTTAGTAGCAAATCTACCACCGGTTCGGAAAATTGAATCCGTTGAGAAGAAACCGGCAAGAAACTCAACGGTTACTCGTTTAAGGCTAATTTTGTATGTACAATGTGTAATAAATTGCATTTTTGAGCAACTGGAATCAAGTCCAAACATTTCTATCGCTTAAATAATCATCTATGTTATAATATGCCTTTTGTAAAAGGATATCCTTGACATATTTCTTAAAACTGATTGTGGTATGTTATTAAAAATGCATATGCTCAACCAGACAAACGATTTATGAATCTTTTTCAGTCTTAAAAATGGAATTATAAGTTTGTGTTTATTTCTTTTAAATCGGTTCAGTAGTTTTCATGACTGAAAGATGTAACACAATATTGACTTATGACAACCTTGTCATTAGAACACCTGTTCTAATCATTTCTCAGAGAAAATTAAAAAGATTGATCAATCAAAATTGGGAAAAAATTAGATTGAGGTTGAAATTTCTAATGTAGAATTAGATGTGCCAAAATTGATTAGATCCGGGAGCAAGATAGCGCCATTGTGAAAAGTTCTTTGTCGAACGAACTCACTGACGTTTCAATTTCCGTTACGAAAAAAAAGGTAGAAAATTGGTGGGAATAAAGAGAATGATTCACGTCAGCATTAGAACTTATTTGAGGTGATTTTTATGAGTTTGAAGCCGTGTTAAGTGTCATGTATTTCATGAATATTTCACGTAGTTTTAAGAGAAAAATTCTCACGGACCTCGATTTTCACACATTAAGTCGCTTTGTGTCTATTACCTTAGATCTTTTAAAGTATTAAACAGATTTTATTATATTAATAGATAGAGAGATTCAAAAGGAAGGTTTATGTGTATAATACATATATATTATAGTACAGAAAAGCATAAAAATTCAAAGATTTATAAAGTGATGACCTAACAAACATGTTTTTACACGCTTAAGTGGCAAACGCTGGCAAAACCCTACGAGATAGATAAAATTAATGTACTACGAAATTGTATATCATAAATAAATTGTTTAAAAAAGTCCAAATAGTATATATTAATCTCTAAAGGAAAACCCGCAGTAACCATTTTTATCTTTTATATATTACAAAAAACATATGTTATTTACCAAGCTATTTTATATAATGCAATATTATTTTTTTTCCAAATAAACTCATTAAAAACGTTGTATATTTCATGTAGATTAAAACTGCCTTTTATAGCATTCCATTAAAATGGATATCTTAGAAATTATCAGACAAATATAATAAAAGGAAGCACAGTGTGTTGCGAGCTGAGTCTTTCATCCCGATGTTTTAAGTTTTAGTTTTGTATCGATATAAATAAATTTGCCAAAGAAGTTTCTCTTCTGACATGTGTACTTTCAGAAGTGAAACTTCTTTGGCAAACTTATTTTTAAGTCTTGTTTGTATTGATCTTCTGTCAGTCTGACATGTGTACTTTGACTGCCTCATTGGTCTAGTGGTTAGCATGTTTGACTACATGAGTCCCGGGTCAATATTGAGTTTTCTATTAAGATATTCTCAATATTTGCCCGAAGATGGGAAAAATTTGGCGGTGTGATCCACCCCCGTGCCTCGGAGAGCACGTTAAGCCATCGGTCCTGCTCCTGATCTCTCTCCGGTCGTTTTGGATTGTGCCATCACGTCGGACTATGCGAGTGAAAGAATACAGAGTACACTTGTGATATCCGCAGTGGAGAAGCGTGGTGGGTCTATGCTTTAAAACCCTCTCTCATATGAGAAGGCCTGTGCCCAGCAGTGGGGCGTTAATGGGCTGCTACTTACTTACTTATGTGTATTTTGTACGCATGCACTTTTAACTTTTTTTTCCATTTATATACAGGTGCATCTTTGGCACAACTAGTAAACCTATCTCACCTGGATCTGTCGCACAACTTTTTAAGATCTCTCTCGGCGGATCCATTAAAGGCTTTGCATCATCTCATAGAGCTATTGGTACACGATAATGACATATCTATGATTGAAGACGGCGCCCTCACACAACATAAGGATTTACAACGGTTCACAATTGAAGGTACGTTTGAATTTGCATAATGAAATGAAATTGAAATGAAATTTATTTTATTGATCAAATTACATTGTATCTTAAAATGTGGGAAACGATGACACTGCAAAAGTTGGAAACTGCGTTGCAGACGTCAACGGCAAATCTTCGCAAACTATTTATCTATACAATGTTACTGTCAGATTTATTAATGCTTAATACTATGAAGTTTATATGCGTAAGTATGCATGTGTAACTGCGAGTGCTCATGTGTGTGTGTGTGTGTGTGTGTGTGTGTGTGTGTGCGCGCGCGTATTTATTTATTTACAAATTACAAGAAAGTTTTCAGTCTCATCATAAGTTAGCTAATTAAATAATATTCGACAAATATAAAGAAAATATACATAAATTATAAAGAACTTCAAGCAAATACAAATTTGAAATAGCTTATCGGATGTCAAAACATACATAAATTCTACCTAGTGAGACTTCCATCGTATTAATTTAAAACGTACCCTTTTAAAAGATTTACTAAACGAGATGTCACATCTCCGAGAAAAGCTAGTAGTTATGTAACATAAAAAAGTGAGTCGAGGATTCTGAGAAGTCACGACTTCAAATCCAAAGATCTATAAGTTACTCTTTATAACCTAAATATTCTTCATATTCACGAAGTTCCTTTTTATAACCCTTGGATTGTCCTGTAATTTGTCCGCGCTTTTTAACGGATATAACCGTCGCCTGACTCGCCCCGCGCGGATGTTTTTGCGTCGATTGCCCCACGGGTCGATTGGCAAAGTGGCCCTTGGAACTTAAATATTCATAAAAGACTACCAAATGTTATGATTTTTATTTTTGCTAATAGTTAAACTATACAATTTTATCCTTTGTTTTTTAATTAAGACTCAGGTATAGCGTCATGTTGCGATAAACATTGAGAGAGTGAAAAAAGTACGTCTTGTATTTATAGGCTCATATCATAAAAATTAAAACTTACCTCAAGGGTTTTCATTGTCATTCACATCACTTATATTCAAAAACACAAATAACCACCAAGCAAAACTCACAGTTTACAAAAAAATAACGACGATTTATTAGTAACGGTCACTTTGTAACTGATTTATTTTTGTTTTTCTATTGTCTGGTGTTATTTCTACGCATATACTGTTACGACAATTACCGAGAAGCGAAGTAGATAATACACTATGACTTAAAAAGAAAGAGACGCTTATATTTCTGATTGCCCAAGTTTAGGCAGGACTATCATACCGGTAGTTTACATGGGCAATCTAAGTATCCACAAAGTTCCTCTTTATAAGCTGCATATCCCAGGAGTAATTTTAGGGTATGTGTTATAAGCCAGCCTCTCCCAAATGATTAATGAGGCCCGTATCCAGCAGTTGGAACTTTAGTAGGTTGTTACAGAGGAAGGGCATTGAGAGAGAATGTGAACTAGTTGTAGCAATACAATAACATCCAACCAGTATTTGACTACTTTACTTTTGGATAGAATCAATATTATTTTTGCTAAGTTATGGATAATATTTCCTTATCACGTTGTAAACCTTAAAACGAAATTACCTTAAAAGAGTTAAAACGTAAATTGCCTCCCCTGATAATCACAGCTTTGCACAAAAGAAATGAAAGTAACAAAGAACAATTGTTTGATTGTCGTTAATTTTAATCCCAACCCATTTATACTCGCGAACTCATAAAGATAAATTCGTTCTCTTTCGCAGATAATCCTCTTAATTGCGATTGCTTAATGGCCGGCTTTGCTAGGTGGTTGCGGGAGGCAAAAAACCTACCTCAATCAGATAAATCTGCGGCAGTTTGTGCCACGCCGCCACATTTGGAGGGAGCATTAATTTCTCGACTATCGAAAAACAAACTTTGCGATGACGAACACGTCGATCTGAAAGTTATAGATGAATCCAATTACGATTATAAAGTAAACGAGAATGTAATAGACGATAAAGACGACGATTTGTACGGAGATAGGCAAGATGGATTAGATGATGACATTTATGACGAGGAAATGGAAATACCGTCTGAAGATGATTTGCCTGTATCCAAATCCAAGGTAACTATTTAACACTTTGCTTGTTTAGTTCACCTACAGACGTGAGGTCTTGGGTTCGAATTTAAATATCGATAATCAATTTGGAGTTTTCTGCTAAGAATTTCTTAATATTTGCCCAAAGCTGGGAAGTTGGTGATGAGCTCTTCCCCCGTATCTCGGGAAGTAAGTTCAGCCGTTCATCCTGCACCTGATTTTTCTCCACTTTTTACTTGTTTAGTTGATGATGATTATTGAGATGCCTGGATTCTCGTTCACCATTAAGTTTCTTTTTATAAAAGAGACTTACGTGTTTGAGTTTTCTTTTCAATGCGTTATTGAGCTTTTCGGTGAAGGACAATGTCGGTTGAAACCTGCTGCTCCAAGGAGCAGCAACAAATCAACAAAGCGTTGGAGGGCTATACTCCAAAAACCTTTTTTCTTATGATTGATGTTCTTTGCCCAGTTGTGGGACATTAATAGATTGCTACTCACCTTACTTAGCTTTTTTATTTGTTGGATATTTTAATTTATAATTATAACTTTTTGGTCGACTGCAATGTTCGAGCTTTGTATTCAGATTATTATAAAAACAATATTGTATTTTTTTTATTTATTTATACCACGACACCGACAGCGGATTTTGCTTTTGTGGCTTATTAAATGTATTAATATACTACTAGATACAATAAAAAAATTATGATAATTCCTTTAGATGGGAGGTCCTTGTATAATATTGATCATTTTATAAGTTTTTGACTACTGAAACTGTGCTTTCATATATGTTTATTATAACGTCGTGCTTTGTTCTCAGAAGATCCCACAACAGATTGAGTTGGGTGTATTTTTTTAGTCTCATCATCATTATAATTTTCTTTTTCGATTAGAGCACTCACTCCTCCGCTTTAACCGTCTGTGTAATTATACTGCGATGTCCTAATTACTTATCTTTAAGTCGAAGATATTTATAGTAGTACAACTCCATCACAATTTTTACAAACTTTCTTTATCTATTAAAAGCTACACGCTACTTTGTACATATATTTTACTGAAGGGAAAATACTTTCAGAATCACTATTGTAAAAGTGGAATGCCTCATACTGTTTTTAATGAAATACTGCGAAGAGACTGGAACGTGAAGTTTTATTAAACTAATCCCGTTTTATTTTCACTGAGAAATTTTCTCCGAAGATGCAAAATAGCCCTTCCTCATTGGCTTACTGACGCCACCATAATATTAAATTATGACATTGAATATTTCACAAGCTTATGTTTAAATATTCTGAACTCGTTTTCGATTAATAAATTTAAAAGTTTGCTTATTAAAATTGATACGAAATATTTAAAAAGACAGAAATGAAATGTGGAGTTTCTAGGAGATATTAAGCTGTAGATAGATAAATAGAAAGAGCGATCGATAGACAGATAGATCAAAATCCTTTGTTAAAAGAAAAATTATTAATAAAAACCTTACTATAATTTGAAAGATTACTAAGGCTTTAATCTAAATGTAATAAATTGATATATCATTGTAATAATGATGCTAAAAACAATCAAGATACCCCACTGACTTTGTTGGGGGCTCCTTTTGGGACAGGGCTCGAAGAAACCCTCGTAACTTTAAAATGTAAATAATTCTTTAAAGGGTTACGTGGGTCCAAAGATTTGTAAAAAAGGCCTGTTTTTATTTCATTATCTAATAGTGCATATGTCTAGAATATTCCCCAAAAATTTCTAATCAATCGAATTAAAAGTCTAAGAGATAAGGGATAGACTTTGGGCACACATTATATAATAAACGGGTTTCCACACACCCTCCCCCCCATTTGCCCACGCACTCCCACACATCCACCCACGCACTCCCACGCATCCACCCACGCACGCCCACGCATCCATCCACGCACACTCACGCACTCCTACGCATCCACCCACGCACTCCCACGCATCCACAAGGTTGTGATATGAATTATTAGACCGTTATCTATAGCAACGGTTTTGTTAATTCATTTCTAGTTTATGTAAATATGGCATTCATTAATGCTACTATCTTTTGTTTAAAAATTATTCATCTATCATAAGTTAATAGTGCATATGTCTAGAATATTCCCCAAAAATTTCTAATCAATCGAATTAAAAGTCTAAGAGATAGGGGATAGACTTTGGGCATACCGTCACCAGTCGTACATTGGAAATTGTATTTACTCTTTAACCGACTTCAAAAAAGGAGGATGATATCAATTCCTCTGTATTTTTTTGTTTGTAACCTCATATCTCCCGACTGGGTGGACCGATCTTGATGATTTTTTTAAAATGAAAGGTGGTGCTTGTCATATTGTCCCATTTTTTTAATCCAGTTCTGATGATGGCATCCATGAGAAAACCGGATAAGTGTTACATTTGCATAAGCATGTGCGCGACAAGTGGACGAATAACTCAAGATCACGCCAACCGATTTCAATAATTCTTTTTTTTTTGGAAAGGATATACTTCAAGGGTTGTTTTGTGATAGTTTGGTTAGGTCCTGATGATGGAATCCATGACAAAGTAACGGAACTCATCAATTCTTAGGAGCTAATNACACAGCTTTTCAGTTTGACCTTCTATTAACAATGCACGATATACGTGTATATTATGAAATTCACATTTATGGAAATAACATGTACATGCTATTACTGTGTGAACAAAATCATTTTATTTAGCGTCAAAGCCCATGTATTTTGAACTGATTACTATTAAGTTTACCTCCATTTAAGTTACTGCGTAAATCTATATATATAAAAGCAACTCTTTCTTTCTTTGTTATCGATAAACTTGAAAAGTACTGGACCGATCGGCATGAGACCATGACCATTCGACGCAAAATTAATTGTAGAAGGTTTTAGGCTATTCATTTTTGAATTCCATCAACCCTTTATCATTTTTTTTTCAAATTTATGTGGACAGTCATTTATTTCTGGTACGAAAACTCGAGCGCACAAAGACCGACAAAATGTCTAACGTCACTTCAATGCGTTTCCACACACCCTCCCACGCATTCACCCACGCATTCCCACACATCCACCCACGCACTCCCACGCATCCACCTTCGCACTCCCACGCATCCATCCACGCACTCCCACGCATCCACCCACCCACTCCCACGCATCCACAAGGTTGTTACATGAATTATTAGACCGTTGTCTATAGCAACGGTTTTGTTAATTCGTTTAAAATCTTTTGTTTAAAAATTATCCACCTTTCATAGGTTATGTAAAGATCATTTATTTACGCTATCTTTTGTTTCAAAACAAAAAAGATTCTGTGTGGCATTTAGTCGATTGTGTTTTGTTTAGTATTTGTAAAACTGAAAGCTGCCACATTCCAAATCTTTTTGACAGAAGTCTGTCGGGTCTGCTAGTATGCTATAATTTGGGATTTATAATAGAAAAGTTTTATTAGATATATTTTATTACATTTGTTTGCCTTCTATCTTGTGAATAATCTTTAAACCAGTATTGCTAATTCTTCAACTTCCCCAAAAGTAGTGTAATAGGGATTGTGTTCGACACAATCCCTATTACACTTTCTTTCTTTAAGTCGACAAATACTTCTACTCTGGTAAATGTGACTGCATCTTCGGTTAACTTTTCTTTTTAAAAGCCACATTGACTGTTGGCTTCTAAATTTTAAATGTTATGCGTTGACTTTCATATCTCATTAGACCATGAAAGCTTATAAGTTAGGTGGCTTGGAGTGCTCTTGACCATTTAAAATATGACATATTTAAAATGGCCTGGATTTGGTCCAGGAACGTTGACTTTGATCTTCCCCTTCCAACTATCCCATTCACTTTTTACTAATAAATATTTTTGTCAGTCTTCTTTCACTTTTTCTCTCTACGTGCCCAAACTATCTAAACATACCTTTCTCAATTTTAGTCGCTACATCTTCTTTTATACCACAACTTCTCTCTTATCAAACTATGTCTTACTTTGTCATTCAGTTTCAATCCACTCATACTTCTCAACGCCCTCATCTCTGCCGCATTTATTTTACTTTTGTGATTCTTCTGCCATACCCAACTTTCTCTACCATATAGAAGTGTTGGCGTCAACACTCCTCCATGCACAGCCTTATGAGACTCCATCTGGCTATTAATAAAGGCGTGCAGAACAAAATTTACCTTATTCCCTGCATATTTGTAAATGTTATCTATTAATAATAGCGAAAATTTTAATTTTACTATTATATGTTACACAGGTCCGTCTTGTTGATGCTTGGTATGACAATGAAGAAGTATACTTATCCTGGGTACTAGAACCACCATCGACTCGTCGATATAGATGTACAGGAATAACAGCATCTAAGAGTGGTGGTCTACCAAAACATGTGGCTTGTCATAGAGCTGCCCCATCAAACATTATATTAAGGGGATTGAAAATTGACCCTTTAGAGAAATATACGTAAGCTGTTTCTTTTGTCTATTTTATGTATCTACCTCATCGGTTTAGTAGTTATCAAGTTCATTGGAGCTCGTAACGTTAAATTTATATATATAAGATCAATGATGTTTTTTCTAAGATATTCTGTGTTTATTCCGAAACTGGGGAATTATTTATGTACAATAATTCATTGATATTTTTCCCAATCTCAATGCTCATAACGGTAAATTGACATTTTATGAAAGTGAGGAATATTCACATATATTTAGATATACTCTTATAAATAGTACAGACTTATATACCGTACTATCTCTCACACAGATTAGTTTCTATCGCTGCTTTAGATATTTAAACAAACAATCCAGATTCTCTTAAATACAATTTAAATATACAATAGAATTTGGAGCAGTTTTTATTTAGTTTTTAATGCATAATCAAATTAGCAAAAATGTCACTCTGGTACCACATAATATCATTACGTTAATGGACGATTTAAAATATCTAATTATCCAACAGACCTTCTTTAATATTGCTTTTTTCTGAATTAAGTCACTATTTTTTCAAAGCAGAGATTTATATAAATTAAAAGAATCTTCGGTGGCTTAATTTTTATTGCAAACATCTTTAATATAATTTCCAAAATTGTTTGGTAATTTTTAAATAAGAAAGCCTTGTTTTAATAGCTTTAATCGGGTTAAAAATGGTTCTGTAAGTGTTTGGTTGCCGAATTTTTATTTTATTTATTCACAGGTTCTGTCTAGCTCTTGAGGAAATGGATAGTCAAGATAACCCAATAGCATTGGTGTTGGGATGTGGAGTACCACAACTTGTTAGAGAAAGAGCTGCTTTTGTCACCTTAAGACCTTCTACTATGGCTGTGCCTGAACGTGACGATTTGAGGTAATATATCATTAATTCAGAAAAAATTCTCAATTTTGCTCTTATTCTTGTGTCTGTTTATTTATTCCAGTTAAACTCGTCATTGTATTGATAGATTTATATATCCTAAATTACTTGTACAGTTTGAAATCAATTAACCCCTCCCAGACTTCTTTTTGGTTATCTATTGTAGCTGTAATTGGTAAAAAGCATCTATTTCGGACTATCATCTTTGTCTATTAATTAAATGTGTTAGAAGAAATACTTTGTCATAAAAAATCATTCTGAAATAATTAAGTAGTTGTTATTAAATTTTTATAAAGTAATGTTTCCTATTTGAAACTTTATTTTTTATCCTTAATATTTTTGCTTCATGTTATGTATTTAAAAGCTTCCCAAATATGGACAACAAATGAATTTAAGTTTTTGAATGTTCTTAGTTTGGAATCAACTTATTTGTTTCACTAAAGTCGTCATATTTTATCCCTATGATAATTTTTATAATAGAGATAGCAAGATTAATAGTTTGTTACAAAGAATCGTTAATATAATTTAATCTTATTCCCTTGATTTAATAACAAGGGCATCAAAATATCAATAAACAATCACAGTTTACTTATACGCTTGGAAGGTTCGAAGTTAATTGTACTTATGTGTAATGAATTATGGGTCTTTCCATTATAATTATTCAATGAATTCTTTTACAGAGTATCTGAAGTCCGCTCCAACGTAACAAGCGACGGGCTGCTGACAGTTCTTATATCTGTCATGGGAATTCCTTCTCCAAAACCTCAATATGGATTGCCCAGAACTCAGCGAGTTTCTACGCCCGATACCAGATATTCCCTTCATAATTGTTACGTGATTTTAGCAGTACTTTCCAAAGGGTCGTTGGTTGCACAAAAAGATTCCCCATGTCAGTCGACTTTGGAAGTATTTATGGAAGGTTTTATCCGAGGGCCGTATGAAGTTTGCGCGAAAATTTCTAAATTTAAGCCTGAGGATATGCACCCAATATGTGTTATGCCACAGCTACTAGATTCTGTTGACTCGCTGGAAATGAAATCTGGTTTTAAAAGTCTTAATACAGCACTCGCAGGAGTTGCTCTTGGTCTGATGATTATAGTCATAGGTTTAGTGTGGTTTGTTAGGAAAATGTTAAAGAAACCGGCAGACTTTCAGGCGCATAGATGTTTCAGACCAGATCCGGTTCCAGAGGAGAATCCGAGGGCCAGTTATGTAATGCTTACTGCTACGTCCAAGGTTTGATAGGCTTTAAATGGACTGTTTCCAGGGATGACTTCCCAAATACATTTTACGATCAATAGACTATAATAGTTAGTCTAAAAGTTGATAGTCAGATGATGACCTAAAATTTTGTGTCGATGGGTATTGCTTTGAAGAACATGGAGCGATTTCAGTCCATTGTTTCTCAACTATTTTAATGTCGCAACCCCCTGAGACATCCAAAATTCCCTACCGCTAAATTTAATAGTGTTTTCATCAAGAGTTTGTCTGTTTATATGTTTAACTTCAATAGGAAAACTCGAATTTATTGGAGCAATAGGATAAAATGAAATAATTTATGATATTAAAGGGCTGTTTTTTTTTCTAAAAATAGTGGCACAATCAATACCCCTCCAGAATCTTTTAAAAGTAAAAGTGTTATTTATAATTAATCATTTTGATTTTTGAAGAAAGTATATATTCTGTGTGGAATGAATTGTAATAATTGAATCTTCCTTTTTCTTGAAATATTATTGTTGTTTTTTTAATTATTGACTGTTTTTAATATTGCTATCATGTTCTTTTTTGTACTCGTTGATGTTTCCTTAAATTAATAAAATCTCAATATCGAAATCGATATTGAGTTTTCTATTAAGATTTTCTCAATATTTGCCCGAAGTTGGGAAGTTGGCGGTGTGATCCACCCCCGTGCCTCGGAGAGCACGTTAAGCCGTCGGTCCTGCGCCTGATCTCTCGCGTGTGGGATTCCCGTCACATCGGTCTATGAGAGTGAAGGAATAGAGAGTTCACTTGTGTTCTTGTGTATATTATGTATATAAAACCCTCGCTCTTCGGGGTGAGGAGGCCTGTGCCCAGCAGTGGGACGTTAATGGGCTGCTGCTTACTTTTTACTTACTAATAAAATCTTTATATCCTAAGAGCAATTTTGGAGTTATTAGCCTTTCAAACCCCAACACGAAGTTTTAAAACCTTCTACCATATGATTAAGAAGGTTTATGCCTATTTATTATTGAAATTGATAATTGAAACTTTTTTTATAAATACCTTATTTTTGGCAATTATAAATAAATTGTTTTGTATTTATAATTTTCACCATATATCTTTACAGTCTTAACTAAATCACTTTATTTAAGTTTGGTGACTAAATAATACATAAATAAATAACTACGGGGTTGCGACCTTTAGGTTGAGAAGCAATGTCTTAGTCAAAACTATTTCAACGTTAAACACTTTTGTTTGAAGTAATGACTGTTTATTTTATACAATTAACAATAAAATAAGAAAAGTACAAAACAGAAAGGCATGAATCTATTTAAAAAACTTAGTTTACGATTGTATTTTAACAGAAAAGGTAGCAGTGACGTAATCACTTAAACGCACTTACCTTTGTAACATACTTTTGTAATTTATTTTGTAACTTTCTGTTGTACAGAACTTTAGTCATATCTTTTTAAAAAAAATAGTATATTAGTAGTACGCACTTAAGGTCGACAGTATGATGTAGTAATTGATAAAAACGCGAGTGGCAATGTCATACTTTCGCCCCGTCACACCGTGATCGAAAGTTCGATAAGTAAATCAAAAACAATAAATTTACGAAATTTATTAAAAATTTATAAGTGAATTAAAGAAAATAACTTTAAAAGAAACGCGAGAAGAAGTAATTACAAAAATTGATGACGCAGCAAAACGAATTGCCAAATATTTTGACATATAAACAAAACGCGTATGCGTCGTAAAGTTGAAGCAATGTGGCCCTTTACTAGGGTCGAAAATACGAACTTTCGATACAGGAATGATGAAAAAAATGTTTTCTTAGTTATTTTAGTCAAATAATTAAGATTGTTTTACTGTATTTCTATGTGTGAAAAGTTAATCCCTTTTATGTTTTGTATTTTATTTTTAACTAGTCTTTTATTTTAACTAAACTACTTAATAATAATAACATTATAATGTGAATTGTTACTAAGCTTTGTTTGTATAAACATTTATCGTTAAAAATCCAGTTTCACGTGTTATCATATTAATGGGGTATCTATTTATTGATTAGAAAACACAATGTTTAAATAAAAATTACAATCTATATATAAATATAACAATTTCTTGCAAAGTTACGTAATGTATATATGTGTACAAACCATTGCTTCATACTAGACTTCCATCCTAGACTGTATCACCACTTACTATTAGATGTAATAACAGTCAAGTGCTATCAGCAGTAAAAACTTAGGGTGTATATTTCAGCCAAATTGGGATTTTTGCAATTGTTAGTAGCAGTTATTGTTACGCTCTCGGGATCCGCACCCTGTCGCGTCGTCTGTCTTCTTAATGCAATCTCAGTCAATATAGTATAAAGCGCAATAGACAAATCAAATCAAATCAAATCAAAAATATCTTTATTCAAGTAGACACATTGCAGCACTTTTGAATCGTCAAATTATATTTTTTTCCACACTCTGATTCTAATATACGTCTGATGATGGTACTCAAGAACGGCTTAAAATCTAAAGTTACGAGGGTTCCTTCACGCCCTGATCCGAGAAGAACCCANAGCCTACTAGAATTTGTTTTTGTTTCGTAAGACAGACAGTTACTTGCGTATTTATAATATTAGTAAAAATACCAAATGAAAGGCACATTTACAAGATGTTAGGAAACCACTTGAGAAAACGAAGACGGGTGATAACACTAATGACACTCACGCTCATATTACTTGTTTCGTGTACACGCATATCGGTGTCAGCCGCGTGCGTTCAAAGCCGCGGTACCATTGGTATTCACACTTCGTTTTTGTATTCGTTGACCCGAGCGTCAGCTGATTTTGATTTTGTATATCATTACTGGCTATATAATATTAATAAAACATTTTAAAATATGGTTTTCTATTGGATGTTATTTGTACTTCATATTCGTGTTCGTTGACCCAAGCATCAGCTCATTGTTGGTCTTTTTTTTTGTAAAGTAATATATTTTTTTCTGAAACTTTTGTTTTATTTAGCTGTATGATGAAGCTTTATGTTAAAAAAATTTAAATATGTTTTTTATCGGCGGTTCTTCGCTTTTTTTCGGGTTCGTTGACCCGAGCGTCAGCTGATTGTGTTTCATTATTGATTTTTTTTTTAGTAAAGTAATAAAAATGGAGCGTAAATAATGCCAAGGAAACGTTTTATTAAATCAGGATCGATTTTTCAATCTTCCTATCCTCAAAGGTGTCATTTCTACTATCCTCTGTCTTTCTTTTCGGTAGCGGTCTCCTAAAACCTTGTATAACTAAAATTTCTGTAACAAAACCTTGCCTTTATTATGTTAAAACGATTGACGACGAATGTAGACGTAGGCTTCTTGGTAAAGCTATTTATAAACACAAAAGACACTTCAACAAAATAATTATAATTGTTTCCCGGAATATGAGATTGATTCTATTTTATTTATAAACATTCTGTATCCAATGATGATAACTAATAAATGTGTTATCTTAAATTTATATAATACGGTTCCGCGAAGTGATTAATTTAATACGACTTTAATTATCGGTTACTACCGCTTATGTATTGTAGCTAGCTGATATATGCAACTTTGTCTGTATCACATAAGAGTGAGAGAGGAATGACTAGTGGTGGTAAAGGGAACTGGACTGGTACAGGGGCGTGAGTACTTGCTTTGTCTGTGTCTGAACTGTTGACAGGCTTCCAGTAAAGATGTATCGCCAATGCTATGTAGACACCACAAATTATATAAATTGCACTTATGTTCGGCTTCCTTAGCCACATTGAGCACTACAATTTGTTTATGTGATATATACATATATACCATCACGCCTCATTCCCATAGGGGTAAGCAGAGACCCCGTCCTTCCACTTGCCACCATCCTTGCATATCTCCTTCGCTTCTTTCATTGAGTATTCTTGACCTGGCCCTTGTTTACCTTGATCTTCCCCTTCCAACGTCCCATTCACTCTTGACTCATAAATCCTTTTTGTCAGTCTCCCTCCATTCATTCTTTCTACGTGCCCTAACCATCTAAGCATACCTTTCTCAATTTCAGTCACTACATCCTTTTTTATATCACAACGTTCTCTTATCACACTATTTCTTACTTTGTCACTCGGTTTCAATCCACTCATACTTCTCAACGCTCTCATTTCTACCGCATTTATTTTACTTTTGTGATTCTACTACCATACCCAACTTTCACTACCATACATAAGTGTTGGCACCAACACTCCTCCATGCACAGCAAGTCTGGCCCTTTGAAACACAATCTGGCTATTCAAACGGAGGCGCAGAGCACCATTTAGCACATTCCCTGCATTCGCTCTCCTTTCAATATCACTTTCACATGTTCCATCTTTTGTAAATGAAATCGCAACTATACAAATTCTTTCACATCTTCAACTTGTTTCCCATCTATCAAAATATTGCAATTCATCATAAATTCATCTCTTTCACAAGGCATAACTTTCGTTTTGTTTGCATTCACTTTCATTACTTTCACTTTCAAAGCTTCCTTCATAATATTTACCATTTCCTGTAGCTCATTTGCATATGATGCAAGTATTACTTGATCATGAGCGTAGAATAAACGTTTGGTGAGTAATTCATTCATTCTTAATCCCTCCCTGTCGAACACCTCTTTCGACAGGAAACCACTCCTTGTACGCCCCGTTTATTCTGACATAAGCACTAGAACCCTCATAGAGAGATTTCAATGCTTGAATCATATGACTGCTCATCACATAAGTAGATAATATTGACCACAGCTCATTCCTCACCACTCGATCGTAGGCCTTTTCTACATCCCAATCCCTCTGGTTTAAATTGTATTAAATTTTATAATATAATATAATTTAAAAAGTCGTATATATAAATATATTATTGTACTGTTATCTTATAATAAAATGTGCATTTTTAACAACGCAACAGGTTATTATAAGTTATACATAATCGCACAAACGTACATGGCGTAACGAGTAACGAACATTTTCCCTACAATACAACATAAGCAGTTTCACTTCAAATATTGTAACTATTTTGTTTAATTTAATGTAAAATGTTGTATCTTATTGATTGAATAACTTTTTCTTAGGATAAGCTAAAGTTCTAAAGGCACTGTTTATTTAATACGTGTTGGGTTGTTTGTAATTAATGTAACATTCTCCGCAATTTGTATATGTACGATGAACTTTGGTTCTGCTTTAATTAGTGGTTAAATGTGTAAATAAATAACTTATGGATTATATTTGGGCCCTTAATAAAAGAATATTAACGAATTATTGTCGTTTAATTTATATCTGAAAACAAATTATTAATAGTATATTACGAAGGTAGGGCCGAAAGTATGAAACCGTCCCTCGAGTGATAAAAACGCGGGTGGCAGTGCTATACTTTCGTCCCGTGGTGGGTCTACAATTGTTCATCAGACCGAGGTCGAAAGTTTGATAGAATTTAAAAAAAACTTTAAAATAATATGAAATAAAGTTAGATTTTGAATTAATAGCTCGTATGGTTCGACTGTATAACTAAGCAACAAGTTGTTTACTGTTACTTATCAAATCAAATCAAATCAAAAATATCTTTATTCAAGTAGGCTTATTACAGCACTTTTGAATCGTCAAATTATATTTTTTTTCCACACTCTGATTCTAATATACATCTGATGATGGTACTCAAGAGCGGCTGAAAATCTAAAGTTACGAGGGTTCCTTCGCGCCCTGATCCGAGAAGAACCCACAACAAACTCAGACAGGTATTTTTTTTTACCATCATCATTACAATAACATATTAGTTTACAATATTTTAATTAAAATTAGAGCAATTTGTTCACTCCCAAGCGTTTCTATCGTCTAGGTAATCTTGCAACTTATAATACGATTTTTCTATCAACTTTCTTTTAACAAAGACTTTGAATTTATTAATTGACATCTTTAGAACGTCTTGTGGGAGTTTATTATAGAAACGTATACAGTTACCCTTAAATGAGTTGTTAATCTTATGCAGCCTACTAGAATTTATAACAAGTTTGTTTTGGTTTCGTAAGTTATATGATGTACATTCACTCTTTTTATTAAAAGAGTCAATGTTTTTATGTACATACAACAAGTTTTCTAATATATATACGCAGTGAACTGTCATTATGTTAACTGCCTTGAATTTGTTTCTTAGCGACTCTCTTGGACCCATATTGTAAATCGCACGAACGGCCCTTTTCTGCAGCACAAATATTGCATCTATATCAGCAGCATTACCCCAAAGTAGAATACCGTATGACATAATGC
>JACTOM010000198.1:4260695-4291569 GCA_015832385.1 Elymnias hypermnestra
AACTGCCTCATTGGTCTAGTGGTTAGCATGTTCGACTACAGACATGAGGTCCTGGCTTCGAGTCCCGGGTCGGGCCAATTCAAAAAAACCAATATTGAGTTTTCTATTAAGATTTTCTCAATATTTGTCCGAAGTTGGGAAGTTGGCGGTGTGATCCACCCCCGTGCCTCGGAGAGCACGTTAAGCCGTCGGTCCTGCGCCTGATCTCTCTTCGGTTGTGTCGGATTCCCGTCACATCGGACTATGAGAGTGAAGGAATAGAGAGTACAATTGTTGTGTACTATGCCTGCCAATCCGCAGTGGAGCTCTAAAAACCCTCGCTCCTTGGAGTGAGGAGGCCTGTGCCCAGCAGTGGGACGTTAATGAGCTGCTACTTACTTACTTACTTACCTCGATAATCTATATTATAATTTGTTAATGGATTTCTGCAAATTTGCTCGCCTGCTCTCCCTCAACTAAACTAAACCCTTAAGTCGGATTCATCCGGGGCGCCAGAGCTAAATGCGCCAGCGAACATCTGGACCCCAACACCTGGATGAAGAGGATTCCGCTGGGTTTTAGTGGGTATCCTGGTACGACCAGCGAGTCCCACACTCCCGGATGTTTACACGTCATCCGGCGTGCATAAAGCATCTCGCGTGCAAAACACTGACAATTTGATTCAGCATATTTCCAAGGGATCGAGAACTACGCTTGTGACAACTGTGGTAGCAGCTAATATGTCTGTAAAAGTTATATAGCCCTTTTGTTGTCCAAAAATAAAATTTTTTTTCAAGTAACATGTCACAAATAAGGAAAAAAAAATGAGTAATCTGTCCACTAATGTGGCTCTTGGAACTTAAATGTTCATAAAAGACTACCATATATTATAATTTTTATATTTCTAATTTAAGACTGTGGGGTAGCGTTATGTTGCGCTAAACTTTGAGAAACTGAAAGTTCGTCTTGTATTTATAGGCTCATATATTAAACATTAAAACTTATCTCAAAGATTTTCATTTTTATTCACATCATTTATATAGTCTAAATAATTACTTATAAACCCCCACAGTTAATAAAATAACACAAAACAACTTAACTTCCTTGGACGCGACACACGCACTGTTAGTAACGGTCACTTTGTACCTGATTTATCTTTTGTTTTTTCTACGGACAGGTGTCATGCCTACGCATATGGTACGAATACGTTACCGAGAAGCGAAATAGATAATACACATTATGACTTAATAAGAAAGAGGTGCTTACATTTAAGCTTGCCCAGGTTGAGATAGAACTATCGCCATGTCAACTAATAGTTGATACTGGCAATCTACTGCAAAACAAGCCATGTCTACCTGTAGTTGACATGGACAATCTACTAATCCACAAAAGCAAGCCGCCGAAATAACAACAGTAGTTAACACGGATAATTTAAGGAATATAGAACTTTAGTGTAATTTTCGCTAAATTATACCTTTTTTTGTGGCTAGATTAATATGACTGTGATCTAACGTAGTAAGTGATGACATGGTTTATTAATGCACTAATTCATTTGTATGTGCTTTCGAAGGTTCCTAAGCGGATATTTATTTTGATTCAGGAATGATTAAGACTGACATTTATAAATAGTGAGTGATGACAAATACACATAGCATCGCGCCTTATTCCAGGGGTAGACAGATCACGTCCTTCCACTTAGCATGATCCTTGCATATATCCTTCGCTTCTTTCATTCTCATTATACCTTTCAAACAAGTTCGTCGGTTTGGAGTACTCTTGATCTGGCCTTTATTTAAAATGACCTGGATTTGGTCCAGGACGTTCGCCTTGGTCTTCACCATCCAACTTTCCCATTCACTCTTGCTTCATAAATCCTTTTTGTCAGTCTCCTTTCATTCATTCTCTGTACATGCCCAAACCATCTAATCATACCTTTCTCAATTTTAGTCACTACATCTTCTTTTATACCACAACGTTTTTGTCCACCAGTTTCCAGTTCTTCTGTGATGTGATGATATAGTTCCAGATATGCGTTATAATGTTGTAATGACATATATCTAGAGTATTATTTGAGTTATTTAATACAATAAATTCTTGATTTTACCTCGATAATCTATTTTGTAATTTGTTAGTGGATTTCCCCGAAAGTAATGTCAGATGTCATAAGGTGCGCCGGCGCATTTAAATAAAACAAAACATGGATATCGTCAGTTGTAATTTGTCCGCGATGGCGGCCGGACGTGTGTTTCACGTGTTCTTAATAACTGTATTATCCCTAACTGTAATACAATGCAAAGTGTTCACGCGATGTCAATTGACAAGAGAACTTTTAAAGAACAATTTCCATCAAAAGACATTCCTTAGTAACTGTGAGTTATATTATAATAAGTTTTAATGTGTCAATTTGTTTATACAAATGTCGCATTGTGTGTTTAAATATGCGAGTTTACGTTTATTTGTTGATGTGATAAGCCGTTTTAAACAATGAAATTTTTTGCTTCGTTTACGTATGAGAAAAATTATATCCTTGCTATTCAGTGTATGAGGAAAACGTTGTCAATAAGATGATCCAGGAAATAAGATTTTAAAAAGAGCTGTAGCTCGTTTAGTTTTCATTCCGTGGGAATATGGAAAAATCCAACGTAGTAAATGAAAGAATTAATGAAGCCTTTCCCTATTATAATATATAGAAATCTGTTCAAAACGAACATAAACATCGCAAAACGTATTTGAAGTCAATCGAGTGTATACTTTTCAGATCTCGTGTTGAGAAAGTGTTTTTGTCTATATATATACTATCTTGGTTCCTAATTCCGTGGGAAAACGGGGAAATCCAGTCATCGTCTGTATATCGAAAGTGAGAAATGAGAGGATGAATGAAGCCTTTTCCTATTTTAATATATAGAAATCCGTTCCTAACAAGAGTAAACGTCGCGAAACGTATTTGAAATCAATCGAGTGTATACTTTTCAGATCTCGTTTCATCTATATATATACTAACTGTTAGTCGTGGCTTTTCTCTCATGTTTCCTAATCTCGTGGGAAAATTGGGAAATCCAGACATCGTCTGTATATCGAAAGTGATGAATGAGAGGATGAATGAAGCCTTTTCCTATTTTAATATATAGAAATCCGTTCCTAACAAGAGTAAACGTCGTGAAACGTATTTGAAGTCAATCGAGTGTATACTTTTCAGATCTCGTGTTGAGAAAATGTCTTTGTCTATATATATATACTATCTTGGTTCCTAATCCCGTGGCAAAATGGGGAAATCCAGTCGTCGTCTGTTTATCAAAAGTGATGAATGAGAGGATGAATGAAGCCTTTTCCTATTTTAATATATAGAAATCCGTTCATAACAAGAGTGAACGTCACGAAACGTATTTGAAGTCAATCTAGTGTATACTTTTCAGATCTCGTATTGCATGCTTTTCTCTCTTGCTTCCCAATCCCGTGGGAAAGTGGGCAACTCCAGTGATCGTCTATATATAGAAAGTGATAAATGAAAGAATGAATGAAGCCCTTCCCTATTTTACCATATAGACATGAGTTCTTAATTATAATGAACGCCGCGAAATGTATTTTGAAGTCGTTGGAGTGTATACTTTTCAGATTTTGTGTTTCATCTATATATATACTATTACTAGTGGCTTTTCTCTCATGTTTCCTAATCTCGTGGGAAAATGGGGAAATCCAGACATCGTCTGTATATCGAAAGTGATGAATGAGAGGATGAATGAAGCCTTTTCCTATTTTAATATAAACAAAACCATTTACAACAAGAATATACGTCGCGAAACGTATTTGAAATCAATCGAGTGTATAATTTTTTAGATCTTGCGTTGAGAAGTGTTTCGTCTTTATGTATACGAACTGTTGCTTATGGCTTATCTCTTATCCCGTGGAAAAATGGGCAAATCCAGTCATCTTCTATATATCGAAATAAACGAATGAGGCCCTTCCTTATTTTTAATATATAGAAATCCGTTCTTAATGATCGTAAACGTTGCGAATCGAATTTGAAGTCAATCAAAGTGTATAGATTTTAAATCGTGCTGGAAAAGTGATTGTTTTGCCTTTATATGTACTCAATGTTACACGTTGCTTTTCTCTCATGGTTTCCAATCCCTTCCAATATGGGGAAATACGGTCATCGTGTATATATCGAAAGTAATGAATGAGAAGATGAATGAAGTCTTTTCCTTTTTTATAATATAGAAAACCGATCATAACAAGCGTAAACGTCGCGAAACCTATTTGAAGTCAATCGAGTGTATACATTTCATATCTCATATTGCATGCTTTTCTCTCTTGCTTCCCAATCCCGTGGGAAATTGGGCAACTCCAGTGATCTTCTATATATAGAAAGTGATAAATTAATGAAGCCCTTCCCTATTTTACCATATAGCCATCAGTTCTTAATTATTGTGAACGTCGCGAAACGTATTTGAAGTCAATCGAGTGTATAACTTTCAGATCTGGTTTCATCTATATATATATACTAACTGTAGTCGTGGCTTTTCTCTCATGTTTCCTAATCTCGTGGGAAAATGGGGAAATGCAGACATCGTCTGTATATCAAAAATAATGATTGAGACGATGAGTGAAGCCTTTTCCTATTTTAACATATACAAAACCGTTTATAACAAGAAGATACGTCGTGAAACGTATTTGAAATCAATCGAGTGTATAATTTTCAGATCTCGTTTTGAGAAAGTGCTTCCTTTTCTCTGTTGCTTCCCAATCCCGTGGGAAAATGGGCAACTCCAGTGATCTTCTTTATATAGAAAGTGATAAATGAATGAAGCCCTTCCCTATTTTACCATATAGCCATCAGTTCTTAATTATTGTGAACGTCGCGAAACGTATTTGAAGTCAATCGAGTGTATACTTTTCAGATCTCGTGGTTTTTCTCTAATGGTACCTAATCCCGTGGAAAAATGGAGAAATCTGTCATCGTCTGCACAAAGTGATGAATGAGTTTTCCCTTTCCCATTTTAATATATAGAAATCTATTCTTAATTTAAGTTTACTAGTTTATATATAAATAAATTAATAAAAAAGGCTTTCATTCGTTGCATTTGACATCACAACTGGAGATGATTGACGTCATATCTGATTATTTCGTCTGTTAGTTCGTTCTTGCATTCATGGTCCTTGAAATAATATTTCTGGGATTACCACAATCTAGTTTGGTAACGGATTACGCCTTTTGTGTTATATTACGGTATTTCCCGGCTTATTCATAATTATCCTTTTACTTTTAACGCGTTTTGTATACGGATGCATTTTTTACATGTATAAAACCTTGGTCTTAACTTTTAATGAAGAAAGCTTTATGCAAATCTGATATTATGATTAATAATATATTCATCAGCTCAAGTTCAAGCACATTATTTTAATCTTATAACGGCTTCGCACGGGTAGACATAATTAGGTAAGATTTAAGCATGATAATTAAAACGATCATGAATTGACACATATTATGAAAAATTGTGATTCCTAATGTTAAAACTAAGTAGCTCTGAAAAGAACTTTTTAAGTGAAGCATAAAAATGTGTTAAAAAGCTGGAAATATTCAATGTCGCTTCCGTCCACTGCGTAAGGAGCTGACCGGATACCTAGCTCATAATGGTGCACCCCCTTTTCCCGCACTGCCCCTCTCTCGTCGAGTTAGCACTTTTATTTTAATTTCATAATATCTTTTGAATAGAATATCCGATTTCAATAATTCAAAAAGTAATCATCAGGTATTGTGACAGTCTTGAATATTATATTATTTATTTGGATAAATATTTATAAATGGTATGGATAACACGGTCTGATTTTAATCGGCATTTCTATCAATATAATTACAATAGTTAGACATATGGTCTCGCGAAATTTTTTGTAGATATTGATATATTCTATAATATTGTTGAACATTTTTTTGTCCTATCATTAATACTCTTCACAGCGTATGCGATGAAAGACATTTTATGTGACTAATTTTTTTACACCTTCGGTTTGTTTTAATAAGAATTTCTAAAGATTTCTTTAGTAACATAGTACTAGATATAGCCCATGTTACTCAGTGATAATGTAGCTTTCTAATGAAAAAAGAATTATAAAAATCAGTCCAGTACTTTTTGAGTTTATTCGTCACATACAACTCTTTATAATATTAGTGTAGATGGTCACTTAATAATGATAGTCTTTTCAAATAGTTTTTCATTTCATTAGCGAAAGCTCACGTAAAAGTTTCACAGGTTTCTTTCTTTTTTATGAGTTTAAGCTCGTGCTAGATGATGTTGGCACGGTTTTTAAATAAAGAGGTAAACAGACGCTTTCTTTTTTATTGCTAACAGGATATCACTTGACATTGATCACACGTGATGATAAGTTATGATGTAGTCTAAGATGGAAGCGCATTTATCTGGTAATTTACCTCTTATACACAAATTTTTTGCTTGGTGATACGTTCTCACCAGTCCAAACTCAGACAAATTATAAATCATCATCAATAGGCATTACACTTGACTGTAATAATTACTGTGTATGACCCATATAAAATACACAGTGGTTAATAACGTAGTTTGTGTTTAAATGTGCAGAGAAATGTGGAAGCAGAAAATAAAAGATCTTTTATTCCTATTTATATAAAATACAGTTTCCTAAATTCGCGCTACTGGGGGTCAAACCCAGAACTCTGATAGCAAAGCCAGGTCTTTTACAACTGCCCCAAGGAAGACCTCAAGCTTTTCCTTATGTTAAGCTATGTCAATCGACCATTGACCATGTGAAAGGGCCGTATTATATTTCCACACTCTTGTACTTGCTGTCACCATTTAGTAAGTAGCAGCCCATTAACGTCACACTGCTGGGCACAGGCCTCCTCACTCATAGGAGAAAGGGTTTTTAGAGCAAAGACCCACCACGCTGCTCCAGTGCGGATCGGCAGGCAGGCCAGCATTTAATTTGACTCTAATCTCACCTAATGGTAAGTGATAAGATAAGCAACTTATTAATGTCCCACTGCTGAGCACAGGCCTCCTTGCTCATAAGAAATAGGGGTTTTTAGAAAAGATGCCACTATTCTGCTTCACTATGAGTTGTTAGGTTACATTTACTCCAGAATTACTTCCGAGATGTGCAGGTTTCCTCACTATGTTTTCGTTCACCGATTGATGGCATGGAAAGAACAATGGAGTCGTGAAAATGGCAATAAAGTCCCGTTAATAAAAAGTGTTTAATTGACGATTGAAGCTTCAAACTAGATATATATAGAAAGAGTGTGAACTAATAGTTGGTATTGACAAAAATATTAGAGGACAAATGTAATACGGTCCGTGAGTGCAGTGTTAAGTGGAACGAATGACTAATTACGTAACTTAATATCCCTACACAATGTATCTATTAGTGCCAGTAGAGGGCAGTTCCGCATTAGTAATTTATCACCTGTTTATATATAAGCTATATGTAATAGCTAAGCATTTAACTAAGCTCATCTGATGGTAAGTGATGATATATTCTGAGATAATTTAGTAAGGGTCAAACTTTAATGATTGCTTCGCTGTATTTTTACTTTGAATTTTTCATTTGAATTTTTACTTTATCTATGTAAACTATGCCAAATATAAAATATAGAGAAAATATAAAATCATATATTCAAATAGTCTCAAAAAGTACTTTTGAATCGTTTTTTTTTAACGCTGGGAAATTCTCGTGGATACCTGGAATACTCGGGAGGATGTTCCAGGGTATACCGGACTCATACCGGCTAAAACCCAACAGTGCTCCTACATTACTCGGAGACGGGGTCACGAGAATGCGACTGACAGACTCAGTCTCATTACTTAATTGTCATACCTCGTGTTAAGAATATATGAAATTCAAAATTTGCCCTCCAACCTCTGTTATAAAAGTAAGGTCTCGACTACAGCTAGTCACCACCATAACTGTATAGAATTTAATTTGGTAACCCTGGTGCCTATCTTACATCCACTTCATTTATTTGAAATATTTCTGCGTATTTATACGAACGAGTATTAAAAAGTTATTTACTTTGGACTGACATTTTAAAAAATCGTTACATCTTTTGAATGGAATGTCCGATTTTATTAATTTAAAAAATATTTCACAGGTATTGAAACGGTCTTTAATTAAATTTCATAGGATAAGGATTAGTACAGAGGTATGAATATATGGATTGATTAGTGTTGACACTTTATTAACTTTTAAAATGTAAATGAGTACTTATAGCGACATAACTACAGATATATGTTTGTATTGTATTTTATATAGTAATATATGTTTGCCTTTTAAACTATAAACACCGCCTACCTTCTCTCTCTTTTCTATGACGGTTTCCCTATACGTTGGGTTGTCTGGAAGAGATCGCTAAATAGCGATAAGGTCGCCCATTTTACGCTAGAATTATTTTAAGTTAACTCATTGTATTTTTTTGTGGTGTTCAATCTATCTATACTAGCTTTTTGGTATTTAAGACTTTTTTGTACATATTGATACCTTCTATAATTTTGTAGAACATTTTTTGTTCTATCATCGATAGTTTCCTCGCACGCGATGACAAATTTTTATTACCAATTTTTTCACACTTTGGGTTACATTGATGCATTTTTCTTAAGGAATCCTAAATTTTTGTTAAAGTAATATAACTTATGTTGGTCGGTGAAAATACAGCTTTCTAATGGTGTAATTTTTTTGAAATCAGTCCAGTAGTTTTTATTGAAATCATCTATCGACCCATGTCCGTTATAGCTTTTGAAACTATCCCACCGATGTGTCCTAAACCGGGCATATTAGAACGTTTATAATGCAATAATTGTTTTCTATCATTAAACACACTCACCCACTAATCAGGTTATATTTAGAAACTATTTCCAATTGACCTGAAACCTAACAAAGTGACTTAATCTTAGCGTACATATAAAATACACTGGCTGTTATTTATGTTAAGCAAAAATTGAAACAGTCTACAACTATAAACGTTATCTTTTACTTAGTTTCCGTTACGTTGATAAAATTGAAGATTTCCAGAGAAATTGATAAAAGTATAAAGTAGATGTCAACGTAAAATAAACATAAAATGTTGTTAATTTGAATAAACAATCGACACAACATGCGTAGAATGTTTATTAATCAATATTTGTTATATTAACGCAACGTCTAGTCTATTTAAAGTATAAACATTCCTGATAACTGTTATCTTTAATGTCATATATTATAATAGAAATGCATTTCAAAGGAGAAACATAACAAATCTAAATACATACAAGGTGTTAGGAGACCACTTACAAAAACGTAGACAGATGATAGTACTAGTGATGCCTTTGACCCGTGCGTCAGCTGATTTTGATTTTGAGTTTCATTGCTGGTTTTTTTTAAATAACGTATTTTTAAAGTTTTTTTTATTGCTGACAGATTAGCGCTTGACTGTGATCTCACCTGATGGTAAGTGATGATACAGTCTAAGATGGAAGCGCGCTAATCTGTTAAGAGGCGATATACCCCTTACGGTTTCTACACAGCATCGTACCGGAACACAAATCTCTTTGTTTGGCGGTACGTTTTTGCTGGTAGGGTGGTAACTAGCCACGGCCGAAGCCTCCCACCAGTCCAGACTCAGACAAATTAGAAAATACGATTTCCTAATTTCGTCCTACCGAGGATCGAACCCGGGACCTCCGCTAGCAAAGCTAATACTCGCACCACTGCGCCAGCGAGGCCGTCAAAACTGAAACTTCTTTAGGTTGAGGGTAAAATTTGTACACCTGAAACGCGTGATTAGAGTCACGAATATGTACAGCGTTTTTTATGCTAATTCGTTGAAGATGAGGTAGATTCAATATTTACAAATAACACTCCTAATTTAATATACTATTTTTCATAAAATGTAAAATATTTCAGAAATTCAGTTTTCAAAATTCAAAAACAAAATTTAATTAATAATTTCTAATATTGACAAAAACACGTGGCATTTTATAATTCCACATTTGAGGCTTCAATAAATTATTTGTATTAACTTTGGACAGTTTCAATATTGAAAAAAAAAGTAAGTAGCAGCCCATTGCAGCCCTAGGAGAGAGGGTTTTTCAGAGCATAGACCCACCACGCTGCTCCACTGCGGATTGGCAGGCATAGTACACAAGTGCACTCTCTATTCCTTCACTCTCATAGTCCGATGTGACGGGAATCCGACACAACCGGAGAGAGAGATCGTTACCAAGCGATAAGACTGCCTCTTATATTCTGCCTTTTCGTTAATATACTCGTATATGTACTTGTTGTACAAATAAGTAATAAAATAAAATAAAAATATAATAAACAATACGAACAAAAAGTGCAGAGGGTTCACTTATGTATTCGATTTTGCTATAAAGTGCCTCGTAGATCTCACATTACTCCATTTCTGAACACTTATAACATTTTAAATGTGAAAAACCGACGTATTCTTAAAATGAACACTATAAAATATAATTTTAAAAAAAACTAGTAATCCTCCCTACTTAGCTGCAAAATTGGAATGGCTTCAAAACAAAGGCACAGGTGACTGGTCAAGGATATTTAAATTGATCGTACCTCGACCGTGTTGAGTTAAATTTAAGGGCAGTTTCCGTTTTGCAGCATCTAAATGCTGGAACGAGATTCCCCCTCCAATTAGAGCATCTAAATCAATAATAGCATTTAGAGCCAAATGTAAGCAATGGCTTCTAAATATACAGAAACAAAATAGTAACTGGGTAAGAGTCAAATGATATCTAATTTAAATATGATATATTTTATGATCACTTCTATGTGTTTTGCCATTGTCCATAAAATTTTAACGGTATATAATTCTAAGTAATTCTGAAACACTAAATTACATCTCATGAACTGACTTTAGTAACGTAACTCTCGCTTTTTCAAAATGTATATGTTTCCTGTATAGTGTAGCCTGTGTAGTGGCACTAGGCGTGGACTGAAAAGCAGCTTATAGCTGAGTCCATGACCTTTTTGCCAACATGCTTTTTTATTTTACTTATTGTTATCTATAATTTGCTTTCAGGTATCAATGTTTCTGTTGTGCATGTTTGGTGAATAAAGTTCTTTATTATTATTTTTAATTGCAAAAGATACACTACTATATACGAGTAGTATAAAATGGCTTCGTAAATAATATGGTTACTGTGGGTTATCCTTCAGAGATAATATACCATTGCGAATCTTTTTAAGGAATGCAATTTGGAAACATTAATTTGATCTATCTCGTAAAGTTTAGCCAGCATTTGCGATTTAGGCGCATAAAAATAGATTTGTTAGGACATCATCTAACGAATCTATGAATTTCTCGGGTCTTTTCTGTAATAATGTTTTTTGAAAGAGATGAATCTATGACGAATGGCAATATTTTGATAGATAGGGGAACAAGTGGAAGAGGTGAAAGAATTTGTATACTGGGGATCTAAATTTACAAAAGATGGAACATGTGAAACTGATATTGAAAGGAGAGTGAATACAGGGAATATGGTAAATGGTGCACTGTACGCCTTTCTGAATAGCCAAATGGTACCTCAAAGAGCCAGACAAGCTGTGCATGCATGAGTGTTGGTGCCAACACTTACGTATGGTAGTAGTGAAAGTTGGGTATGGCAGAAGAATCACAAAAGTAAAATAAATGCGGCAGATATGAGAGCGTTGAGAAGCATGAGTGGATTAAAACTGAGTGACAGAGTAAGAAATGGTGTGATAAGAGAATATTGTGGTATAAAAGAAGATGTAGTGACTAAAATTGAGAAAGGTTGGCTTAGATGGTTTGGGCATGTATAGAGAATGAATGAAAGGAGACTCACAAAAAGGATTTATGAGTCAAGATTGTATGCGAAAGTTGGAAGGGGAAGATTAAGGCCAACGTTTCTGCACCAAATTATACAATGTTTATTTTAACTATACTTTTGTTTATTAAGACTCTTTCTGTAGCGTCATGTTGCACTAAACTTTGATATATTGAAAAAAGTCTGTCTTTTATGTATAGCCTCATATCTTTAAATGTAAATTTACCTCAAGGGTTATTATTATTAACATCACTTTTGTTTTTTTGGTATTGAATATATAATTCAATATCACAAAAAAAATTAACGACCTTCGACGCGACTCACGCACCGTCAGTAACAGTCAGTAACAGTTTGTAACTTACATATTTTGTTACGACAGTTACCGAGAAGCGATAGATAGTACACATTATGACTTAAAAAGAAAGAGATGTTTATAATTCTGATTGCACGAGTTGACTATCGTATCATTTTACTACATATCTGTACTAATAGTTGACAAGGGCAATCAAAGGGTTAAGTATCAATTATATGTACACAGACGCAGTTCAGTGGGTCAAATAGTGTATAATAATGTACATTATGTCTATCTACATGGTTTAACAAGTAAAGTTTACGTTGCAATGTTACAGGGGTTTGTCTAATAGAACAAGAGAGCGATAGGAACACAGCGGCACACAACGTGAAGACGTCTCGCAAGCAATATTATGGATTGTTTCAAGTAAGTTCCAAGTTACGCCCGAATACCTACACTAATAAGGAAACTTGTACTCTATAATGAATCTCCTATATCATATGTTCACACAGGAGAACGAAATTTTAATTATAATCTCAATATATCATATTTTTAAAACTTTTTATTAACATAACGCTCCATAGATAAAAGTTTCTAAAAAAAAAAAACCAACAATGAAACACAAACAGATAATGCTACGATCAACGAACGCCCGGCCGCGTCGCGCCATGCCCAGGCGTTGACCCGTGCGTTTAAGAGTGCGGTGCGGCGGTTTTTCGCACTTTCACTCAATTTAGTCGTTTCTTTTACACGCACACCGGCGCCGTCCACATTCATTGACCCGAACATCATCTGTTTGTGTTTCATTCTTGGTTTTTTTATAATAAAGTATTTTTTTACTAAATAAGCGTTTCATTTTTCTATACTAAGATTATGGAGTGTAAATATTTATAATAAAAATGTTTAGAACATGCTTTTCTATCAGGATTGATTTTTTAAAACCCATTATCAAAGGTTTCATTAGTACTATCATCTATCTTCGTTTTCAGAAGCGGTCTACAAATACCTTGCATTTACAAGGGGAACTAGTATAACATAAAAAAAGTAGACTAAGCTGTCTTTTAACTGGGCTTAGTGACAACTCTTTATAGAAGCTCGTGTCAAGTCTTCAGTATATTTTACATTTTATTTCATTTTCCTTGCAGATCGGCAGCGAATGGTGCAAAGAAGGACGTCGAGGCGGTAAATGCAATATCTCGTGTGAAGGTAAGCTCTGAAAATACTAAAAATGTGCATAGGATTTGGAAAACATTTGCAATTTATAAAATATATTTGAATATATGAATATTTCACTCATATTCATATAGGTTATTTTGTATATTAAGATACTATTTTAAGGAACTATCTTTTTATATGAATGAGTCCCTATTAAAATACATAGCAGCATCCCGGGTCAACGGCTGGACCAATTGTGATAATTATTTTGTTGTTCTGTTTGTTACAGTCAGGAAAACTTCAGACACTTTAAGAAAACTTAACCACCATAGTAACTTTTGCATTGTAACCTCCTTATTGATTTTGACAATATAAACTTTTCTAATGTACGAGTAAGCTTCTATGTGCTTTTGATAATGTAAACTTTTTTGTGCTTTTCACAATATAATCTTCTTAGTGCTTTTGACAATACAAACTTTTCTAATTTAACCTTTTTCGTGCTTTTGACAAAATAAACTTTTCTAATGTAACCTTTTTAGTGCTTTTGACAAAATAAACTTTTCTAATTTAACCTTTTTAGTGCTTTTGACAATATAAACTTTTCTAATGTAGCCTTTTTAGTGCTTTTGACAAAATAAACTTTTCTAATGTAACCTTGTTAGTAGTATTGATAATATAAACTTTTCTAAGGTAAACTCCTTAGTGCTTTTGACAATATAAACTTTTCAAATGTAACCTTTTTAGTTCTTTTGACAATATAAACTTTTCTAATCTAACCTACTTTGTGCTTTTGATAATATAAACTTTCTAATGTAACCTTGTTAGTAGTATTGACAATATAAACTTTTTAAATACTATTTTTAACGTGAATATCGACCTTTTACCGACCACTAGTTTTTACTTAGTATTTAATTACGTTTAGTTTAATCATTTTGTTTTCATCTTTTTACGTTGGTTTTGTTAAAAATTATTGTCTATTTCATCAATTATGTTCACCAGTTTATATCTGCACAGATGTTTTTAAATTAAAACTGTGTGACGACAGCGTTACGTAAATATTACACACACACACATTTTCATTTCCTCTTTCTCTCATAACTCTTGTGTGCACTTAAGCACACTCCTTTTTTTCTTTAATAGGTTTTTTTAGTAAAGCAATGGTAACTATCAAAGTGACAACAACAAGCTAACTCATGTTTTTTGCAATGATTTCTTAATAAAGTTTATCTCTTTTCAGCTCTCCTAGATGACGACATCAGAGATGATTGCGCATGCGCATATCAGATATTTGAAGAGGAAGGCTTTAAGTACTGGGCGAAGTGGGATGCAAGATGTAAAGGGCAGCGACTTCCTGATATTCAAAAGTAATTAATTTTCTTTACTCCTACTATTACTACCCGCTTTATATAATCTTGTGCAAATTTCCAATCGTTAATCAAAGTTCTTCCTAACAAGCTTACTCAACTGTTAACCTTTAGAGTAACAAACATATCTCTCATTGATTGATTGACAAGTATACAAATGTAATGGCAAAAGTTAGTGGACTATATTTATTCATTACCTATTATCAGTTCACAATCTGCTTATACAATTTTAAAATTGTAAATAAATTAATTTTTACTCATCTATTCATATGCAAACGTATATTTTTTTATTAATTAAAGAGGATGACATTTGGATTTTAAGAAGCTTTTAAAATATTCATTTTTTTTTTGTAAAAAATAGTGCGGAGGCATCTTTTGTAAGTTCATGAAAAAGGTTTATGGGTTTCTTTCTACGCAATGAGCTTAGGAGACTCGTCCTAGATGGCGTACTAATATACTTATTTTATTTTATTATGTTTCATCGAAAATTAAATCATTAACTATTATTATAACTAACAAATGGTAACCAATAAGATTACGATCTAGTCTTAAAGACTAATTAGTAATAATACTTTGACCTAATCTAACTAATATGTACGAGTACTCGTATTAGCTAAGTCTAGAGTCCAACGACTATGCTTAGTTTACTATAATGCCCATTGACTCAAACTGCTTTTGGGTATATCTTTAAAAACACTACACTACACTATATTGTATCACTGCACTTTCACTAACTCATAAGGTTTTGTTCTTTTAAGTCTTCTCTTTGTCCGTTAGATATCCAGAAGTTTAGTAGCTTCAGGATTTACGTGAAGACGAAGTGTTTGTTGATGAGCTTTAGTGATTCTTTCGATGTAATTATAAATCGTTAACTGAATATGGTTTGTGACTGGAAGCTTTCAAGTCTAGAGTTTCTATTGTATTATGCTGGGCCATCTTCAAATTGTATAATACTCTGACATTGATTTTTGTTAAAAAAGTTTATACTAATTGGTAATTTTTTAAATAATATATAGCATTAATGAATATTTCAAACCATGGCCAACCCTGTTGGATGCAACGTTTATTAGATTTACTTTGAAATGCGAAATAATTTTGCCACCAAAACCACCTAATTGACAAACGCGGCTGGCAAACGTTCGCTAAGTAACGAGTAAGCGTTTGATGAGCTTTTCTTGACGTATATCATATTTTATTATTTGTTACACTGTGTTTATCTTATTTCTATTTTATACTATTATCTATTTCTAATGAGAATGTAATACGAATCCAATAAACATTAATAAAGTAATTGAATCTCTTCCTATGCTATTACTATGAAATTAATGCGAAAACGATCTATATCTATAAAAGTCTTGAACACGAACTGTTATTAATATTTTTATATGCAAATCATACAATGTGAGACGACGGCTAGTTCATCTCGGACTGTAACGTATCAAGTAAAATAGTAAGGCGCAATAACTTCCTGTAAACCTCTTTTTAAAGAACTAAACGTGTTAACTGTACCTTCCCTATACATATATGAAGTGTGTTTGTATGTAAAAATACATTTAGACCAGTTACAAAAGCGTTTTGATGAGACACAATTTAAATGATTTAGATTTAGTTAGACCCAGTACAAAAACACAGCTTTATGATAAAAACTGTCACGTCATGGCTGTTAAAATTTATGATAAATTACCCAACCCTCTTAAAGACATAAATAATATTAATATATATAATCATATATTGAAAAAATGGCTAATATCCAAATGTTATTACTGTATTAAGGACTACTTAAATGAAAGTTAAAACAAATAAAATAATTCAAACGAGACACAGTTTTTAAGCTCATTCATACTGTTTTGATACGTTTCATTTAAAACTGTAATATATTTATTAATGTAAATATTATATTTAAAATGTCATAAGAATGAAGCAATTATTTCAAAATAATATTATTTTATCCTATTATAAATGTTGTATGGTAGATTGTGTGTTGTACACTTGATCTTGCAATAAAATAAATTTCATTTTTGATTTTGATTTTGAAGGCGTTAATAAGAGATATTTATATAAAAAGTTCAGCCACACTTTTAAAGTTTCCTTTATATATATTTCAACGTATAAAATATGCAAAATTGTAGCGGTATTTTTCAGCAAACTTTCTTGAAATCCCTTCGTCAGTGCATCTCAGAATTTTCACTTGAAATGCAGTTTTGCCTTAGAAGCAATATACAGACGTATGCACTAAAAATATAAATACACTTGAGTTTTATAGAATTGTCATAATGTTAGCTTAAGTAATTATAATAAAAAAATCTCATTTGCTTTATGAAGCATTTTTGAGTTGTCGATTATAACCTAAGGTTACCCGACTACTTCTTAGCGATAAGGCAACCTATGGACGTGAATAAGTCTTTAAAATCCCTGGGGAGGTAATTCAAAATAATGAATGATACCAAAATCTGGGGATACAGTTTGATGATATAGCTACATATCTATCACGTCCATCCGAAATTCAATTACACCACTGTGTAGGTAAAGGATCAAAGAATTTATTACACCAAATAAGGACTGTAACACATGGTGTGCGGAGGAGAGGGAAGCCTCGTACTCACGTACAACAAACGTGTCCACAAAACATGAATTTTTGTTCCCGTTTTTTGTGTCGTCTTTGGTTTACAATCAAGTGTAGTCTCTCTCTTCACCCCATTTGCATATAGTTTCCAATATACGACTGATACTCATTAAAATCTATAAATAGTTTTTCTTCTGCCCCCTTATCTTAGAAGAACTTAAAAAACTCAGATTTGTTTTATAATTGATCTATCGGTTTAGTTAAAAGACGGAGAGAGTGTCTTATAATATACGTATAGCCTTTATTTTAAATGCAAAGTAATTTTCATAAGAATTACTTACGAATGTATAATATTATGATGAAAATCATATACAGGGTTATTCGTAATTCAACGTATTCTTGTTTGAAGGTGATATGGGTGACTAGTTGCATAAACTTTAACCCTCATATGCGTTGTGCGAAAGTGAAGGATGTTTGAGTTACCGTGTTGTTTAGCATATCTTCAAAAATTTATTTAAAATAAATAAAAAATTTAACAAAAAAAGAACCGCCTTCAAAACAATTTGTTACAAATATTATATAATATATGCTCTAAAAAGTAAAAAAATAATTACGTATTCTTTTTAAGAGTTGTTCGCTTTTTTATATTCGGAGTTGGACACCTTATAATATTGCAATGGAGCAACAAATGTATGGTCATTGCCATTTGATTACAGACAGTAATTTATTCTGCCATAAATCGCATCCTTACTGTAAGCCGTTGAGGAGATCCATTGATCTTCATATTTAACTACGACTAGCACTTGACCATACCGAAGTTACGGCAGGCAACTCAAATATCTGGATAGCCTATAGAAGATTCTGCCGAGTATCGTTAATTTGCTCCTAAGGGTTCTGTCACTTTGTCATGGATTCCATCATCAGAACCTAGCCAAACTATCACAAAACAACTCTTGACGTATATCCTTTCCGATAAAAAAAGAATCGTCGAAATCGGTTTGCGTCATCTTCAGTTATTCGGCCATTTGTCGGGCACATGCTAAATGCAAATTTAACACTTATCCGGTTTTCTTATGGATGCCATAATCAGAACCGGATTTAAAAAAATGGGATTCTATCACAAGCACCACCTTTCATTTAAAAAAAATCATCAAGATCGGTCCACCCAGTCGGAAGATATGAGGTAACAAACATAAAAAAAATACAGTCGAATTGAGAACCTCCTCCTTTTTTTGAAGTCTGTTAATAAAGTACCAATTGAAATCTCACTTTTTCTTCTTTGTTTTGCTACTTTTGCTTCTGTTCAATATTTGTTTGAGATGTTTTTTCACTAAATAATTCCTTTATTTGTAGCTCCCCTTTACCCCTTTTTATTTTTCTGAAATTCCTGTAATCCAAAGATTGCCTGGAAGAAGAAAAGAAATGGATAAGGCTACCTTATTGTACTGTTTTGATTTTTTTTCGTGTTTTCTCTATGTATTTTTCTTGCGGTGAGCAATGAAAGTGTTGTCTCTTTCTCTCTCTATTTCTTTCGCCTTTAAAATAAGTCATGAAACTTAGTTTATTCTTAGTATTCCAACAACGCGTATGACAAGGAACTTCTTTATAAGATGTCGGAAATTCTTTATGATTCATTTTTGCACAACGCATATGGGAGTTCCAATCATCGCAAATAGTTACCCTCCTCCTCTCTCTCTCTCTGTGGATCGCTGGTCCGTGTGCAATAGTCTGTGGAACGCTGACGCCATCTGCTTATCGGCGTAGGGCAGAGTCAATAAGTGGCAGTCCGGCGCACGTCTCTCCGCAATTCTCGGGTGACGGCCCGCCAGAGAGGTCGACTATTGCAACTGTCGCGTTCGTTGCTATTAATATTAATGAGTTTGTGTAAATTGATATCGGGAACATTATCTGATTGATAATCAGAGTTAATAAAGTGTTTGATTGCACCAACATTACCCCACGAACGCCCACAGTATGGAAATGGAAATTGTGGATGCCATTAATGAAGATGTTGGCGGAAAGCCCTACGCCCCTATGCTTTATGCTCTTCTTCACTCTTATTCTCCGATATAAATTTAATGGTTACAGGTGTCCAGATTGGCAACATCCACCCCCTCGTGCTTCTCCTGAGAGACTAAAAAGGACTACAGGAAGGGACAGGAGATTTGCTATTAAACTGTTGACTCAACCCTATCAAGTGTTTTTAAAGTCACAAAAACTGAATGAAGTTTGAATTTCAAGTGGTCTTATTAATTAAAAAAGTGCTTTTGTAATTCTCATTCTATATTTTAAAGTCTTTTTAATATAAGAGAATATTAAAGGGCACATATCCGAAGAACTCTGAATACAATGTAATATAAAATGTCGCTTCTATGACATACAGTTTGTCCGCGTTAAGAATTCAGTGAGTCATCATACTAGCCCCGCCTCTTCGTCGTCGTCGTCGTCGCTTCAACCGATGGACGTCCACTGTCATAAGTCTCACGAAATGATGCCCACAAGGCCCGATCTTGTGCCGCCTGGCTCCAGCGGCTACCGGCGATCCTCCTTATATCATCGGTCCACCTTGTGGGGGCTCTTCCTACACTGCGTCGTCCAGTGCGGGGTCGCCATTCCAGCACCTTCCGGCCCCAACGTCCATCGGTTCGTCGGACTATGTGCCCCGCCCATTGCCACTTCAGGTTCGCGATTCGTAGGGCTATGTCGGTGACTTTGGTTCTGCTACGGATCTCCTCATTTCTGATTTGATCGCGTAGAGAAACTCCGAGCATAGCCCTCTCCATCGCACGCTGAGTGACTCTGAGCTTTCGAATAAGGCCCATAGTCAGCGACCACGTTCAGCCCCGCCTCTTAACCAGTCAAAACTTTTCAAATTAAAAGGTCTGGTTCACAGTGACCTATTGAAGATTTAATTTGAAATGATTTGGTTAGTTAGGGGGCGGGGCTAGAATGATGACTCACTTCATTCTTAACGCGAACAAACCGTAGTTCCCTACATTTTATTTTTATACCAAAATTCTTAGAAACTTGTTCAGTACATTAGAGTTATATATACAATGGTAGAGTTTCTTTCGCATTTATAATATTAGAATAGATTTTTATATATTTGTAAGATTTCTTTACATGGAAAGGAGAGAACAGAATTTTGTTCTATATTTAATTATATAATAGTAAATGTGATAAAACGGTTATTGTTAAGTTTAAATGTAATAAAGTGATTATTTAAAATAATACGTATTTGTCTTTTTTCGCTTCAGACATTATAAAGATTTAATTATTTAAGATTCGAGTTAATTTACAAATATATTACGCACCTAAGGTCAAAAATATGTCATCGCTGTCCACGTGAGAACGAGGATGATAAAAACGCGGGTGACAATGCCATACTTTCGTCCCATGGTGCGTAAACAATTGTCCATTAGACCGGGTCGAAAGTTCGACATAAATGTTAGTAATAAAGTTTAAAATAATACGAAATAAAGTTAGATATGGAAGCAAAAGCCTGCATACTTCGACTACGTAACTAAGCAACGAGCTGTTTACTCATTTATTTATGCCAATTTTTAAACACACGCTATAAAGAAAATATGTTCCAATGAACTGTAAAAAGAATTAAGTGAATAAATACGAATTTTGATGACGGAGCCAAACATTTTGACAAAAAAGAAGGACGCATGTGTCAGAAAAAACAAGATATAGGGTACTAATAATTATTAATTTTAACTATTGTATGAAAATGATTAAAAAAGTAAATAAATAGGATCTTCATAATAAAAGGTCGATATCCAAACTAAAATTTTAATTTACTTCCAGTAAACTCTTTGTCAATAACTCTACCACTGGTTCACAACCTACAGACTAGATGGAGAAGAATCCGGCAAGAAACTCCATAGTCTTTTACTCTTTTTTATCCATGTTATATTTAATATAAATTCCAATAAAATACATCGACATCCATTAACATTAAATATAAAAACAAATAACACACAATTAAATACAATTGCACCATCAACATCCATTAAATGTAAAAGAAAGAGCACACAATTAGCATTACAACATATTAAAAGTCAACAGTTTTAATTTAAAGAAATACACTTAGCTTTATATCGCAGAGCAGCCCTTTTTACTGACACACAACAACTCGTGGTTAACGTCAATGATGCCATTAGCATAAACCACCAATGGCAGCGTTTGGCGGCAAATATATATCTTAATTATCTTATTTATTAAGAAACTACCATTCCCCGTTAGTATTTAATAGTTACAATTAATATAATTTAAGTAATTCTAATAGTTTATGAAACATTATATCCCAAATTGGCATCATTAACAATGTTTACAAATTCACCAATGGGAACGATATTGTGATGGCCATTCTTTTCATGAAGCTCATTCTTTCTAAGAATACGATTTAGTCAAAGGACGAACCGTATCCTTTATTTAAAATGTTATTCTATTTGAAATATATCATAAATTTTAATATATCCATTTCCATTCATTCAATTGGATCCATTATTTAATTTCTTATCCTGTTAATTATGTGTTATTTAACTCGGATATATATGTTAATTAACTCGGATTATAATGTTAAATCACTTAGTGTTCCCGATATCAATTTACACAAACTCATTAACAATAATAAGCTAGGAACGCGACAGTTTCATTAGTCGACCACTCCGGCCGACCGCCACTCGAGAACTGCCGAGAAACGCGCCGGACTGCCGCTTATTGACTCTGCGTCCACACCGATACACAGATGGCGCCAGCATTCCACAGACTATTACACACGGACCGGAAAAATCATTTATGTCTTGCCATCTATTAAGGAATTTGTTTTTTAAATCGCGTTGTAGATATTTATTAAATTAAATATGTAAACGTTATAAACAAAACGCGTTAGTGGAAACCTTTTGTGGAATATTTCTTTCAATTAAAGTCATTTACGACTCTACCGGATCCTGAAGAAGTGATTTACGTAGGAATGAATGTTTTGATTAAACTCGTAAAGATCTGGAAGACGTTCTATTAAACCCCGATTGGATATTGCTTAAGATTATTAAAAATTCCTTAAGAACTCTTAAAAATTACCTTTTTAAAAGTCATTCTCAAATATATTCTTGTTGTAATGCCTAGTAGCAGCCTATTAACGTCTCCTCACTCATAGAAAAGAGGGTTATTAGAGCATAGACCCACCATGCAGTCCAGTCTATTATGGGGAGTACTGTTTAAGTTAATATCTCGTCGTAGAAATAAATTCCACCCACATACTCTGGACGAATGGCACTCGTCAACGAGTCGATTTGCACGATCTTTTTTTCTGCGTACCTGCAAAATGTGAAACTAACTTCCAGCAGCAGTGTTCCCTCAAGACTTCCATATGCAAATGTTTAAAAGGCAATTGAACTTCCACCTCCTCGGCCGGCAACGTATCGGCAGTTCCTCCAGTGTTGCAGGTGTCCATGGGCGGCGGTGATCACTTACCATCAGGTGACCTGCCAGCTCGTTTGCCTGTTATAATTTAAAAAAAATGGAGGTTGGCAGGCATAAGATATTTGCATTCTCTATTCCTTTATTCTCATAGTGCCATGTGTTAGCAATTTGATACGCCCAGAAGGAGATCGAGGACCGACGGCTTAACGTGGTCTTCGAGGTACACAGGTTTTTTTCCGCTGGAAAATGCTTTTAGGCAATCCTGACCTATAAGTCAGGAATGTGGGACTTGACGAGGGGAGAGGCTCAGTGGAACCCTCTTCATCGATAAGTAAGGCACCAGGTGTTCAACTTTCTCATTCATCCCTGAAATGAGAAAGTTAAACCTAAAATGAGTCCAACTGAGGATTCAAGGAGGTGGGAGGAGGCGCGCAAACACGCTTTGCCTAGTACTCAGCCTCCTCCGGCGGTGAGTGGGAGCATCCACTGCATTCTCCCTCTCTCGCTCATAGGCTTCCTTAAGCAAGACTACGGCAGAAGTAAGATACTCCTGCTCACATCTTTTTATTGAAGAGAATAGCACCTATAATGCTCCCCAACGAGAGATCATCGCCGCCACCAGGAGCTAACGTTGACCACCCCAGGCTACACAATCAGTCACATGTGATGCGTGGAGTTGATAGCTGCACCACACTGTTGGCTAGCGGGTGAGTCCTCCCGGCCAATTCAATGCAGCAAAATTCCGAAGCATCTATGCCCAGTCAGAACCTGCATCTATTTGTAGAAGAGCGACTTATGCTCTCTGGAAAGCCATTGTTCCCGAGGCTCTTCATCCGTTTTTGGTCCAGAGTCGACCAGAGCTTCGCCGGATTCACCGGATCGCTTCGGTATCAGCCCACTGGCTCTGCGCTTTCGTCGTCTTTCTGTGTCGGTAGATGGTCCAAGTAACAAGGCAAATACTGAGAAAAGTTAAAACTTAATATCGATATTTGAATTCGCCCGACCCGGGACACAATCCCAGGACTTCATGTCTGTGGCCTAACACGCTAATATATATTTCTAGTTCTATTAATTACACGAGAACATACATTTACTTTTAAATCGTTGTTCCTACGTAAGAATCAACTTAAATTTTAGATACTTTAACGCTTTGTAGATTTTTGTAAGTTACCACTTGTCTGTGATTACACCTGATGGTAAATGGTGATACAGTTTAAGATGGAAGAGCTTTAATGTGGTAGAAGGTAATTTACCTCTTATGGTCTCTCTATGGTAGGGTGGTAACTAGATATAACTGAAGCCACCAATCCATATTCATATTCAGATTCAGATGAACTAGGAAATGCAAATGTCAAAATTTGCTATACCGGGGATCAAAACCTCGAAGCTGCTAGCAAAGAAGATATATTTAAATCATATCACTGGTACAAAAGGTAGTACAGTAATTAATAATTCATCTATAAAACTGCTTTTATACTTGAACGGAATTTATACTTGAAGTGGATTTTATACTTGATTCTGGATAAGTAGTGCCGCCGAAATATTAAACGCTTAAAGTACAATTTTTCATCATTTGAAATTAATTTAATTTTCTTCTAAAGTAGCCATATTAAATCTTGTAAAATTTATATATAGGTGAAATCATGCAAGGTCACGTCCGCAACGGTTTGTCTAATAAAACGTATTATCTATGTGACTTTTACACGAAACGACACGATTATATTATTACAGAAAATCAGTGTAATGTTTTTAAAGTAAATATATTAAGCCTATGATCGAGTGGTGAGGAATGAGCTGTGGTCAACGTTATGTACATATGGGGTGAGCAGTTGTCTGATTCAAGCATTGAAGTCTCTCTATGAGGGTTCTAGTGCTTGTGTCAAAATAAACGGAGCGTACACGGAGTGGTTTCCTGTCGAAAGAAGTGTTCGACAGGGATGTGTTGCGTCACCATGGCTGTTCAACCTATTCATGGATAAATGTTTGACAGATTTAAAAGAAAGTATGGGTTAAGAATGAATGAATTACTCATCAAACGTTTTCTCTACGCTGATGATCAAGTAATAATTGCGTCATCCGCTAATGAGCTAGTGGGGAAAGGAAGATGGGGAACAAGTGGAAGAGATGAAAAAATTCGTATATTTGGGATCTGAATTTACAAAAGATTGAACATGTGAAAGTGATATTGAAAGGAGAGTAAATGCAGGGAATATGGTGCTCTGCACGCCTTTATGAATAGCCAGATGGTGTCTCAAAGGGCCAGACTGACTGTGCATGCAGGAGTGTCGGTGCCAACACTTATGTATGGTAGTGAAAGTTGGTTATGGCAGAAGAATCACAAAAGTAAAATAAATGCGGTAGAGATGAGAGCGTTGAGAAGCATGAGTGGATTAAAACTGAGTGACAGAGCAAGAAATGGTGTGATAAGAGAACGTTGTGGTATAAAAGAAGACGTAGTGACTAAAATTGAGAAAGGTATGCTTAGATGGTTTGGTCATGTAGAGAGAATGAGTGAAAGGAGACTGACTAAAAGGATTTATGAGTCAAGAGTGAACGGGAAAGTTGGAAGGGGAAGACCAAGGTGAACGCTCCTGGACCGAATCCAGGACATTTTAAATAAGGAACAGGTCAAGAGTACTCTAAACCGACGAGCTTGTATCAAAGGTTTAGTGAGAATGAAAGAAGCGAAGAAGATATATAAGGATCGTGGAGCAAGTGGAATATATAAAAGATAAGTAGCAGCCTTTTATTGTTCTACTGCGGGGTATTCGCTCTTCCTCCTTCTCCTCTCCTCCTCCTCCACTATGCTGCTCCATTGTTAGCAAACTAAACATACCCAGGTTTGCAAGATAGGGAGGGTTTTTTTTTAATTATAGAACAATGAAACATGCAATTTTCTTGCTTATAATAAAATCATTACAATCTTCTCTTCTTTCCAGCATAATGACGAAATACGGGCTTTGAGGAAATACTTGCTTGCCCAGACTTTTCTGCGGTATCAATTAGTTTTCTGGTAATTTCTTTCGCCTGGTTTCAAACGAGCTAAATCCTGCTGTTGCATCATCTACGCCGTCATTGGCCACGTCAGGAGGTGGTGACAGCTGGAGCTCGAGGTAGAGAGCATCTGGTATAAGCCTTTTTTGAGTACTGGCTAGCAATTCCTACGAGGAGTTCTTTGCGTGGTGAAATATGCTTATCGCCAGCTTCCGGACGATCATCTCCACGGTGGGTGTCCTGGGGCCACGGTGAATGACGTTCAGAACGACGCATTTCGGAGTTTTCTTCTATCATACGTATATATAACTAAATGTGTGTAATAAAATCGTATCGCATCGACATAGTAAAATGTCGTCTAATCTAACCGTGAGGCCCTGAGTGAGGTTTTCCTGCTTATTTATTCAGTAATCCCTTACGCAGCTTTCAAGTTTGCTGAGCTCCGAGGTTGTTTTGGTAATCTGCTATTTGATGTTACTCATAATATTTTTTTGTTGTTGTTGATCTAAGGTTAATTGGATTCTTGTTGTTAAATAAACTGCTTTGCTTGTAAGACACAACTTAAAGCAACAGCTAAAAGTTTATTGTGAACTAAAGGTAAGAAAAGAAAGGCAATAAAAAGAAAACTGTATAGTAAGCTATAAATATAATAAACAGTAGTTATAATATGTAAGTTGTAGGAGAAAGCGTCTAGAATTTGGATTTAAACTTTAATGCAATGTATTTAACACACCATTGATAACTTATGCTTGATAACGATCAACTTATATAGAAACAGAGGGCTAAAGCGTTTTCAATGAACATTTCCAAGCGCCTTGATTTTTTCTGATAATTCCAACAATTAATCCTATATGTCAACTAATTTAAACAATATCTGAACATATTATATACTTAAACCATTCTTAAGAATTACTCTATCTATTAAAGAAACCCCTATAAGAATCTGTTAAATAGTTTTTGTGTTTATTACGAAAACAAAGAGATAAAGCGGTGGACTTTTTTATAATATTTGAAGCGTCTGTAACATTTACAGCAAGTTGTTATATTTCAAGCAATTTACACACAACCTAGACAAATGATATACTTAAAGCTTCTTAGTAAATCACTCTAACTATTAACTAAAATTGTATGAGGATTTGTTTAGTATTTTTTTACATTATTGAGAAATCACAGAGAGACACAGTGGCGGACTTTCTTTTATAACATAGGGAGCATTAACAACACAACAACTATGTTGTTATATTTTAACCAATTTTCACATAACCTAGACAAATTATACACTAAAAGATTCTTTATAAATCCCTCTATCTATTAATGAATACCATATGAGTATCCGTTAACTAGTTTAAGAGTTTATCGCGAATACACAGTAGGAGACTTAATTTTACAACATATGAAGCATTAACAACACCAACAATTGTTGTAATATTTTAACAAATTTACACATAACCTAGACAAATTATATCCTTAAAGATTCTTTATAAATCCTTCTATCTATTAATGAATAACTTATGAGGCTCCGTTAAGTAGTTTTAGAGTTTATCGCGAATACATAGTAGGGGACTTAATTTTATAACATATGAAGCATTAGAAACATTTCAACAATTGTTGTAATATTTTAACCATTTTACACATAACCTACACAAATTATATCCTTAAAGATTCTTTATAAATCCTTCTATCTATTAATGAATACATTATGAAGATCCGTTAAGTAGTTTTAGAGTTTATCGCGAATACATAGTAGGGGACTTAATTTTATAACATATGAAGCATTAGAAACATTTCAACAATTGTTGTAATATTTTAACCAATTTACACATAAACTAGACAAATTATATACTTAAAAATTCTTTATAAATCCCTCTATCTATTAACGAATACCTTATGAGTATCCATTAAGTAATTTTATGTTTATAGCGAATATACAGTAGGAGACTTAACCTTACAACATATGAAACATTAACAACACCAACAATTGTTGTAATATTTTAACCAATTTACACATAACCTAGACAAACTATATTCTTAAAGATTCTTTATAAATCCGTCTATCTATTAATGAACACCTTATGAGAATCCGTTAAGTAGTTTTATGTTTATAGCGAATACACAGTAGGAGACTTAACTTTACAACATATGAAACATTAACAACACTTCAACAATTGTTGTTATATTTTAACCAATTTACAAATAACCTAGACAAATTATATACTTAAAGATTCTTTATAAATCCCTCTATCTATTAATAAATATCTTATGAGGATCCGTTAAGTAGTTTTAAAGTTTATCGCGAATACACAGTAGGAGACTTAATTTTATAACATATGAGGCATTAACAACACTTCAACAATTGTTGTAATATTTTAACCATTTTACACATAACCTAGACAAATTATATACTTAAAGATTCTTAATAAATCCCTCTATCTATTAATGAATACCTTATGAGGATCCGTTAAATAGTTTTAGGTTTAAAGCAAATACACAGAAGGAGACTTTGTTTTATAACATGTGAAGAGATTATTAGTGTTTTAATTTAAAATTCTTTAAAGAGTTATTAATTTTTCTTAGGGTTTAATATTTGTTTTAAAATTTACGCCGTTCAATCACGAATCTATTAAATAATTGTGTTAAGCCACGTATTCATTGGCATGTTGCCGAAAGAGGCCGTATTTTCGGTACGGCGGTTACAAAATAGCGTGGCGTTAACCGATGTGAATCAATTTTCAACCAACTATTATTATAGCTTACCGGACCTTTATAGCACCGTTACTTTTATTGTAACCTTGATATCATTAGATACATATAAAATAACGATTCTTGGAAGTTATAAGACTATAAAAAACACTATAATAAAATCCTTATAAAATTTCAGCGAATGAAATATAAATATTAGCCATGTGGACGAAATAGTGAAGAACGTTCTCTTAAACATACATATACTCCCAATTGTGTAATTTTATTGATAATTTTTAGCTCAGAAACCAATGTAATTGTCCCTAATTATTAATATTTATTCATTATTGTATACCACACTTAGAATAAATAAAAACTTTAATAATAAAAGAATCGCCTTCAAAACAAACATACTATTTCAAGTAAATATCAATATGCTTTAAAAAGTAAAGAATTAAGGTAGATACCTACATATATTTGACGGCCTCGCTGGTGCGAGTATTCGCTTTGCTAGCGGAGGTCCCGGGTTCGATCCCCGGTAGGACGAATTTAGGAAATCGTATTTTCTGATTTGAGTCTGGACTGGTGGGAGGCTTCGGCCGTGGCTAGTTACCACCCTACCAACAAAAACGTACCGCCAAACAAAGAGATTTGTGTTCCCGTACGATGCTGTGTAGAAACCGTAAGGAGTATATCGTCTCTTAACAGACTAGCGCGCTTCCATCTTAGACTGTATCATCACTTACTATCAGGTGAGATCACAGTCAAGCGCTAATCTGTCAGCAATAAAAAAAATATAGCTATGGGTTGTAAGGAACTGCCAAGTGGACACGCGGAATACCTACTTTGACTGACACCGACTCCAAAGATAACAATAATTATAACTACATTATATTATTATCTAAAACAGAATACGTTGCATGTTGATTACTTTGCCACCTCGCTATCACCTTCTTTCAGTCTTTTATATGGTAATCGAGCTCATCACTAATACGCAGTTTCCCCCCCTCCCATTCGGCTACCACCGGTACACACATAATACACTTTAAGTAAATATTGCAATGCAGCAACAAACGCGCGCTCATTGCAATTTGATTAAAAACAGTAACATATTCTGCCATAAATCGACCTCAGACTGTAAGCCGTTGAGGACTTCTATTGATCATCATATTTAACTAAGACAATCACTTGACCATATCGACGTGGCGGTAGGTGACTCAAATATCCAGATAGCCATTAAAAGATTCTGCCAAGTATCGTTAATTTGCTCCTAAGAATTGAAGAGTTCCGTTACTTTGTCATGGATCCCATGGCCAAAACCTGATCAAACTATCATCAAACAATCCTTGACATCCCTTCCAATAAAAAACGAATCATAGAAATCGGTAAGCGTGATCTTGAGTGATTCGTGTATTTGTCGCGCACATCTTTGATGCTCATTAAGATTTATACAGTTTTCTCCTGGATGCCATCATCAGAAATAGACCAAAAATTGAACTATATAGGAAGCAGCACCTTTCATATGAAATAAGAGTCATCAAGCCAAAAGTTATGAGGTAACAAACAAATACCTATCCTATTAAGAAAATCTGTATTTATCCATTGGGCCATTTCTGTAAGAATCATTGCTGAAGGTTGTGCTTGGTCTAATATTGGCATTGACCAGCTTCCATCACTCTCTTTTCTCTAATTGTTTTAGGGCTATTGGAAGCGTTAAGTCTCGTTATCCTCATTATTTGGTTAGTTAACTAACAGCTAGGTGAGGGAATCTTTAGTCTTTTCTCTTCGACTCTTCTGCCTACAGTTTTTCCAGGTTATCTCCTGGTGATATGAGTAAAATACTGGTTGGTAGAAGGTGGGCCATCACGGCTCAATTATTTCGTCTTATATATCGTGATATAAGTGAATATATGCTAGTTTCTTGACAATATCGCACAAGGTCTTTGTGAACCGGTCTACTAAGATTGTAGAGCACTTTGTACATAGAGCTGGAAAATAGTCACAGACTTCAAAGAACCTCCAGATTTAACATAGTATTTGAGAAGCAAACGATTTCGTACGTGAAACGTGAACTTGTAAAATGTTTTATCCTTTTCAATATTTATTTGTACATATTGTTCACAATGGAATATATTTTATGCAATATTCAACCAGAGCTTTCTCAATTTGCCCTTGTTTTCACTCTCCCTATATATATCTAATTATAAATTCAAATTCAAAAACATAGTCAAGTACGGTTTTAGAAAACTTTTAAATATTCCAATATTGTCATTTTATTATTCCTAATGTACACCTAAGTTATTAGAAAACATGACAGTTCACTGCGTATACATATTAGAAAACTTGTTGTACGTACACAAAAACGTTGACTCTTTTAATAAAAAGAGTGAATGTATATCACATAACTTACGAAACAAAAACAAACTTGTTATAAATTCTAGTAGGCTGCATAAAATTAACAACTCATTTAAGGGTAACTGTATACGTTTCTATAATAAACTCCCACAAGACGTTTTAGAAATGTCAATTAATAAATTCAAAGTCTTTGTTAAAAGAAAGTTGATAGAAAAATCGTATTATAAGTTGCAAGAGTACTTAGACGATA
>JACTOM010000198.1:4293731-4312537 GCA_015832385.1 Elymnias hypermnestra
TAATTTATTGCTCAACGCAAATAAAACAAAATGTATTAAATTTAGTCTGCCTAATGTTAAACAAATGCAAACCATTGTTAAACTTAATAATGAGGAACTAGACCTTGTAGACAGTACCGTTTTCTTAGGCATTACGTTAGATAACAGATTACAGTGGGGGCCCCATATAAGTGGTCTATCGAACAGGCTTAGCTCTGCGGCTTACGCAGTTAAAAGAATTCGTCGTCTGACAGATGTTGATACTGCCAGACTGGTATATTTCAGCTATTTTCACAGCATTATGTCATACGGTATTCTACTTTGGGGTAATGCTGCTGATATAGATGCAATATTTGTGCTGCAGAAAAGGGCCGTTCGTGCGATTTACAATATGGGTCCAAGAGAGTCGCTAAGAAACAAATTCAAGGCAGTTAACATAATGACAGTTCACTGCGTATACATATTAGAAAACTTGTTGTACGTACACAAAAACATTGACTCTTTTAATAAAAAGAGTGAATGTATATCATATAACTTACGAAACAAAAACAAACTTGTTGTAAATTCTAGTAGGCTGCATAAGATTAACAACTCATTTAAGGGTAACTGTATACGTTTCTATAATAAACTCCCACAAGACGTTTTAGAAATGTCAATTAATAAATTCAAAGTCTTTGTTAAAAGAAAGTTGATAGAAAAATCGTATTATAAGTTGCAAGAGTACATAGACGATAGAAACGCGTGGGAGTGAACGAACTGCTCTAATTTGAATTGAAATATATTAAACTAATATGATATTGTAATGATGATGATAACAAAAAACAAAACACCCGACTGAGTTTGTTGTGGACTCTTCTCAGATCAGGGCGCGAAGGAACCCTCGTAACTTTAGATTTTAAGTCGTTCTGGAGTATCATCATCAGACGTACATTAGAATTAGAGTGTGGAAAAGAAAAGAAAAAAATATTTGACGATTCAAAAGTGCTGTAATAGGCCTACTCGAATAAAGATATTTTGATTTGATTTGAAAATAAAAGATATAGTTTGTAAATGTGAAATGTGAATTTTTATAATTAACACCCATTTGCGGGTGGAATTTCGTAAAATTCGTTCCTAGCTGACCTCTACTCGGCAAAAGGAATATTCCTACCATATTTCAAGTCTCTACGCCTTATCGTTCCCGAGACATCGTGATGAGTCTATAGTTAACACCTCCGCAACCCCCCTTAGGGGTAGTATTTTGTACAATCGTTATTAGCTAACCTCTACTCAGCAAAAGGAATATTCTTACCAAATTTCAAGTCTCTACGCCTTATGGTTCCAGAGACATCGTGATGAGTCTATAGTTAACACCTCCGCAACCCGCCTTAGGAATGGTATTTTGTACAATCGTTATTAGCTAACCTCTACTCAGCAAAAGGATTATTCCTACCAAATTTCAAGTCTCTACGCCTTATGGTTCCAGAGACATCGTGATGAGTCTATAGTTAACACCTCCGCAACCCGCCTTAGGAATGGTATTTTGTACAATCGTTATTAGCTAACCTCTACTCAGCAAAAGGATTATTCCTACCAAATTTCAAGTCTCTACGCCTTATGGTTCCAGAGATATCGAAACGAGTCTATAGTTAACACCTCCGCTAACTCCCTTAGGGGTGGTGTTTTTTACAATTATTATTAGCTAACCTCTACTCAGCAAAAGGAATATTCCTACCCAATTTCAAGTCTCTACGGCTTATGGTTCCAGAGACATCGTGATGAGTCTATAGTTAACACCTCCGCAACCCCCCTTAGGGGTGGTATTTTGTACAATCGTTATTAGCTAACCTCTACTCAGCAAAAGGAATATTCCTACCAAATTTCAAGTCTCTACGCCTTATGGTTCCAGAGACATCGTGATGAGTCTATAGTTAACACCTCCGCAACCCGCCTTAGGAATGGTATTTTGTACAATCGTTATTAGCTAACCTCTACTCAGCAAAAGGATTATTCCTACCAAATTTCAAGTCTCTACGCCTTATGGTTCCAGAGACATCGAAACGAGTCTATAGTTAACACCTCCGCTAACTCCCTTAGGGGTGGTGTTTTGTACAATTGTTATTAGCTAACCTCTACTCAGCCAAAGGAATATTCCTACCAAATTTCAAGTCTCTACGGCTTATGGTTCCAGAGACATCGAAACGAGTCTATAGTTAACACCTCCGCAACCTCCCATAGGGGTGGTGTTTTGTACAATTGTTATTAGCTAACCTCTACTCAGCTAAAGGAATATTCCTACCAAATTTCAAGTTTTTACGGCTTATGGTTCCAGAGACATCGTGACGAGTCTATAGTTAACACCTCCGCAAACTCCCTTAGGGGTGGTGGTTTGTACAATCGTTATTAGCTAACCTCTACTCAGCAAAAGGAATATTCCTACCAAATTTCAAGTCTCTAGGCTTTATGGTTACAGAGATATCGTGATGAGTCAATAGATACCTGGATATCTTTTATATATATATATATATATATATATATATAGATATGTGCCCAGTGTAAGACATATTGGTTGAACAGTTTAAAACATTATAACAGACGTGTTTAAGCAACTTATTGTTTTATATATGTTTTAAATTGAATGAATCTCTATGTTATAGCTACTCTGTTATCTTTGTCACTAAAGAGGGTCTAGTGCAGCAGGATATGATAGTCCTTAAGGAAACGAGTACTTGTAACTGCAATAAGGTATAAAGTAGCAATTTTGACTCTATTAGTTATACTTATTTATTTAGTAAAGATTCACGAACAAAGTACTTACATTTTAATGTGGAAGAAATATATAAGCTAGGACTGACTTTCTATGTATGTTAACTTACTTAAAGGTAAACACCGCATCGTCGTCGTCGTCACTTCAACCGATGGATGTCCACTGCTGGACATAGGTCTCACGTAATGTCAAAGTCAAAGTCAAAGTCAAAATATCTTTATTCAAGTAGGCCTATTACAGCACTTTTGAATCGTCAAATATCGTTTTTTTTCTATTTATTATTTAAATGAATGACTGATGATAACATAAAAGAACGACTTACAATCTAAAGTTACGAGGGTTCCTTCGCGCCCTGATCTGAGAAGAGCCCACAACAAACTCAGTCGGGTGTACGTTTTTTTTTTGTTATCATCATTACAATATTTAATTTAAAAATATTCTATATCTATATACATATAGAGCAATTCATTCACTCCCACGCTTTTTTGTTATCTAAGCATTCTTTCAAATTATAGAATGATTTCTCAATTAGTTTTCTTTTAATAAAAGATTTAAATTTATTAAGAGACATCTTTGTAACTTCTTTTGGGAGCTTGTTGTAGCAACGTATACAGTTACCCTTGAATGACGTCCACAAGGCCCGATCTTGCGCCGCCTAGCTCCAGCGACTACCGGCGACCCTTTTAATATAATTGGTCCATCTTGTAGGAAGTCTGCCTATACTGCGGCGTCCGGTGCGGGGTCGCCACTCCAATACCTTCGGCTCCCAACGTCCATCGGTCCTTCGTTCTATGTGCCCCGCCCATTGCCACTTCAGGTTCGCGATTCGTAGAACTATGTCGGTGACTTTGGTTCTACTACGGATCTCTTCATTTCTGATTCGATCACGTAGAGAAACTCCGAGCATAGCCCTCTCCATCACACGCTGAGTAACTCTGAGCTTCCGCATGAGGCCCATGCCGCATGCATGAAGTTAATAGAAATATCATATGACTACCGTACATCATAACATATAGTACCTTCTTAAACATTTAACATAACTTTTTGAAACACTCACGAACTCTTCTGTGATACTTGCCAAGTGTATCGAAGTGTGAATCTATATTACTACTACAGTTATTTATAACTATTTAAAATCTATCATAAGCAGAATTATCGCCGAGGATGGTTTTACGAAATGGGGGATAAAGTGGTGTGATAGGTGTGCGATGAATTCTACTTGGTACGCGAAATCGAAATAGGCTCAGGACTGTCCATTCTACATCTACGTTCGTCCAGAGAATCCATTTTTAAATATTGTAATCTACTTTTATGAGACCTAAAAGCTTTACCCTTAACTTCGTAAAATATTAAATGCCATAGAAACCTTTTTGCATTCGCTCTAAACGCAACGAATGGATATGATAGATGTAGAACGTAATGTAATAATAACATATGTCGGAGAATATTTTTTTTTATTGCTGACAGATAAGCACTTGACTGTGATCTCACCTGATGGTAAGTGATGATACAGTCAAAGATGGAAGCGCGCTAATCTGTTATACCCCTTACGGTTTCTACACAGCATCGTACCGGAACACAAATCTCTTTGTTTGGCGGTACGTTTTAGCCGGTAGGATGGTAACTAGCCACGTCCGAAGCCTCCCACCAGTCCAGACTCAGACAAATTAGAAAATACAATTTGCTAAATTCGTCCTACCGGGGTCGAACCCGGGACCTCCGCTAGCAAAGCGAATAATCGCACCACTGCGCCAGCGAGGCCGTCAAATAAAGAAGTAAGTGAGAAGGAAGAGAATAAAGCGCAGGGGCGTAGGGTTCTCCTCCGACAAAGTCTTTAATGGCATCCTTAATTTAATTTCTTGTACTGTGGGTGTTCGTGGGTAATGTTGGTGCAGTCAAATACTTTATTAATTAACTCAGATTACAATGTTCAGTCACTTAATGTTCCCGATATCAATTTACACAAACTTATCAACAATAATAGCTAGGAACGCGACAGTTCCAACAGTAGATCGCTCTGGTCGAGCGCCACTTGACAACTGCCGAGAGACTCCCGCCGGAGTTCCACTATTGACTCTGTCCCACGCCGATAGACAGACAGCGCCAGGGTTCCACAGACACTTACCCTCCGACATATAATTATAATAGAGTAATTGTATCCACCTGGATAAATCCCAATGCTGTGGGAATATGGGGAAATAGCGTCTGTATCGCAAACGTTGGTAGCTAAATTTCTAGTCAACCTATTCTATTTTAATATTGACGCATATTCATTAATAATAATAATATATACTGACTTTTTTTTAATTATTGCTATCTAAAACAACAACTATCTAACATATCGAAATGTTACTAGCGGGATAAATGGAGGTTGGATGAAGTGGAGGCAGGTCAAGGGAATAATTTGCGATGCCAGAATGCCCCTTAAACTGAAGGGGAAAATTAATAAGACGATCGTTAGACCTGACGTCCTGTATGGATCCGAGTGCTGGGCTATCAAAGGGGAGAATGAAAGGAAATTGCATGCAGCGGAGATGCGAATGTTGAGATGGATGTGTGCAGTGACAAAATTAGATAAGATTAGGAATGAGTATATTAGAGGAAGTGTGTGTGTGAAGTAGCACCAGTGACCGAGAAGTGGAAGGCTATGCTGGTATGGACATGTCATGAGAAAGGAGGATAACCATGTATGCAAGAGGGCCCTAAATTATGATGGTATGTGGCAGGGCCGTTAGAGGGCGACCAAAAAAAGTGTGGATGAACAGTGAGAAAGAGGATATGTGTGTAAGGGGTGCGAATGTAGAAATGACAGCGGATAGAGTGAAGTGGCGAAAGGAAACATGCTGTGCCGACCCCACCTAGTGGGATACGGGCAAGAAAATGATGATGATTGATATCTAAAACATTTACACGCAATTGAATGGTGTATAAAGTGAATTCAGTTAATATTTATACAGTAATTTGTTACCTGTATGAAGCAATTAAATTAATTTAGCAAAGCAGTTTACTCCAAAATATTGTTTATTTCAGTAGGGTCAAAAAACACTCTTTGTCGTGGAATCGTCAGTAGTCTGTCTGTTAGTAACACATTTACAACCGGTATGGTAAATTGATTCCGCTAAGAAACTGGCAAGAAACTCAGCGGTTTCATGGGCAACTGATATCAAGTGAAAACATTGTTATCGCTTAAATAAATTTAACATTATACTATGCCTTTTGTAAAAGGATGTTTTTATGTAAACTAATATTATAAAGACGAAACCCTTTTTGTTTTGTATGTATGTAAGTAAGAAAGCTGCATTTTTACTAAGCGGCTAGACTTTCTCAATTTAATACTAATAAAAAATAGTGTTGCGTCACCATGGCTATTCAACCTATTCATGGATTACTGTTTGACAGATTTAAAAGAAAGTATGTATGGGTTAAGAATTAATGTTTACTTTACGCTGATGATCTAGTAATACTTGCGTCATCTGCTAATGAGTTACAGGAGATGGTAAATATTATGAATGAAGCTTTGAAAGGGAAAGGAATGAAAGTGAATGTAAACAAAACCAAAGTTATGCTTTTTGAATGAGATGAATTTATGATGAATGGCAATATTTTGGTTGATGGAAAACAAGTGGAAGAGGTGAAAGAATTTGTATACTTGCGATCTAAATTTACAAAAGATGGAACATGTGAAAGTGATATTGAAAGGAGAGTGAATGCAGGGAATATGGTAAATGATGCCCTGCGCGCTTAGATGGTTTAGGCACGTAGAGAGAATGAATGAAAGAAGACTTACAAAAATGATTTATGAATCAAGAGTGATTGCGAAAGTTGGTAGGGGAAGACCAAGGCAAACATTCCTGGACCACATCCAGGACATTTTAAATAAGGGCCAAGTTAAGTGTACTCTAAACCGACAAACTTGTATGGAAGGATTATGAGGATGAAAAAAGCGAAGGAGATATGCATGGATCGTGGCAAGTGGAAGGACGTGGTCTCTACCTACCCCTATGGGAATGAACAGTGATGCTATGTATGTATGTACGTTTCAATACCTCTAAAATCGGTAAGAACGGTATCTCCGTTGGTGGAACCGCGGGGCATTGCTACTTGCTTATAAAAATACGGAAAGGGTATGAATTGTATTGAATATTTAAATATTCCGGTTTTGAAAAAACAGTCGTATATTTTACAAGTGGAAATTCAGTCTCATTCCCAGAGGAAATCCTGTCTTATTCACTGTTTGAAATTTCAAATCTCAAGCCCCCAACAAGTTAAAGAAGTTTTCGAGTGCCCCGATTTAATTCACGATTGTTGTCATAAAGCCATTGTAATTATTTTAACGAAAGAAATCACTATTTAAACACTATTCAGTCTACAAAAATTTAGATTTACAATATGGGTCCAAGAGAGTCGCTAAGAAACAAATTCAAGGCAGTTAACATAATAACAGTTCACTACGTATACATATTAGAAAATTTGTTGTACGTACATCAAAACATTGACTCTTTTAATAAAAAGAGTGAATGTACATCATATAACTTACTTCTAGTAGGCTACATAAGATTAACAACTCCTTTAAGGGTAACTGTATACGTTTCTATAATAAACTCCCACAAGACGTTTTAGAAATGTCAATTANTGAATAAAGATATTTTGATTTGATTTGGATTGATTTGAAAATGACAGTTAATATTCTAACAAAAGCTCATTAGAGTTATAGCTACTTGATAGAAAATTATTTATGCAACTTAGTTACCTATAAGTCATACTTAACTATTTCCCGGATAATAAAATATTGCAAAAACTTTCAAAATTCAAATGGGTTTCATTTTATCCTATGAAGTTGATTCAATAGACAATCGACTCACCTGGAAAGAACACATAAATTAATTATGTAATAAATTAAAAGCCATATTGGCCAAATTTTTCATAATAAAACATAAATTGCCTTACTCAACGCGTCTATTACGGAAGAACATTTAAAATCAACCTTGGTGACATTCTCTCTCTCCGGTTGCGAATTCTAAAAGAAATAGTCCCTAAAAAAATTTAATAATCATGTGGTTTTTTTTTGTCGCTGGGAAATGCTTTTACGCACGCTGTATAGAGTGTACAGCTCCATCCAGGAGTGTGGGACTCAATATAACCATAATACCCACTAAAACCCAATGGAACCCTCTTCATCCGTATGGTGGACGCCAGATGTTTGCTAACGCATTCATCTCTGGCGCAAAACAGATTGCCAATCTTAGGATTTGAACTATACTTGTTCCCAAACGTGAATGTCTTCACCACTGAGCTACGCTACTAATAATAATCATGTGGTGATGACTACCGTAAACTATTTGCATTTTGTAAAATAATACCTTTTACCGAAAAAATTGAATTAACCCTATTAACCGTAAATTATTTTAACGAAAACTTTCAAAAAATACAGAAGACTTATTCTGTCCGAAGACTTGATGACCAAAAACTCCAACTACCGAGATATAATAACTTATATGGACGGCGGCAATACATAATTCCCCATAATTCTTAATAAATCAGCTTCCTAAAACAATGAGGGAAGTCAGAAACAAAAAGAATATTAAAAATAAAGTAAAACAATATTACATACAAATAACATCTAACAAATACAAAGCATAAATGGATAGGAAAAATCACCTGTATGTAAAGTATACTTTTTTTTAATAATTATATTTACGTAATTTAAAAACAAAAAAAAAACAATTGTCGACGACAGGGTGCACGGAAAAACACTTGAGAGTTTGTGTTTGAATCCTGTAAATTGAATATTTATTATATTTTTTACGATGAATAAATAAAAAAGGAAAAAAATAAATACTTTATGAGATGAAACTTCTTTTCACACGCTTAACCAGGAGAGTAATCAAGTCAATACGTGATGAAAGCGTTACGGAAAGTGTGATCCGGCGAGGCGAACGGAATTAACGTTTGACAAATAATGTTATTGCCTGCCTCATTGGTCTAGTGGTTAGCATATTAGACTACAGACTTGAGGTCCTGGGTTCGAGTCCCGGGTCGGGCCAATCCAAAAATTGGATATTGAGTTTTCTACTAAGATTTTCTCAATATTTGCCCAAAGTTGGGAAGTGTGATCAATCCACGTCCCTCGGAGAGCACGTTAAGCCGTCGGTCCTGCGCCCGATCTCTCTCTGGTTGTGTCGGATTACCGTCAAATCGGACTATGAGAGTGAAGAAATAGAGAGTGCACTTGTGCACTAATGTCTGCCAATCCGCAGTGGAGCAGCGTGGTGGGTCTGTGCTCTAAAAACCCTCTCTCATATGAATGAGGAGGCTTGTGCCCAGCAGTGGGACGTTAATGGGCTGCTACTTACCTTTTACCTTAAATAATATTATTATCCCTCGTACATTGTTAAGTTTCGCAGATTTTTTAAACTTCATTTAGGCTAAAATATCGTTTTTGTTTGAAAGTAAATGAGTAAACAACTTGTTGCATAGTTACGTAGTCGAAGCATATTGTAACGGACTCGTCCGTACATAAATAATTATATTTATGGATTTTTCATACTTTCATACATATATAAAATGAGTATAAAAATATATTAATTATTAATTATAAAATAAAATTAATATATTAAGATGATTAAATAAGCAAATAATTACAAAATATTATTAAAGTCGGATTCACGTATAGGCGGGGCGCGTTCGTGTATTGAACCGCGCGGATCGTCACGACAGCCTCCGCGCATATATAGGGAGTGGTGAGCGGCGCGAACCGACGCGGCACGGAGATGTCTTTTTTTTTATTTTTTATTGCTGACAGATTAGCCCGTGACTGTGATCTCACCTGATGGTAAGTGATGATACAGTCTAAGATGGAAGCGCGCTAATCTGTTAAGAGGTGATATACCCCTTACGGTTTCTACACAGCATTGTACCGGAACACAAATATCTTTGTTTGGCGGTACGTTTTTGCTGGTAGGGTGGTAACTAGCCACGGCCGACGCCTCCCACCAGTCCAGACTCGGACAAATTAGAAAATACAATTCCCTAAATTCGTCCTACCGGGGATAGAACCCGGGACCTCCGCTAGCAAAGCGAATACTCGCACCACTGCGCCAGCGAGGCCGTCAAGATGTCGCGAATGTATGACTGCATGTATTGTATGAGATTATGCGCCTAGCGAATCTCCATTTACAGCTTATTTTTATATGCGATAGAAAAGAAGTCTGTTGATAGACCATCCGTGAGATGACTGTGTTTTATTTTATCAACATAAAAACTACTGATCCAATGGATATTATTTAACATATAAATAATGTTACTATTTGTAATGCCTTATGGATATAATAAAATAATATTAAGATTATCAAATTTCACATTCTCTTTACCTTTGACGCTCTAAAAGGATTTGGATTACTATGAATACAACATATTAATGGGTTCTAACTAGCTGGACGATCATACATGGCCAAATATAATTATTTTATTATACTCCAGCTATGCTTTTAAACTATGCCAGATGCGAGAGGGTGGTTTATGTATATTTTTATATATGTGAATAAAAAAAAATTATATTAAGTATTTATAAGTGAGATCGATACAGTTACAATATCAGCTATTGATTTAATATCTAACTTTATTCCTTATTATTTTAAATTTTATAGAACTTTCGATTATTACACCGCCACCATAACATTGCCACCCAGTCTTTTATCACCCTCGTTGTCACGCGGGCGGCGATGGGGCACTTTCGGCCCTAAGTACGTAATATACTATTTTGAAATTGCTTTGGTAAAGTCAACAGAATTTTCTGGCCGTTTCTATGGCAACAAAGTAAATAATTTTTATTTATAGTTCACATGTTGCGAATACTTTCTGCATTTACAAAACAGAGTATCATATACGATACGTGTAATATTTACAAAGTGTTGTAGTTGAACGTGAAAAGTCTGGCTCAATACTCATTAGGGAGTGTATATTCGTTGCTGTGGGAGAAAAACAGGAGTAACAAGATTCAATTTTCATTTTTCAAGAGCTTGGTTGCACCGCGGCAAATGTAACGGCCCTGCCGACTGCCAAACGCGTGATAAAATTGCTCTGCTGCAGAACAATGTACTTCTAGAGACGATGTTTACAACTGCAATTTAATCCATCTATAAAACCTTATATACTGTCTATACTGTCGCATTTTTTGTTTATCTACACATTTAGTTTGTTATTTAGTAAATTACACCTGTGGACATCATTCCCGGAAGTTTATATTTTATCTATATCATTTTTCGTTCTTTGCACTATCGAGATATGATTGGACTTTGACCGTCGACTATTGAACTTTGTCTGTGCTTTTGAAGTGACCACAAGAGGCTTCCGCCCCCATCATACCTGGGTGCTATATATATCTCTGTAGAAAGCTATAGGTGAGTGGGAGAAGTGCGATATTGCTCCATATTATATCATTGATAGTGCAAATCCTACACATCCTATATATGAATACAGTCTATTAAAAATCGAAGGTGAAAGCCGGCTTAGGTGGAGGAATCCATCAAACATTGCTTGGTCATTCGATCCGGGTGATACAATATGTGAAACATAAACTATGTACTTAACTGCCTCATTGGTCTAGTGGTTAGCAGGTTCGACTACAGACATGAGGTCCTGGGTTCGAGCCCGGGTCGGGCCGTTTCAAAAATCAATATTGAGTTTTCTATTAAGATTTTCTCAATATTTGCTCGAAGTTGGGAAGTTGGCGATGTGATCCACCCCCGTGCCTCGGAGAGCACGTTAAGCCGTCGGTCCTGCGCCTGATCACAAACTTGTTATAAATTCTAGTAGGCTGCATAAGATTAAGAACTCATTTAAGGGTAACTGTATACGTTTCTATAATAAACTCCCACAAGACGTTCTAAAGATGTCAATTAATAAATTCAAAGTCTTTGTTAAAAGAAAGTTGATAGAAAAATCGTATTATAAGTTGCAAGATTACCTAGACGATAGAAACGCTTGGGAGTGAACAAATTGCTCTAATTTTAATTAAAATATAGTAAACTAATTTGTTATTGTAATGATGATGGTAAAAAAAAACTACCCGACTGAGTTTGTTGTGGGTTCTTCTCGGATCAGGGCGCGAAGGAACCCTCGTAACTTTAGATTTTAAGCCGATCTTGAGTACCGTCATCAGATGTATATTAGAATCATAGTGTGGAAAAAAAAATATAATTTGACGATTCAAAAGTGCTATAATATGCCTACTTGAATAAAGATATTTTTGATTGATTGATTGATTGATCTCTCTCCGGTTGTGTCGGATTCCCGTAACATCGGAATATGAGAGTGAAGGAATAGAGAGTGCACTTGTGTACTATACCTGCCAATCCGCAGTGGAGCAGCGTGGTGGGTCTATGCTCTAAAAACCTTCGCTCCTCGGAGTGAGGGGGCCTGTGCCCAGCAGTGGGACGTTAAAGGGCTGCTACTTACTTTTACTTTTAAACTATGTACTTATTATGAAAACTGACTAGACGGTTATAGAGAAAAGTGCACAATGATATTATATTTATCGCGTTCTGGTCTTCCATCGTTTAAATAAAAACAACCACAGTCAATTTTCACAGAGATTGTTTATTACTAAATTATTATTTTTTTAAATTAAATGACAATAACCTGTAATTTATGGGTGCAAGGTATGCACCGGACAACACTTCGAGTAAGAATGCCTGCCAGCCTAATGCAAGCCCTTTTATACTAGTTTCTGCGAGTGGGGGTAGTTCGAATGTTGCTAGCTCGCTGCGCACCTTGTTACCAACATTAAAAAACGTTGCCGCCGTCATATTATTATAATTTACGCATAAAAAATACATTAAATCAATTAATAAAACCTTACATACACAAACTTGTATTTGACACGACCATACATATAGATACTCTATATGCCTATTTGCCAAAAGCACTGAGAAAGATACATTAGAAAAGTTTATATTGTCAAAGCACTAAAAGGGTTATTTATTTACTTACTAAATCCACAGCTTCATCTTAGGTATAAATATACAGTAGAAGTTTATTATTACATAAGCCAGACCGGATTTACTTTATATACACTTAACTTAGACTAAGTGGAAAAGAACTATGGTTACAATTTACTTAATTAATGTTATTATATATTCATGCATATATATACACATACATGTGTACCTATAGATATATACTTTTATATTGTTACATTTAAACAATTTATATTCTTAAAAGCACTAAGTAGGTTATAGAAGAACAGTCAGCGGCAGCGGCAGCCCTACGGTGTTACGTGAGCGCCTGCTCATCTTGCTGCGCTTGCTTATCATATTACTTGTGAACGGACTTGAGACTTGATAATTGAAGAAACAGATAATCTAGGGCCACACATCGGCTTAGACTCGTAGTTATAAGCTAGATTTAGTAATTATTACTTGTAACAAAGTTAGTATAACGATTAATGCAGGATTTCATTTATACACTGTGTTCGCGCCATCTGGTGCTAGGCTTTGGTACCTCGGAAGCGGCGTATTCGCGCCATCTGCAAGCTTTCCGACGTACTAATGCGTTAGTTATAGGGAAGCAGCGCGTCTTCCACGAGTAGCGCTTCCTGTGCCGTTCCCTAAGTATGAGGCAATACGAGTATAGTTTATAGATTATCTGTCGTCGTAGGAGTCGGTAACTAGCTGTCAACCTCGAGGCGTATCGTGAAGGGCCAAGGAAGCCTGCTTCGTAGGTTTTTGTATTTTTTGTCGGGAAAGTGCGCTAATTCCACGCGTTATTTGGTTTTGTGATGCCATTGAAATAGTCACGTTTTGAAGCTCTCTCGTAGCCACACGACGAAGTGCGACGGCCCAGCGCGACTATAGAGCTTAGTCGGTCCACGTGGTGGCCGCACTTGGACTTCCTTGTGTCTTTGGAGTGGAACAGAAAACCAGCGGCTTTGGACGCCTTGGCAGGTTACAGACACGCTCACAATTATACACACCCACGTAATCATTCGTCTGCCAGGGCCGTTGAGGAAATCGGCGCCGGGAGACCAGGTAGGGGCACAATCATATCTGTTCGACCCCAGTGGAATCTCTCGTGTAATTTCTCCTCCCGCCGTCTCGGGGACCGATTCGACCTGGATTTCTAGGGGCTCTCGGTCCAGGGCCGAGTCCATGATAGGTTCACGGGCGGCGTGAACACACTGCCTGTAGCCTCTCATAATTCTGTAGTAAAGTTTATGTTGTCAATAGTACTAACAAGGTCGCCGCTAGTCGGAGAAGATCTCACACGTCCCACCATAGTCGCCGCTATGGTCGGTAGCGAAACGGCATGGAGGTCTTTCGCCTCGTTTTGTGAGTCTGTAATTTTACAGAAGGAGGCAAGCTCGAAGGTGAGAGAGGCAGTAGCTCATCTCCCTCTCCGCCGGGGGATGGTTAGGAGCAATAGACGTATGGACGCCCACCAGTTCTAGTTTACTTGAAACTTATTTAGGAAGCATCTGGGGAGCCATCTGAGTCGAATGCGTAGGCGAACTTCTGGCCCCCCACTCATTAGATGTAAGAAAAGTCTATGTTCTCAATAGTACTAACAAGGTAACGATAGGAAAGTTTTTATTGTCTAATGTACTAAAACGATTACATTAGAAAAGCTTATATTATCAAAAGCACTAAGAACATTACATAAGAAAAGTTTATGTTGTCAATATCAGTAACAAGGTTAAGTTTAGTTTATACTGTCCAGGAAAAGTTTGTATTGGACCAACTGTTTAACGTGCTCTCCGAGGTACGGGGGTGGAGCACACCACCAACTTCCCAAAATCTAAATTGAATTGGCCCGACCCGGGACTCGAACCCAGGACCTCATGTCTGTAGTCGAACCTGCTAACCACTACACCAATGAGGCAATTGGTTAAATAAAAATAAATTAAAACGAAAAAAGAACAAGTCCACTGCTTTCTATATTCTTTTCGTCACCCAATATTACTACTGAGTTCAAAATGTCCGCGAGCAATTATGAACTTTATCCCGTTAATATAAAGTTTATTTCAAACTTGCTATAAAACTTTTGTTCGTCTGAAAATGCGTCTTGAGAATGGCGCGTCAAACTTAAGGTGACCTCTCTCTTCAGGTTAAGCTACAAACTTTAAGAGCGTTTGCTGAGATTTCAAGGACCATATTTAACTGGTGTTCTTACGACTTCACCGGTACTTAAGCAAATATTACCCGTTAAGTTTTATGAAACTATTGCTATATTCTGTCTAATAAAGTAATGTTTCCAGCTCTTGAGTCAGGTAGAATGTTACATATGTGTTTACTCAAATATATGTCGGTGCTTTGGTAGAAGCTAAGTTTACAAGAGAGCTGGTTGAAAATTAAAGTAACTTACACATACATAGCATCACGCCACATTCCCATAGGGGTAGGCAGGTTACTTCTTTAAAGATTGTTTCTAGCTTACAACATGTTTGCAGCTTTCATGTGCTACTGGAGTCAAATCCAAACATCCTTGTCACTTAAACAATTTTCAACATTATAAAATGGTTTTTGTCATATGTTAAAATATTTCTTAAAGCTATGTGGAGGCAAACTCAGAAGTGATTCGGGTATCTTATTAAAAATGCGTATGCTTAACTCGACAAATGATTCTTGAACCTTCTTCACTCTACAATATGGCATTACAAGTTTGTTTTTATTTCTTGACAGATAAAATTTTATTCAATATATATTGCGACGGTACTGTGAGAATTGATATTCCTTTGAATTTTTCTTTTAAAGAAACGCGAAATCCCAATTGATATATGGCACGTATTGCTCTTTTTTATAATATAAAGATAGTTTCAATATCCGCCTTACCCCATAACAGTATGCCGTAAGACATAATGCTATGAAAATAAGTGAAATACACCTTTTTAGCACTTTCAACGTCAGTGTATTGCCTTACTTTCCTAACAGCAAATGCAGTTGAACCAATTTTGCTTGCCAGAGTCTTAATATGGGCATCCCACTGAAGCCCAGCGTCTAATGTTATTCCTGAGAAGACTACAGACTTAACTTTCTTTAATGGACTATCATCTATTTGGACAACACAATTAGTCTTTGCAGAGTTAAATATTATATTATTAACAGAAAACCAACGTGAGACACGTGACAGGGTATTTACTACGTTTAACTCTACTTTAAACAGCAAGCAAGCATCGTCAGCAAATAGTACTACATCAAATTTGACTTTCACATGAATATGCTAAATGATTTACAAATGTTGGAGAACAAGAGAGAAAGGAAAGCAAAAAGCATAGGGACGTAGGGTTCTCCACCGACATCGTCATTAATGGCATCCATAATCATATCAATCAATCATAAATCACATCAATTTCCATACCGTGGGCATTGGCGGACCATCACCCGAGAACTAGCTAGTCCGCCGCCAGCTATAGACACATGACTCTATCTCTCGCCGATAGATAGATGGCGCCAGCGTTCCACAGATTAGTGCACTTCGATATGTCGAAGTGCAATAGTCTATGGAACGCTGGCGCCATCTGTTTATGGGCGTGGGGCAGAGTCAATAGTGACGATCCGGCGCGCGTCTGGCGGTAGTACTTGGGTGACGGACCGCCAGAGCAGTCGACTATTGAAACTGTCGCGTACCTAGCTATTATTGAATTTGTGTAAATTGATATCGGGAACATTAAGTGATTGAAAATTATAATCTGAGTTAATTAATAAAGAGTTTGATTGCACCAACATTACCCACCAACATCCACAGTATGGAAATTATGGATGCCATTAAAGACGATGTCGGCGGAGAACCCTACGCACCTATGCTTTATGCTCCTTCTCTCTTATTCTCCGACATATATTTGTTATGTGGCAGTTAAACAAACATGTCCTTTTGGTTAAAAACTATTTATTCACTTAACTTTATAATTTAAAATAAAACTAAACAATAACTTAATTACGATTTAAAAGAAACAGAGTAATGAGAAACAAAGTAATGAGAAACAGAGTAACAATGTTAGAACTAAGAGTGTTGGATATAGAATGTGTGTGTAATTGGGAATTAGGGGGTAATTATATAGGACGATGTGGTAGGGATGAGACCTGGAGGGTGTGAGAGGGTTGTTAACTTAACTAGCTTGTTTATTGTAACGAACCTTATCTACTAATTGATGTTTACAATGATAATGAGTGAATACTAGTGAGAATATGGAATGACAATACTGAATGTTACTAAGCTAGGTATTTTATATGTATAGATATGAGTATTATATAATAAATAAAGAACAAAAAAGGGATAACTTTTGATCCTTGTGGGACACCCATTTTTACAGGAGATCCTAACCACTCAACTCCATTTACGAACACCTTTTGAGTTCTATTTCCAAGATATGTGCTCAAAAAATTAAGAGCTTCACCCCTCACAACAAAGTGACTTAGTTTAAGTATAAGAGAGCTATGTTCTACACAGTCAAAAGCCTTAAAAAAGTCAACAATATTTCTAATGCATTTTGATTTGGGGAAATGTATCTCAAATGAAAAGAGAGACAATATTTAGAAATCCTCCTATGACAAGCCTTTCATTTTGATGTGAGAATAGTGAAATGACGAACCGTATATTTTATTTTAAAAAATTTAACAAAAAAGAACCGCCTTCAAAAGAAACTTACAAATATCTAAATATGCTCTAAAAAGTAAAAATTAATTGCGTATTCTTCGTATTCTTATATTCGGAGTCGGTGTCGGTTTTTTTGTTAAAATTTTTATTTTTAGCGAATCTGAAGTAAACTAACAAATTTGTCTCAGTATGTGTACACCTAAAAACGTGTTACAATGCAGCAACAAACGAAAGCTCATTGCTATTTGATTACAGACATTTATATTTTCTGGCATAAACCGCACCCTTACTGTAAGCCGTTGAGGAGATCCATTGATCTTCATGTTTAACTACGACTAGCACTTGACCATACCGAAGTTACGGTACACAACTCAAATATCTGGATAGCCTATAGAAAATTCTGTCGAGTATCGTTCATTTGCTCCTAAGAATTGAAGAGTTCTGTCACTTTGTCATGGATTCCATCATCAGAATCTAACCAAACTATCACAAAACACCCTTGACGTATATCCTTTCCGATAAAAAAAGAATCATCGAAATCGGTTGGCGTGATCTTGAGTTATTCGTCCACTTGTCGCGCACATGCTTAATGCAAATTTAACACTTATCCGGTTTTATCATGGATGTCATCATCAGGACTGAATTTTAAAAAAACGGGACCCTATGACGAGCACCACCTTTCAATAAAAAAAAAAAATAACAAGATCGGTCCACTCAGCCGGAAGATATGAGGTAACAAACATAAAAAAAACGAATTGATAACCGCCTCTTTTTTTTATTGAAAAGTCAAAAAGTCAAAAGTCAAAAGTCAAAATATCTTTATTCAAGTAGGCCTATTACAGCACTTTTGAATCGTCAAATATCGTTTTTTTTTCCATTTATTATTTAAATGAATGACTGATGATAACATAAAAGAACGACTTACAATCTAAAGTTACGAGGGTTCCTTCGCGCCCTGATCTGAGAAGAGCCCACAACAAACTCAGTCGGGTGTACGTTTTGTTTTGTTATCATCATTACAATATTTAATTTAAAAATATTCTATATCTATATACATATAGAGCAATTCATTCACTCCCACGCTTTTTTGTCTTCTAAGTATTCTTTCAAATTATAGAATGATTTCTCAATTAGTTTTCTTTTAATAAAAGATTTAAATTTATTAAGAGACATTTTTGTAACTTCTTCTGGGAGTTTGTTATAGAACCGTATACAGTTACCCTTGAATGACTTGTCAATTTTATGTAGCCTACTAGAATTTACAGCAATTTTATTTCCATTTCTTAAGTTATATGAGGTGCATTCACTTTTCTTCCTAAAAGAGTCAATATTTTTATGGACGTACAACAAGTTTTCTAATATATATACGCCGTGAACTGTCATTATTTTTACTGCTCTGAATTTGTTTCTTAGCGACTCTCTTGGACCCATATTGTAGATCGCACGAACGGCCCTTTTCTGCAGCACAAATATTGCATCTATATCAGCAGCA
>JACTOM010000198.1:4318252-4352165 GCA_015832385.1 Elymnias hypermnestra
CTAATAAAATATACGATATAGATAAACACTTGCCAAAACTTTCGGATTACGAAACATCAAAGGGTGGCAACCGTTGTACACTTTTACGATAGCATCATTAAATTGTTTTTTATCACAGTGCACGAGTATATGTTAATATCACAGTGTCACAGGTTGGAAAGGCACAGATTTATGATGTGTCGTGTAATTTCGCCACATGCCACATGCCATATGCAGCGCCCGTATGCATGTCGATACTGTGTGAGGTAGCGGTGCGCTCGAGCGACTAGCCGCGGCCTGTCGCAACATTGCCACACCGCACACGTACTCTCCTAAGGCTTTTAAAACAAACTTACAAATACATTAATATGCTCTAAAAAGTAAGAAATAATTGCGTATTCTTTTATAGTGTTCTTCGTATTGCTATATTCGGAGTCGGTGTCGCTTACATATATATGACACGCGGGAACATCTACCTTGGCTGACACCGACTCCGAATATAGCAATACGAAGAACACTATAAAAGAATACGCAATTATTTCTTACTTTTTAGAGCATATTAATGTATTTGTAAGTCTGTTTTGAAGGCGGTTCTTTTTTTGTTAATATTTATATTTATTTTTTGATTTTTAGTCAATCTGAAGTAAACTAATAAATTTGTACATCTAAAACGCGTATCTCGTGAGATACCACCGTTTACCAAGTTAAGTTTACATTAATATCGCCACACCCGGGATCGAACCCGAAACCCTTATACCACTGCTTTACACATAATTCACCTTTCAAATATTGCAATGCAGCAACAAACGTAAGGTCATTGGCATTTGATTACAGACGGTTATAGATTTTGCCGAAAATCACAATCTTACTGTAAGCCGTTGAGGAGTTCCATTGATCTTCATATTTAACTACGACTAGCACTTAATCATACCGAAGTTACGGTAGGCGACTCAAATATCTGGATAGCCTATAGAAGATTCTGCTGAGTATCGTTAATTTGCTCCTAAGTATTGAAGAGTTCCGTCACTTTGTCATGGATTTCATCATCAGAACCTAACCAAACTATCACAAAACAACCCTTGAAGTATATCCTTTCTAATAAAAAAGAATCATCTAAATCGGTTGACGTGATCTTATGCAAATTTAAGATTTATCCGGTTTTTTCATGGATGCCATCATCAGAACTTGTTTTAAATAAAATGGGAACCTATGACGAGCACCACCTTTCATATAAAAAAATTATCAAGATCGGTCCACCCAATCTGAAGATATGAGGTAACAAACAAAAAAAAAATTCAGTCGAATTGATAACCTCCTCAATTGAAACAAAGTCAGAAAAATAAAAAAGTTATCATAATCGGTTGAATACCCTTCGTTTTCATCGCGGTCAAACATTGACTATGATTTTTTCACACAGACACGATTTCAGACATCAACAAGTAATATAGAAAACTCTAAATATTATCTCATTATGGTATTGAATCAAATCAAATCAAATCAAAATATCTTTATTCAAGTAGGGATATTACAGCACTTTTGAATCGTCAAATAATGTTTTTTTTTATTTTCCACACTCTAATTCTAATGTACGTCTGATGATGGTACTCCAGAACGACTTCAAAACTAAAGTTACGAGGGTTCCTTCGCGCCCTGATCCGAGAAGAGCCCACAACAAACTCAGTCGGGTATTTTGTTTTTTGTTATCACCATCATTACAATATCATATTGGTTTAACATATTTCAAATTAGAGCAGTTCGTTCACCCCCACGCGTCTAAATAATCTTGCAACTTATCATATGATTTTTCTATCAACTTTCTTTTAACAAAGACTTTGAATTTATTAATTGACATCTCTAAAACGTCTTGTGGGAGTTTATTATAGAAACGTATACAGTTACCTTTAAATGAGTTGTTAATTTTATGCAGCCTACTAGAATGTATAACAAGTTTGTTTTTGTTTCGTATGTTATATGATATACATTCACTCTTTTTATTAAAAGAATCAATATTTTTATATACGTACAACAAGTTTTTTGATATTTATACGCAGTGAATTGTCTTTATTTTAAATGCCTTGAATTTGTTTCTTAGCAACTCTCTTGGACCCATATTGTATATCGCACGAACGGCCCTTTTCTGCAGCACAAATATTGCATCTATTGATTACCTGGACCTAAATTATATAAATAAAGCCATAACAAGGTACCAATTTTAACGCACAAAAAATGAAGGGAAAGTACAAAATAAAAGGAGAGAAATCGGAAAAGCTTAGCAGTAATAAGAATCAATATATCATATTCACGTCTCGTAGAACAAAGGATTTCTTGAACCGAAATCTTAGGAAATCCTCATTCAATACAGAATGCTACATAAGAAGCGCTTATGGGAGATACCACATCTATTTACTTTAACTGGGTATTTATCACAATTTAACGCATCTATTCGTTAATTTTCACGACGGATTTGACGCTTCATTAGAAAATGAGTAACTGTATAGTTTATATATAGTGAACGGGTTTTATTTACAGCTAGTAATACGCCCTGGCGTGGAATGTACAGATTACATATAAACGAAGTATTTTATTATTAATGTTGCGGACGGAAGCACCGAGCCTAGCGCGTCTTCGGTTGTAACTAATTCGGATTGGTCAACTGCCGTCGACCCCCCTCCCGTATCTACCTCAGTACCCGCAATCATCCTCTCTCCTGCTCGTCGCGATCGCATGTCCTTGCCGAGTAGGAGAGTTGTATAAAACTCCTCTCTTACTGCTAGCAGTCGCAGTCAGATCCGTCTCAACGTACCGCCTAGTAAGAGACGGCCTAAATATGACCCCGATGACAAGACTACTGTCGACAATCTACTATACCAAGTAGGGACAGACACACACACAAACGTTACACACCGACTTCGCCTGCGGAGTGGAGGTCCCCGACCTCTAATGTCACCCGGACGTGGACTCCACCCACGTTCCCGAGGGGGCTCGTAACCAACTCACAGTCCCCCCCGATGCCCAATATGATGTTATATGATAACGTCGTTCTAAGCAAAAGTGGTGACCTCCTTAAGAGCCCGTCCATTCCTCCGGTTACGCTATAAAAGCCAGTAGAGCTAAACACATTCCGAACAAAAAAAATTGCAGTCTCATTTCGCCTCAAGACTCCCCAGTAATAAGTATGATTTGAGAACATTGAATCAGAACTCTGCAGAACCGACGACCTAAATCTTAACAACTAAATATCCGAACCTGCAAGAACTGAACGACCCAAGCCCGAATACTTACGACCGAACGTCCGAACCCTGAGATCCCGAAGATTGCAGATCGAAGCCCTAAGAACCCTACACAGTCCACTGAATCCTGCCAAACCCCAAATCCCTCCCCAACAATGAAGATATTACAAATATATTTCTTTAGATACAACATTGATAACTTCTACTTAACAGCGAGCTGGGTGGTTTTGAGTTTGTCACAAACTGAAAAACGGGGCAGACAACCTTCTTTTATAATTAGTAAGGATCACATTGTTATATTAACTGCCTCATTGGTCTAGTTGTTAGCATGTTCGACTACAGACATGAGGTCCTGGGTTCGAGACCCAGGTCGGGCCAATTCGAAATCGATATTGAGTTTTTTATTAAGATTTTCTCAATATTTGCCCGAAGTTGGGAAGTTGGCGGTGTGTTCAACCCCCGTGCCTCGGAGAGCACGTTAAGCCGTCGGTCCTGCGCCTGCTCTCTCCGGTCGTGTCGGATTCTCGTCATAGCGGACTATGAGAGTGAAGAAATAGAGAGTCCACTTGTGTACTATGCCTGGCAATCCGTCTATGCTCTAAAAACCCTCTCACATATGAGGGAGGAGGCCTGTGCCCAGCTGTGGGACGTTAATGGACTGCTACATACTTACTTTTTTACTTTACATTGTTATATTTATAAATCTTTTTATTAACCAAGTGGGTAGACTATATATAAGTTGACATTTATCAATAATTTCATTTTCATTTTTCAAATAGCTTCCCTATCGATGCGATTTTAAAAATGTATTACCACGTCAAAAGTATTGTATTTAGAAATCAGTTTATCTGATGTTAGTATATATCATCACTTAGCACCAGGAGAGATCACAGTCAAACGTTTACCTGTCTGCAATAAAAATACAGAGCGTATGTGTGTATTTTCTCCCTGAGGCATCGTTTCGAGTGCGATTGTCCGAACGATAGTCTGCTCCAATGCTCTCTGTCAATATTTGAGGAGACCGGCAAATAGCGGCGGGGAAATTAAAAGGATTTTCTTATACCTACTATCAAATACTTATTAATAAGCCAAAGGATACTATATTGACATTATCTATACATTCGAATGTCTGTCTGTTTTTATTCTAACACAGTAATCTGTCTGCGCTTGGTTAACGGAAATAACTTCGTCGCTCGTCGCTTCAAGCGATGGACGTCCACTGCTGGACATAGATCTCAGGTAATGATGTCCTCAAGGACCGATCTTGCGCCGCAGTTACCATCACCGCTGCCAGAGCTAGGAATAGCGGGGCTGCCGGGGACTGGGGGCCATTGCTGCCTTGTGTCTATCATTGTGGTTTTGCCTATAATCACCACGCTTGGCAGGCGGGTTGGTGATCGCAGTGCTGACCCTCTCTTACCCATAAAGCTGCCCGTTATCGGTCTTTAACATTTCGGATATACCGCTATTTATCGATATTGGAGTTGGATAGGAAAGATTTCGGTATACGGTATAAGAGGAGTTTCAGGGAGCATTAGGGTTAGGTGTCGGATATTACTGCCGAAGAGAAAGTGAAGAGCGGTAGTAATAACTCGGCACCCGGGTTCGCTTACCCGTATGCTCAGGTAGTAACCGGACAGATTATTGTTCGAATAACGCTAAAATGGCTCTTGGGACTTAAATGTTCATGAAAGACTACCAAATTTTTATATTTGCTAATAGTTAAACTATACAATTTTATCTTTTGTTTATTAAATTAAGATTCTGGTGTACCATCATTTTACGCTAAGCTTTGAGATTGTGAAAAAAGGCGGTCTTGTATTTATCGGCTCATATCTTATAAATTAAAACGGTTTTCATTGTTATTTACATGACTTTTATAATTAAATACCACAAAATAACTAAACGCGTCACATGCACCGTTAGTGACGGGCACTAAGTAACTGACTTATTTTTTTGTTATTTCTATTGTTTGTCTTAATTCTACGCATATTGTGTTACAGCAATTACCAAGAAGCGAAATAGATAATACACATTATGACTTAAAAGGAAAGAGAAGCTGATGGTATGATGTCAACCGGTAGTTGACACGGACAATCAAACGGATGCAATACGATAGGAGAAAACATAAACAAAACATTGCCATTGTTATAAATCAATAAACTAATATATCCTTGCTATAACTTTAATGAATTTTTCTCTATAATGTTAATAAATTGTGAATATGATAAATTGCTAATATTGTAATAAAAATCTGTACTTATAATATCTGTTTGTTGTGCATTCACACAAAATCTATTGAACCGATTTAAATAAAATTTGTTACACAGATAGTCCAGAGCCTGAGAAAGGATAATAAGTTGTTTGCAGTGAAACACTTCGAAAAGTTCATTAAAGTATTAATACGTATGTATCTAATTTGGAAAATAATTTGCATAAATTATGAAAAATGCTAACCAAAAACAGAGTCGAGTAAACAAGGAGAAAAAGTTGATGGCACAGGTAATAGTATTTAATGCGTTTTTAGCTTAATTCATAACATCTTTTTGTTACTTCAAAGACATCCTTATTTTCGAACATTTCGAATGAAGTCCAATTCCGTGATCACTTGGAAGGTAAACCGAAACTCGCTTCCAAAAAACTTGGGGTGCTTAACAGAGCTAAACGATTCTTCACACCCAAAAATCGTTTACTCTTGTATAAAGCCCAAATTCAGCCACACTTAGAATACTGCTGCCACCTTTGGGCTGGTGCACCCCAGTATCAACTCCTTCCATTTGATCGGAATCAAAGTCGGGCAATTCGAATTGTCAGCAATCCCCATTTGACCAACAAACTGGAGACTCTAGACCACAGACGAACCATTAGTTCCCTCTGCGTCTTCTATAGAGTCTATTATGGGGAGTGTTCAGAGGAACTGATTAAGTTAGTACCGCCGTCACAATTCTACAACCGACCATCTCGTCGTAGAAATAAATACCTGCAAAATGTGGAACCAACTTCCAGCAGCAGTGTTTCCTCAAGACTTCCACATGCAAAAGTTTAAAAGGCAATTGAACTTCCACCTCCTCGGCCGGCAACGCATGGACAGCTCCCCCAGTGCTGCAGGTGTCCATGGGCGGCGGTGATCACTTACCGGTCACCTCCAGCTCGTTTGCCTGTTATAATTATAAAAAAAAATCAGATTTCTAATCTTCTGGCTTAATTTTCTATACAGAAAATATAATACGTGGGGAATTGTAGATATCAAAATGTTTAATTTACCGAAGCTATAAAGCTTCTTTTATGACCTTACGTTATATAAATTGAAGTTTCGTCTATAACGTAATATAGTTATGGAAATACTATATTAAATCTTCGAACAAACATTTTATTAAAAGCTCTAGACAATAAAACTTAATACAAACAGGATTCTGCTGTAGTATGATCCATACAGAACGTCTGACTCGATAATAAATTAAGTCTCTCAATACATTTGCGATATTACGACGGTATATCAAGTATGTGTTTGCTTAGACACCATACTAAACTCCAAAGAAACAAGAAGAAAATGGAACTATATCGAGCTGTTACATTACTTAAAAAACTAATATCCATATTATTGTAATATGTAGAATTCTAAAGCTATGCAAATGTCAATGTAAAGTCAGTAGCCTTAGTTTTAGTTTTAATATTCCCGCCATATTAATATGTTTTGCTTATTTTAATTACTCTATAATTAAATATTTGCTTCAGTTCACTATAAAATAAATTCAAAGATACATCAATTTTACCGTTGCAATATATAATGATTAATATCTTCTATATCCGTGTAATTCCATATTTTACAGTGCAGAAGGTTCAGAAATCATTTGTCGGGTTGAGCATACTCATTTTTTCATTCACCTCTATGTAATTTTTAAGAAAAATCTCAAAGACATCCTAACGCTTAACGTACTCTCCGAGGCACGGGGGTGGATCACACCGCCAACTTCCCAATTTCGGGCAAATATTGAGAAAATCTTAATAGAAAACTCAATATTGATTTTTTGAATTGGCCCGACCCGGGACTCGAACCCAGGACCTCATGTCTGTAGTCGAACATGCTAACCACTAGACCAATGAGGCAGTTAAAGAAAACGGTACTATCAACCAAATCTATCCCCAACATTACCTTTACTATGAAAGCATCACTTTAAAGTACACTCGATCCTATCTCCTTGCTTCTTCTGCTCATATATCTCATTGTATTAAGATTGGCTTTACCCAAAAATATGCTAAGAGAGGACTATTATGTAATGAATTTTTGTGTAAAATAAATAATTAGTGGGTTGTGAGTATTAACACCTCTTATATGTTCCACAATAGTTTGGGATAAGGGGGTAATATTTTTATTTACGCCGCGCTGTCGGATTGCCAAGTATGCTTTGTTATTGCTGGGTACAAGCGTCACAACAGGGGGTGAATGAGTCGTGGATCTCTCATCCCCTTTGTACACGTTCAAAACTTCAGCTATGAAATTGAAATAAACATTTTAAACTGAATACCGTGATTTAATAGCATTCGAGCATAATTAATTTAACAAACAAAAAATACTTTATTGCATTTATTATAGACTAGGACTTAAAGATAACATATGGGTTGGTGCAAAAAGTATTAATAGATAGACATACATACATACATACTAATATATACTTAAATAATATAAATATAATATATATAACGGATATATAAATATATAAACATACATTCCTATTAATACATAAATACATATTATGCATGATCCTCAAGTGATGATGAGAGGTAATGAGCCTTCAAACGATTTTTAGAGATTCCCAAAGAAGCTGAATGTCTGATTGTTCAAATCAAAATCAAATCAAAAATATCTTTATTCAAGTAAAAAGTTCGGCTTAAAATCTAAAGTTACGAGGGTTCCTTCGCGCCCCGATCCGAGAAGAACCAACAATAAACTCAGTCGGGTATTTTTTTTTACCATCATCATTACAATATCATATTAGTTTACTATATTTTAATTAAAATTATAGCAATTCGTTCACTCGGAGGAAGGAGAAGCGGCTTTTAAGGTAAACAGGAGTGTTGTGGAGTAAAAGTATAGAATAGAGGAGGCATAGAGCACGAAAGTTACGTCTATCTAAATTTAAATTATAAGTTTGAACATTATTAAGGTTGACAAAGAAATAAAATATTATAGCCAAAGATTATACTCAAAATAAGTCGTTCCAATAAATTATTTCAATAAAAATAAGTCTCTGTTTCTATATGTTATAGTATCACGCGTACAGTGTTGGACCCATTTCTATAGTTCTTTTGTTGTTCTGTTTTTTATAATCAAGAGAAGGTCCTTATGAAAGAAAAAAATAACCAAGTTACGTAGAACAGCAGAAATTTTAAGGAGACTTAACCACCATAGTTTTAATTGAAATTATTAATTAATACCATTTATTTAGCGTTATGTCAATCTTTATTGTCTTATGGTGTTGAAATATGGTGGGGGGGGGGAGCTTCTAAAACAACTATGGTGTCTCTTGAAAGAGCTCAAAGAATGCTACTATTTTTTTTAACGTCAGGAAATCCTCGTGGATACCTGCAACACCATGGAGAGGCGTTGCAAGTTATGCCGGACTTTTACCGGCTAAAACCTGACGGTGCTCCTCCCTACGTTCGCTGGCGAACGCACGGGATCGGAATATGTCCGCACTCCCGCCTACGATGTGTCTTACAAGGCTCCCCCCGACAAAACTCCTCCGCTCGGATGGCATGCCCGGAGCATCCGACATGTCACCTGTCTTCCCTCGCTTTCGGGCAACAGGCTTCGTACTTGTTGCCACACAACGAAGGCCGCCCGCCTTAGCCCCGGCCTCCTCCTACGCATGGCAGAAGCGTCTCCATCCACCTCTCTGAGACGTTCCGCCGCCTGCTTCTGCGACATCGCATTTTCACAGAAGGAGACCATCGCCTCCCAACAGACTTCCCTACTTACCATGGCGTTAACCACAGAGGGTAGAGAAAGATCGTTTCCAACTACTGCCACGAGTGCTGCTCGTTGGTCAGCCCACCGCGGACACGCAGCGAGTGTGTGTTCAGCAGTGTTCTCCACCGCGCCACACTCGTGACATTCCTCCGTCGGTGGGATCTTTTCACCCATAGTTCGAGGACAGGGCGAACCGCCTCATTTGTACGGTGTCCGGCGAAGGGCTCCCTCAAAGTATTCTTCCACCTGACGATAAGAGAAGTTCGCGCCATTGATACTGACCTTCTCTCAGTCGCCGGTGGAAGTCTTCCTCCCCGCGCCTCAGCCTCCTTTTTCCTAAAGTGCTTTCATTTCCCATGGCGGTGTGCCTGCCAAGACGCAAGCTGCTCCATACGAGATGATTCAATAACCCATTATTCTTTGCGCTCGGTGTAATAGTGCCCGAGACCGCTACTAAAAGTAAGTCGTTCTTTACCTAATTATTATTCAACAAACTCACTCTATAGGGACTGCGAGGTTCTAACTGTTAGGCAATAATTCATATATAAAATAATCATAAGATATCAAGCACAATGTGGCAATGTAAAAAGTAATACTGGTAAAAGGCGAACGTACAGAGTTTTTGATATCCACAAATTTAAGCGAACTTTCACAAACAAATTCCCATGTTTTCTGGGGAATTACCTCTATAATAATACAAATAAAATTTTGAATTTATACAATTTAAAAAAGCACGAGTGTAAAATAAAGTTTAAAAATTGGCTAAAAACCTTGGATTACGATGTAACAGAAAACCCTTTAAAAATACGTCAATAATATGATACAAAACCTGTAGGAAAATAGTAAAATACACAAACACACACACACATTAGTATCTACAATAATAACACCTGACTATATATACCAAAATGTAAAAAAAATAATATTGAAATTGTGTAGTTTTTTGTCAGTAAAAACAACATAAGTACGAAGCTAATTTTGCATGATAATAAAATTTTAATTATTGCTTCTCCTACATTAAAGATGTATAATTACAGTAATAATACCAAGTGTCAGAAACCGGTAAAGGGCCTGGTGACTTGAAGCACAGATTTAAACTAGTTCAGGCACAAGTCCCCACATTATAAACTGCACATAATTTATATTGTTACTAGTAAGGTTTTTTTATAATGTATTGTAATGTAGAGAAAATAAACATTCATTCAATCATTCATAGTATTATTTCGAATGTAACCTCCTTTGTGCTTTTGACAATATAAACTTTTTTAATCTAACCTTATTGCGTTTGACATAATTGTCAGCGATTGACACATGACACATATATGCGTATGTGTGTCAAATATAGTGTGTGTAATATGTTATTTATCGATGTAATATTTCACCTCGTCGTCGTCGCTTCAACCGATGGACGTCCACTGCTGGACATAGGTCTCACGTAATGACGTCCACAAGGCCCGATCTTGCGCCGCCTGGCTCCAGCGGCTACCAGCGACCCTCTTTATATCATCGTCCACCTTGTGGGGGGTCTGCCTACACTGCACCGTCTCCATTGCCACTTCAGGTTCGCGATTCGTAGGACTATGTCGGTGACTTGGTTCTACTACGGATCTCTTCATTTCTCATTCAATCACGTAGAAAACTCCGAGCATAGCCCTCACCATCGGACGCTGAGTGACTCTGAGCTTCCGCATGCGGCCGACTGTTAGCGACCACGTCGCAAAACCGTAGGTTATCACTGGCAACACGCACTATTCGAAGCCTTTGGTCTTCAGACACTGAAACACTCCGCCTAACCGGTTTGCCGATTAGTCGGTTGACCTCCTTCTCGAAATTGGACCTACCTAGCTGGACTATATGTCCCTATGTGTACTCGTCAACAATTTCGAGAGATGAGTTCTCAACGATAACTGGGTGAGGCGGTACATGGATATAAGACATAACTTTAATTTGCACAAAATTCTATGTCTAAATCTTTCTCATCACTTACTATGTCTACAGTTGAGAGGGTATTACCGTCAATTAGACGCAGACGACCTCTGACTTTGTATTATAATATATAAGGATTACCGCATAATATGATAACGATTACTGAGGAACTTACAAATATATGTTATCGTGGTTTAATCATACAGTATAATAGTACAAAGGATTGTGATTCAGAAGGCAAGTGAGGCGTAAGTCATAAATCTCTCGCGTTGTTACTATTGTTATTTTGTTCTTCTCTATGAATGGGGATGATTTATTGTGTACCGTAATTGACTGCTTAATATAAGCAAAGATTTCTAAGCAACATTTTTTCATAGAAACAAACCGAAAAATGTACTTGGACACACATAACAATCTGAAATTATAACGTTACATTATGACTACCTTGCTGCGTCAATGGTGCCTGTGTTATGTGGTGGAAGTGACAAGACTTTCAAGATGGAAGATTAATTTTATTTTACTAAATGGTACATACTAATTTAACAATTAAAGTTAGAAATAGAAAGAAACAGAGTAACATTATAGGTTGGGAATCGGGGATGGAATATGTCATCTGAAGTGGCGTCCAGGTACTTGCGTGCGAATGAGTGGGGTAGTTTCTTGCCTGGATATTTTAGGGTGAGAGTGGTTATCTAAATCCTGTATTCGATTTGCTAGAAAAGGCCTTGGCTTCGATTCCCAATAGGTTTACACTTCTATATCACTTCTCTATCACATCTTTCTAACTTATTTGAGTCTAGATTGGTAAGAGGCTACAGCCGCTTCAGATACTCCCCAATCTACCAGCAAAGACGTGTCGAAAAACTATTCTGATGTGTGTATACTTATTTTGGAATTTGAAATGTTTTACTTAAATGTTTTAATGGGATTACTTGCCTTGCTAGCAAAGGTACCGGGTTCGATCACCGGCAGGACGTGTTTAACTAATTGTAATTTCTAATTTGTCTGAGTCTGGTCTCAGTCTCAGTCTCAGTCTCAGTTTCAGTCTGGTGGGAGGCTTCGGCCGTGGCCATAACAAAGAGATTTGTGTTCCGGTACGATGCTGTGTAAAAACCGTAAGGGGTATATCGCCTCTTACCAAATTAGCGCTCTTATATCTTCGACTGTATCATTATTTACCATTAGATGAGATCACAGTCTAGCGCTAAACTGACCTCCTGGGACCTCTGCAAGCAGGGCGAATACTTACTAAATGATGTAACGAGTTTAAAAATGTATTAATTAGATATATAATTGTTTTAAATAAAAATCTGTATATTAATCAGATTGTGAATGTATGTATATATAATAATAATCTTAAAGGAAGTAATTAAAAACTAAGTGAAATAAAACTTTTATGTCAACTTTAATATAGTCCGACTTAATAGACTATATACTGCCACGAGATAGGTATCTACGCAGGTGAAACCGCGGGGCATTGCTACTTATTATATAAGTACACTAAACCTGCTTAGATTATATCTATATAAGGAAAATTATATCCTCAACATAGAAATGCAGTCTTTGGGATTACCATTATCTAATTTAGTAACGGTTTATGCTTTTTGTGTTATACTACGGTATTTCCTCGGTTTAAATAAGATTATCCTTTTACATCTTAAGTGCTTTGTATACTACAATTTCTGATAGTTTGTTCTAAATTGTATCATAATAATACCGACGGATACAGTATTAATGATTATGTAACTTTGAGATAGGGAAAGAAGTCCGTTTTTTATTTATAGGCTCATATCTCAAAAATTAGAACTTACCTCAAGGGTTTTTATTATTATACATATCATTTATATCATCAAAATTACAAATAATCACTAATAAATACTCACAGTCTATAAAATACCACAAAAAAACTTAACTTCCCTCGACGCAACACACGCACTGAAAGTAACGGTCACTTTGTAACGGATTTTTTTTCTATTGTCTGTCTTAACTCTACGCATATTTTTTTGCGGCAGTTACCAAGATGAGAAATAGATAATACGCATTGTGACTTAAAAAGAAAGAGATGCTTATATTACCGAGTTGAGTCAATACCATGGTATCATGTCAACCGGTATTTGACACGGACAATCAAACGGGTGCAATACGATAGGAGAAAATATGAAAATACATTGCCATTGTTATAAATCAATAAACTAATATATACTTGCACTAAATTTTATGAATTTTTCTCTATAATGTTAATAAATTGTGAATTTGATATGATTAATAACGGATATATCCATATTTACACGGAATCGGGAAATACGTGAGTGACAACGCCGGAAAAAGCTAATGTCGTAATACAAATCCGTACTTATATTATAAATTCTGTTTGTTGTGCATTTACGCAAAAACTATTACATACATACATACATAGCATCATCATAGCATCATACAGTCATTCCCATAGGGGTAGGCAGAGACAACATCCTTCCACTTGCCACGATCGTTGCATATCTCCTTCGCTTCTTTCATTCTCATTAAACCTTTCATACAAGTTCGTCGGTTTAGAGTACTCTTGACCTGGCCGTTATTTAAAATGTCCTGGATTTGGTCCAGGAACGTTCGCCTTGGTCTTCCCCTTCCAACTTTCGCATTCCCTCTTGACTCATAAATCCTTTTTGTCAGTCTCCTTTCATTCATTCTGTCTACATGCCCAAACCATCTAAGCATACCTTTCTCAATTTTAGTCACTACGACTTCTTTTATACCACAACGTTCTCTTATCACACTATTTCTTACTCTGCCACTTAGTTTTAATCCACTCATGCTTCTCAAGGCTCTCATCTCTACTGCATTTATTTTACTTTTGTGATTCTTCTGCCATACCCAACTTTCACTTCCATACATATTGAACGATTATATAAAACTATTGAACGATTTAAATAAAATTTGTTACACAAATGGTCCAAAGCCTGAGAAAGGACATAGGCTACTTTTGTGAAAAAAGGGTTGGAAACTTATTTCTTAGGCTGTTGATTCGATATAAATAAATATGACTTTCAACGTTTGAAAAAGTTTACCTTCAAGGGTGTAAAATGACAATTCTTAGTGTCATTAATATTATAAAAGTGAAAGTAACTATGTAAGTAAAGTAAAATTTGGTATATAGATAGTCTAGAGCCTGAGTTCATTGAAGTATTAATACGTATGTATCTTATTTATAAAATAATTAGCCTAAATTATGCAAAATGCTAACCAAAAACAGAGTGGAGTAAACAAGGGGAAAACTGATTAACTTTGTAACTGATTTATTTTTAGTTTATTTCTATTGGCTGATGTCATATAAACGCATTTTTTGTTACGACAGTTACCGAGAAGTAAAATAGATTATACACATTATAACTTAAAAAGAAAGATATGCTTATATTTTTAATTGTCTGAGTTGAGACAGAACTATTGTACCAACTGGTAGTTGACGCGGGCAACCTTATGAAATTAAGTACATTAGTTACTTAATTAACCGTTTTATGTATATTATTGTAATTTAACAGCCTCATTGGTGTAGTAGTTAGCATGTTCGACTACAGACAGATATGAGGTCCTGGGTTTGAGTCCCGGATCGGGTCAATTCATAAATAGATATTGAGTTTTCCATTAATATTTCTAAAATATTTTTCCTGCGTTGTGTAGTTAAGCTGTCAATCTTGCACCTAATCCCTCTCCGTTTGTGTCGGATTGCCGTCACATCGGACTATGAGAATGAAGGAATAGAGAATGCACTTGTGCCAACCCGCTGTTGGATACCGTGGTGGATTTATGCTCTCCTACGTTAATGGGCTGTTACTTACTAATTTATTTTAAATTGCAGATACTTTATTAGCACACAACTTTTACAAAACACAAATGGATCAACACAATATTTATGAAAATATAGCGAAATATACAATCAGTTGCACACTGATGCCTAAACTAAGTTTCCCTGGACTATAAAAGAAGATGTAGTGTAGACAGGTATGCTTAGATGGTTTGGCCATGGAGAAAGAGTGAAAAGAGACTGACAGAAAGGATTTACGTGTCAAGAGCAATTGAGAAAGTTGGATGGCCAGGTCAAGAGTACTTTAAGCCGACGGACTTTTATTAAAGGTTTAATGAGAATGAAAGAAGGGAGGAGATATGCAAGGATCGTGGTAAGTGGGAGGACGTGGTCTCTGCCTACCTCTATGGGAATGAGGCGTGATGCTATGTATATACACCTTAAATAAGTTTCTTACTTTGGTGGATCGGAAAAGCAATCGAAACCATTCTTGAATCCACCTGGACACACAATAAATCCCAAAAAAACCGGTCTGTTTGGTAGGAGTTCAGTGACATATACACACACATAAAAATTAAATATTTTTTTTATGTATTAATAACTTATCCCAACAAGAAATCCAAACAAAATCCAGAACAAATCCACAAGGAATTATATTATTCATTATAATAACGAAATGAAAATATTTCACGTTAAAAGAAAACAATACAACATCTTCAATACAGGGGAGGATAAAAGCTATAGAAATTGTACAGTCAATTTGAACAACAATAGCCGAAAAGCATGTTTAATTAATTAATTAATAAGAAAACCGAATTTTGAAATGTACTTGAAGAAATATTGTCTTAATATCCTAAGCAAAGTCTATTATCGGTGATAAATTATAAAAAGATTAAAGATATCTTAGAAACCAGTGATAACTTGTTTTTCTTTTAAGATGCTCTTTCGTAGTTTCATCATTTATCTATACTAATATTATAAAGCTGAAAAATTGCGCTAATCTCATACTAATGGTCCTATTTGCAAAATTATTTCAGTATTAGTAGGTATCATAATAATACCGACGGATACAGTATTATTGCTTATCTAACTTTGAGATAGGGAAAAAAGTCCATCTTTTATTTATAGGCTCATATCTCTAAAATTAAAACTTACCTCAAGAGTTTTCATTGTTAAACATATCACTTATATAATCAAAATTACAAATAATCACTAATAAACACACACAGTATATAAAATACTACAAATAAACTTAACTTCGTTCAACGCAACACACGCACCGAAAGTAACGGTCACTTTGTAACTGATTTACTTTTTGTTTTTTCTATTGTCTGGTCTTAACTCTACGCATATTGTGTTATGGCAGTTACCAAGAAGTGAAATAGATAATACACATTATAACTTAAAAAGAAAGAGATGCTTATATTTTTGATTGCCTGAGATGAGACAGAACTATTGTACCAACTGGTAGTTGACAGGGGCAACGTTATGAAATTAAGTACATTAGTTATTTAATTAAGCATTTTATGTACATTATTGTTATCTAACAGCGTGATTGGGGTAGTAGTTAGCATGTTCGACTAATAATATGAGGTCCTGTATTCGAGCCAATTCATAAAAAGATATTGAGTTTTTCATTAATATTTCCACAATAATTTCCTCGTGTTGTGTAGTTAAGCTGTCGGTCTTGCACCAAATCTTTCTCCAGTTGTGTCGGATTGCCGTCACAACCTATGAGAGTGAAGGAATAGAGAGTGCATTTGTGTACTCTCCAACCTATCTATGCTTTAAAACCCTATTTATCTTGGAAGGCTATAGACTGTACATCATCATGCTGAGACTGCTAGGAGTGGTGCATCAATGAAGAATGTTTCAAAATCGGGGTTCTTTTCGCCTTTGGGACCTTTCGTTGCGTGTGCTGCGTAAAACGTTTCGCAAAAATCACCGATGATAGATTCCTTCCCCTTTGAAAGTTCTAAAAAAAGTCTGCGACAGCATATGTCTATCTTTTAAGGTTGGCTCACAATAACCTTTCTTCACTGTTGCTCCTATGAGATGTAGACGTAGCGCCTATCAGGTAGACACCGACTCCAAATATAAGAACACGAAGAACACTATAAAAGAATTCGCAATTATTTCTTACTTTTTAGAGCATATTAATATATTTGTAAGTTTGTCTTGAAGGTGGTTCTTTTTTTGTTAAATTTTTTATTTATTTTTGGATTTTTAGTGAATCTGAAGTAAACTAACAAATTTGTCTCGATAGGTGTACACCTAAAAACGTGTTGTTATGCAGCAACAAACTTAAGCTCATTGCTATTTGATTACAGATACTTATATTTTATGCCATAAACCGCACCCTTACTGTAAGCTGTTGAGGAGAACCAATTGATCTTCATATTTAACTACGACTAGCACTTGACCATACCGAAGTTACGGTAGGCAACTTAAATATCTGGATAGACTATAGAAGATTCTGGCGAGGATAGATCATTTGCTCCTAAGAATTGAAGAGTTCATCACTTTGTCATAGATTCCATCATCAGAACCTAATTAAACTATCACAAAAAACCCTTGAAGTATATCCTTTCCAATAAAAAAAGAATTATCGTAATCGGTTGGCGTGATCTTCAGTTATTCCTCCATTTGTCGCGCACATGCTTATGCAAATTTAATGCATATCATGCCAACATCAGGACTGGATTTTAAAAAAATGGGACCCCATGACGAGCACCACCTTTCATTTAAAAAAAATCATCAAGATCGGTCCACACAGTCGGGAGATATGTGGTAACAAATATAAAAAAAAAAACAAAAATACAGACGAATTGATAACCTCCCCCATTTATTGCAGTCGGTTATAATTTTTCTAAAAAGAATTTAGAATTATTTGCCGAAGTCTGTGGTAGGTTAAAAAGAAAAGAAAACATGAAAAAAATGCTTGTTATATAGTAAAAACAACAGTTTCACTTTCCTTTAGAAACGCTGCCTGTCAAACATTTCATGTTCGTCCAGTCGTTTAGAAATTAATACATACATACATAGCATCACGCCTCATTCCCATAGAGGTAGGCAGAGACCACGTCCTTCCACTTGCCACGATCCTTGCACATCTCCTTCGCTTCTTTCATTCTCATTAAACCTTTCATAAAAGTTCGTCGGTTTAGAGTACTCTTGACCTGGCCGTTATTTAAAATGTCCTGGATTTGGTCCAGGAACGTTCGCCTTGGTCTTCCCCTTCCAACTTTCGCATTCACTCTTGACTCATAAATCCTTTTTGTCAGTCTCCTTTCATTCATTCTCTCTACATGCCCAAACCATCTAAGCATACCTTTTTCAATTTTAGTCACTACGTCTTCTTTTATACCACAACGTTCTCTTATCACACTATTTCTCACTCTGTCACTCAGTTTTAATCCACTCATGCTTCTCAACGCTCTCATCTCTACCGCATTTATTTTACTTTTGTGATTCTTCTGCCATACCCAACTTTCACTACCATACATAAGTGTTGGCACCAACACTCCAGCATGCACTGCCAGTCTAGCCCTTTGAGACACCATCTGGCTATTCATAAAAGCATGCAGAGCACCATTTACCATATTCCCTGCATTCACTCTCCTTTCGATATCACTTTCACATGTTCCATCTTTTGTAAATTTAGATCCCAAGTATACAAATTCTTTCACCTCTTCCACTTGTTCCCCATCTATCAAAATATTGCCATTCATCATAGATTCATCTCGTTCAAAAAGCATAACTTTCGTTTTGTTTACATTCACTTTCATTCCTTTCCCTTTCAAAGCTTCATTCATAATATTTAGCATCTCCTGAAGCTCGTTAGCGGATGACGCAAGTATTACTTGATCATCAGCGTAGAGTAAACATTTGATGAGTAATTCATTCATTCTTAACCCATACATACTTTCTTTTAAATCTGTCAAACATTTATCCATGAAAAGGTTGAACAGCCATGGTGACGCAACACATCCCTGTCGAACACCTCTCTCGACAGGAACCCACTCCGTGTACGCTCCGTTTATTCTGACACAGGCACTAGAACCCTCAAAGAGAGACTTCAATGCTTGAATCAGACAACCCCTCACCCCATACGGAGATAACGTTGACCACATCTCATTCCTCACCACTCGATCATAGGCCTTTTCTAAATCTACGAAAGCGCAATAAACTTTTTGGATAATTAATAAAAGGAAATTAATTCAATCTAAAAGTCGTTCAGAAATGAATTCCAATTTAAAAGTGATTTCTTTTTACATTTGTTAGGTTTTGAACTTCAAATGTTTGATGTTTGTCCTGTTGTACAGAAATCAAAATTAATTACATTATTAAATTGAAAAAAAAAATCTTTTTTCTTTTGTTTCCTTTGCCGTGTAGCCGTTCAATGAGAATGGGTTTCCCCATTTTCCCACAGAATAGGGTGTATAAGCGAAAGGAATTCATAAAGCGAGATCTTTAAAACTATACACAGGATTGGATTCAAATTTGGTGTACGTATTCCTTTGTTTTATGTAGACGCTCACTAAGAATGGGTTTCCCCATAAATCCGTGGATTAGGGTATAAAAGCAAAAGGAATTCTTATTGCGAGATCTTTAAAACCATACACAGGATTGGTGTCAAATTTGGTGCACGTATTCCTTTGTTTTATGTAGACGCTCACTGAGAATGGGATTCCTCATACTCCCACAGGACAGGTTATACAAGCGAATGAATTCTTATTGCGAGATCTTTAAAATCATATACCCGATTGACTTTGAATTTGGTATTCCTTTGTTTAATGTAGACGTTCAATAAGAATTGGTTTCAAATTTGGTGTACGTATTCTTTGGTTTAATGTAGACGCTCACTGAGAATGTGTCTCCCCATATTTCCACGGTATAGGGATATATAGGCGAAAAGAATTCTTATTGCGAGATCTTTAAAACTAAACACCAGATTGACTTCAAAGTTGGCGTACGTATTCCTATGTTTAATGTAGATGCTCACTGAGAATGGATTTCCCCATAACTTCGTCGGTTAGGTTAGGTATAAAAGCGAAGGGAATTCTTATTGCGAGATACTTAAAACCATACACCCGATTGACTTCAAATTTGGCTTACGTATTTATTTTGTGGTTGGGTTTGGGAATGGGTTTTCTTATATTACATAGAGTCCTTAAATACAAACAAAAAAGCATTACTTCTCAACATCTACATCTCCAAAACTACTTTATTAAATTGAAATTTCTTATACATACATACTTTTGTCAACATAAATTCACACTAAATTTACCCATATTTCCACAGGGTGGATAAAACCGCGAGGTAAAGCTAGTCTTTAATAATTTTCAGTTAAAATTATACCCTTGTAAAAAGCCCCGTCTATCTCAAAACGCTGAGGAATATCAAAGGAGTGTCAATCTTGTATTAATATAGCAATTATGGTACAAAAAAGCACGTGTTAATTTCACACGCGTCTTTTTTGTCATTTTTACGAAGAAAACCCCTTAAAGATGATTGGTTTGACATGTACAGGTGTGGTGAAAAGACAAATAAGCGCAGATTTGTTTTACTTCAACGAATTTTGTGGTAAATATAATTTTATCTTACTGTTCGCGCCATCTGTAAGCTTTCCGAGGTACTAACTTGCTAACTATCGGAAAGAGACAAGACGAAGGTCTGCACGGGTTAGAAGGCGACTCCTGCGCCGTTTCATAACGTATGCCGCTAAAATATTGTTAGGCTGTGACTCTGGCTGTCAACGAGGCGTCATAGGGGCAGAAAAAGGCGACCCACCTCGGTTTTTGGTGAAAAAGTGTAGTTTCCACGCGGATTATTAGATTTTGTCATTGCGATTGGTGAAGTCGTCGCGTTGAGGACCCTATAGTGTGCCCCTCATCCTCGAGTTACACGAAGCGCGGCAGGTCATGCGTCCGGAGTTCAATAAGGTCCACGTGATGTGCCTTAGTTGTTGGACATTTCTGTGGGTGGTGGTGCACAGGACCGCCTTGGATTGGATACGGAAGATCGGCGTCGCCGAAAGCAGCATACACACACATAGCACACACTACACGATCACTAAAACACCCCTGCATGAACAACCACCTGCCAGGAGGCGTCGCCGCTTTAGGAGACCGGCGAACGGGATTAGGGGTAGGTGCCGATTCACATTTGTTCGACCCCCTAGGTGGAATTCTCCCCAATGGATTCTCCTCCCACCGTCGACAGTGGTCGAGGCCTCCATCACCATCTATGGGCCCTGGTGATTAGTAGTAGCCTCCTTCGACCACCCACGGACGGCGTGAACACTTACTATATCTGGATTTATATTTGTAATTGATATTATTATATTTTAAGATTTCGACTTTATGGTTTAAGGTCTATATTTCTCATTAGAATCAGTTTTTGTAATGATTATGGAATTATTTTGAGACGTTTACTTGCATGATGGTATTGAAATGCCGTAAAGACGTGACTGTGGTACAGGGAGACTAAATAAAGCTTTAGTTAATGACTACAGCCAGTATTTACCACAGTTTTAACCAAAAGACTCCGGTCTAATACATATAGTTGCAACCCGTTTCTTTGAGCGATACACACGGCCGTACAAATCGATGAACACGCAAACAGTGTAATAAATTTGTCTCGCTCTTTCTTACGTAGGTACCTTGTTTGTTAGAGTGAGAGACATAACATGTCACTAGCAGACTAAAACAAAACGTGCTGATAATATAAATGTAGATGTTGCATATCGAATATTTAGGTTTTTTGTAATCCAAAACTTCTTTACAATGCTTTTAGGATTGCAAAAAATATGAAGAAAGGAGCTCTTCAAAAATCCTGACCCCTAAAGTAGGAATACCTGTATTTTAGGGACCTATTAAAAAAAAATTACAAGCAAAATATGAAATTAAGCTTACGAATACAAATTTTATTAAAAATAACAAAAAAGAGAATAAAATAATTTAGGTTTTACACAAATAAAAAATCAAGGGTAGGTGTGCGAGTGTGTGTACATATGTGTATTTGTGTTTCGATTTGAGTTTATCGATGTGCGTTCACTTCGACACTTTTCTTTATAAATAGTGTTATAGGTTTTTTGTTTTAAAAGATTTTTTGTCTCCTCATTATTAAGTTGAGATAAAAGTTTTAATAAAATATATGTCGGAGTGCAATAGTCTGTGGAACGCTGGCGCCATCTGTCTGTCGGCGTGAGGCAGGGTCAATAAGTGGCAGTCTGGGTGACGGCCCGCCGGTACGGTCGACTTTTGAAACAGTCGCGTTCCTAGCTATTATTATATTAATGAGTTTGTATGATTGATATCGGGAACATTAAGCGATTAAACATTATATTCTGAGTTAATTAATAAAGTGATTGATTGTACCAACATTACCCACCAAAGTCCACAGTATGGAAATTATTCCGCCAAAATCGTCAATAATGACGATTTTGGCGGAGAACTCTACGCCGCTATGCTTTATGCTTCTCTCCTTCTCTCTTACTCTCCGACATACATATATCTTAAAATAAAACTCAAATATAGGGGATTACAAATCTCCCGCTTTGCGCTGGTTAGTTTAAATGAATTATTAGGTGGAACATTAAATGGTGCAAATATTTGTGATGTTCCTGAGGAATTAGTAATCCTGTCATGAGTATCTTACTATTGTACATATGATGCAACATGTACAAGCAGAATACCTGCCTTAGGAGGATAACAGTGACATGTTAGTAACATACTATTGACATGACAGTAGGAAAGCCTAATAACTTGTATCACCAGATTATTCTGGTATCAGAAGTTAATAAGGTTTTTCGTTGGTGAGTAAAATTAATCTATTACTCATATTTATATACAGAATACGTACAATACAATAAAAACCTCTAGTAGTGTTTAAAATATGAAGAATCACGTTTTTATTGTATTTTCATGTACACCAAGGCCGCAAATTAATGAATTTTTATCTTTATGGAACATTCTGTATATACTAATACTATAAAACTAACGGGTTTGTTTGTTTGAACGCGATTATGTCAGGGGTTACTATTCTGATTTGAAAAATTATTTCAGTGTTAGATAGCCCATTTATCGATCATTTACATCACGATTAACGGGGGCGGCGATCAATGAAAAATATAGCAAAAACGAGAAAATATTGTATAATTAAATCTATTGAAGTCACAACAATCATTCAGCAGGAAAACTCTGAAACTAAAGGTTTTAGCATAGCTACTTTTGTAGTAACATATTTTATTTATTACTGGACCTGTTTTACAATCACACTTTTGAATAGTGAAATATAGGTTCATCCACACATTTCGTATGCAACTGATGATGATATTAAAGAGCAACTTACAATCTAAAGTTATGAGGGTTTCTTCGCGCCCTGTTGTAAGAAAAGTCAGCCCAGAACCAGCTCAGTCAGGTATCCTTTTTGTTACCGTCATCATTATAGTATAGTGAATATTTGTTTTATATAGATTACGGGAATTCATTCACTCGCACGCTTTTTTATCGTCTAAGTAATCATTCAAAGTATAGTAAGATTTTTCAATGAATATTCTCTCAATAATCCTGCAGATTAAAATTCTTAAATTTTCTTAAAACTTCATAAACCACAAGTCTTTCTAAATTTTTTTGTATATTTCCAAAATATAGGAAAGGTTTCGTTTAAATTTAAAACATTTTTAACTATGACATGACTCGTGACAGGGTGACTCGCGACAGAGTGACTCGTATCAGCGTGACTTACAGAGTGTGCCATACAGAGTGTGAGGTCACTCTGTAGGACACATTAAAGTAACTTTCTCAATATTCATTATTTCATAATAACTACAATATCACAAACATTTACTTAAAACACAGTAAACGTAAGAGAGTGACTCGCGACAGGGCGACTCGCAACAGGATGACTCGCGACAGTGACTCGTATCAGCGTGACTCACAGAGTGTGTTCCACAGAGCATTAGGGCACTCTGTAGGGCACATTAAAGTAACTTTCTCAATATTCACTATTTCATAATAACAATATCACAAAAATTTACTTAAAACACAGTAATCGCAAGAGATTGACTCGCGACAGGGTGTCTCGCGACAGGGTGACTCGCGACAGGGTGACTCACAGAGTGTGCTCTACAGAGTATAAGGACACTCTGTAGCATACATTAAATTAACTTTCTCAATATTCAGTATGTCATAATAACAAAAATATCACAAACTTTTACTTAAAACACGGTAATCGCAAGAGATTGACTCGCGACAGTGTGACTCGTGACAGAGAGACTCGTATCAGCGTGAACTACAGAGTGTGCTCCACAGAGTATGAGGACACTCTGTAGGGCACATTAAAGTAACTTGCTCAATATTTACTATGTCATAATAACAAAAATATCACAAAAATTTACTTAAAACACAGTAATCGCAAGAGATTGACTCGCGACAGGGTGACTCGCGACAGGGTGACTCGCGACAGGGTGACTCACGACAGGGTGACTCACAGAGTGTGCTCTACAGAGTATAAGGACACTCTGTAGAATACATTAAATTAACTTTCTCAATGTTCCCTATTTCATAATAACAACAATATTATGAAATAGTGAATGTACTTTAAACATCTACAATCACTTGAAACACTGTTATCACAATAGAATGTGTCCCAACACAATCACCTACAGAATGTGTCATAACAGAATGCCCCATTAACTAAGAACCAGTCTATTTATAGCACTAAACTTGTACTTGATCTATCCGGTATAATTACAATACAAATTATATAATAACAAAGTTACATGTCAACATAAAGAGACATGATTAACAATTAATTAAATTCAAATCCGCCGACATGTACGTGACGAAGTTACTCATACACACAAATTATTCTTTCGCTTAAGCTTTTAATCTATTATCAGAAAAGCTTTTAATAAAAAGGCGACTTATAATACATATTTAATCTATAGTCTATAGGCTATAACAAAAAGTGTCTAATTAAAAAGCTTTACTGGGAAAGTAAGTTATTAGTTCACTCATTTTATTAGAAGCACGACAGAAGGAGAGATAGAACTTTACTGTTGTTCTCTGTGATCCAAGAGACACCTAACAGTGAAAGTTTCACTGGTTTTTAATAAATTAGGAAGTCTCAGATCCCGATCGGAGTATTAAGTTTTCAAAAGGGAATCTTAAAAGCATCTCCCAGTGTCAATAAAAATGCTGCTTCAATATTCAACAAATTAATGTGAAAGTCTTCTGTCGATGTTTGTAATTGTCTACTTATTGTATATAATATACGTATATAAGTATTCTTGTATTGTGCCTTATAAATATTATTCCACAACTCAAAACTTTTCATAAACATAAATTTGAAGTTATTATTCAGAAAGGTTATATTTAATAAAATATGAAAAAAAATTAAGATTGGCGGTATCGATTTCTAGGCAGGCATTACTAAGATTATTTCCATTTTTGAAAATATAAAACCTTTTATACTAAGTTTAGTAGTAAATAAATACTAAGTTTCCCTACATAAAAAAAACCTTTTCTACCTACTACTAAATTTACTCTTAATAAAAAACTTCTTTATAAACAACTTATCTACCTACTGCTAAGTTTTTATGTAAAAACATCGTTTGTGTTCATTACTAAGTTTTTTTTTTATAAAAATCTTATGTGCTTACCATTAAATTTCTCTTTATGAAGACTCATGGGCCTGTTGCTAAGTTTCTGTTTATAAAAAACTTACGACTAAGTTTTTCTCTATAAAAAACTTACCTACGACTAAGTTTTTCTTTATAAAAATAACTTATTTGTCTAGGTATTTAATATTGTTCATTGGTTTATTCCATTATGGAAACATTGTGAAGAAATCATATCCTGGGAGAAAAAGTAATTGTGGAGCAGCATGGTGGATGTAGGCACTAAAATCTCTCCTATACGTAAACGTAGTGTCTGGCTGTAGGACGTTAATGTATTGTTATTTACTTATTTTATTTTAATATTATGGGCCTTACGAACTCGAGTGTACTCAATTAAATCCCTTAGCAAGTTGTTTAAAAAAGCTGGCGAGGATAATTTACATCAATCATTTGTTCTCGGATATCACCATGGATAAAACACTGGGCACTTTTAATCGCGTCCTGTCTTTTGCTGGAATTTCTATATTTAACAAAAATAATTCAAAAAGATCGCTGATCTTTGAGTACTTTAATTTCTTTGTTGGATTACTCACTTTTATATTTACAACTGGCTTCGTATTGTCAAATATATCAGATTTGTCTCTGTGTATCCAAGGTGCCTGTGTTTGGACGACAGGTGTTATAATGTTTATATCACTTGGAATTTGCTTAATTTTTCGCAAACAGTTCACTGAATTTTTAGAAGAGATGGTATTCGTCGATTATATGTTGGAAATGCCTTTGATACGTTGTGTGTTTCAAATGAAATTGAAACACGGGAAGTTGGGACAGCTGAGGGAGTTAGTAATAAGCTCCCAGGGGAAACTGTTCAAGTTAACAAGGGTTCTGTTAAAAGCATATGTCGCATGTGTATGGTTGTGTGCAACTTTGTATTTATGCGGGCCAATCTATCGGATGAGTGTTAGACAGGATAAATCACTACGTTTGCTTGGTAAGTTTATGATGACTTAATGTGAGTTAGAAACTTGCTGATTCACTAATAAATAAAACACTTACAGTCGATTCTTACTTATTACTTGAAGCACGAAATGAATATGCCATAATAATGGCCTACATACAAGGTGTTAGGAGACCGCACCCGAAAATGCAGACAAATGAAAGTACTAATCACAGCTTTGTTAAATAGATGGAAAAATATCGATCCTGATATAAAAAAGTCACATTGTTAAAAAGTTTTATTGGCATTATTTACTCTCCATCATGTTTGTATAGCTTAATGAAACGATTACATAAAAATTACATTAGATTATTTAAAAAAAATCAATGAAACACAATCGGCTGATACTCGGGTCAACGAACGTACGCATGCGGTAACGGTGTGGGTATAAAAGAAACAAATAAATGGCTACGGGTTTTTCGCAATTCCGATCAATTTAGTCGTTTCTATTACACGCACACTGGTGCCGAACGCGTGCGTTCGCTGACCCGAGTGTCAAATGCTGTGTTAAATAAAGCAATGTATTTTTTCATAAAGCTATCGTTTTATTTAGCTGTACTAACACCATGTAACGTAAATAACACTAATAAAACATTATAAGACTATGATATTTTTATAATCAGCATTTTTAACATCAAAGGTGCCATTGGTACTATTATTTGTCTTCGTTTGCGGGAACGATCTCCTAACACCTTGTATATATTTATGCCAACTGTAGCTGACAAACGTTCAGTAAGCAACGAGTAAGCGCTCCGCGGGCGGTTTTTATTTATAATTTAATTTCGATTTTATTTATAACTTGTTTATCTTGATACACCAATCGTCTTTTTCTATCTATCACGAACATAATAACAATAAACTAAAGCCATCTTATACATGAAATAAATATGAATTTAAAACATTTGTAAAACTAGCGAACACTTGAATTATGAAATAAGTCCTATAAAAAATGTAAGTATATGGCATCCAGCACACAATTTTTGTGCTACATAGAAAAGCACGCGGTTCTTCTCGATCGAAATGAGGAATAAGAGAAAAAACCTTAAAACTTTTCACATGAGCTTTCAGTCGATGTCGATGTATTTGAACCAAGTTCATCAGTGATTGGGTACTTATTTAAGCAGAATCTGAAGTAACAGCAGGTGAAATGTAAGGTAAGTAGCAGCCTATTAACGCCCCACAGCTGGGCACAGGCCTCCTCACTCATAGTAGAGAGAGTTTGTAGAGCATATACCTTCCACGCTGTTCCAGTGCTGGTTCGGAGGTACAGAAACACAACAAATTGAAAATAATTCAAAATGGTTTAGTGATTGGAAGCCTAACCTCTATCTAAGAAAGTTGTGCGAGTATTGGCTTTGCTAGCACAGGTTTTTTGGACGAATTTTTGGTGGACGGACTGGTGGGAGGCTTTGGCCGTGGCTAGTTACCACCGTGCCCGCAAAAACGTACTGCCAAGCAAATAGATTTGTGTTTCGGTACGATACTGAGTAGAAACCATAAAAGGTATATCGCCTCTTACCAGATTAACCCGCTTCTATCTTAAACTGTATCATCACTTACTATCAAGTGAGATCACAGCCAAGCGCGAAACTGTCAGCAATCAAAAAAGGATAGGCTACTCGTTGCTCTTATAAAAATTCATAGTTTGGTTAATCATTAACAGTTATGATTGTAAAAGGACAGTAGCAAACTTGTTAAAGGAACTTAACTACAATGATACTGAATCATTATTAAATTCAAACGCTTAATATAATATATAATTAGCTTACAGATAACCAGACACACACACACACGCACACACACACACGCGCGCGCGCGCGCGCGCATGCACACACATACACACACACGCACACATACACACACACTCAGATAAGCTTGTAAATTTTTAAATTTTTATTTCTTAACTATTAATTTTAAGTTTATTTTTTTTATTTTTATAACTCTGTGACAGTGATACTTTGGGGAGGGCGAGATTATCTGACACAGGTATCTCAATACCTACTAGATAATCTCAACCTAGTATGTGTGATGTTACAAATTGTTATGGAAATAAACTATTTTTATTTATTTATTTTTATTTATTCATTAAAGCCAAGATGAAACTTATGAGTAATTTTAAGATAGCTTTAGCATACTTACCTTAAATTTTAAATGTAATATTCTTTGTAATTAATTTGGTTTGTTTAATGATATGTAATTTAATAGTTTAAGTTATTTACTAAAAATCTGTGAATTTTTTAAAATGTATGTAGGCCTTTGTTGCTAAATAAGTAAGTAAGTAGCAGCCCATTAACGTCCCACTGCTGGGCACAGGCCTCCTCACTCCAAGAAGCGAGGGTTTTTAGAGCATAGACCCACCACGCTGCTCCACTGCGGATTGGCAGGCATAGTACACAAGTGCACTCTCTATTCCTTCACTCTCATAGTCCGATGTGACGGGAATCCGACACGACCGGAGAGAGATCAGGCGCAGGACCGACGGCTTAACGTGCTCTCCGAGGCACGGGGGTGGATCACACCGCCAACTTCCCAACTTCGGGCAAATATTGAGAAAATCTTAATAGAAAACTCAATATTGGTTTTTGAATTGGCCCGACCCGGGACTCGAACCCAGGACCTCATGTCTGTAGTCGAACATGCTAACCACTAGACCAATGAGGCAGTTGTTGCTAAATATATGAAATTAATTATTATTATTATCTACATCTGACTGCCTTATTGGTCTAGTGGTTAGCATGTTCGACTACAGACATGAGGTCCTGGGTTCGAGTCCTGGGTCAAGCCAATTAAATAATGGATATTGAGTTTTCTATTAAGATTTTCTTAATATTTGCCCGAAGTTGGGAAGTTGGCGGTGTTATCCACCCCCGTGCCTCGGAGAGCACGTTAAGCCGTCGGTCCTGCGCCTGATCTCTGTGTGCACTTGTGTACTATGCCTGCCAATCCGCATTGGAGCAGCGTGGTGGGTCTATGCTCTAAAAACCCTCTCTCATATGATTGAGGAGGCCTGTGCCCAGCTGTGGGACGTTAATGGGCTGCTACTTATCTTACCTTATTATCTACATCGTTTTATATAACCTGGTGGGTTTAAACTCTTATAAGTTAAAAAGCAGTGGGATTTTAATGTGCAGTCTTACTTTACTGTTTAAATATAAAAGCCAATTAAATTACACATTCAAATTTTAATTAAATTGCTATTTTGTTAAATTTATTGTTGGTAAAATCAGGAATTAGTTTACAGAGAAACAAATACTTTTATTCAACAAGTATTAATTATTCATTTAAAGTTTTCTTTTACTTACATCAGACTTTTTATGCCAAGTCTTATCCTATATTATTGATATATTTAATTATAGTTTTGGTATGGTTTAATAATAATTATCATTATTTTTTTTATGAAAACTAGAGAAAATGTTTAAAGAAAAGCTTTGTTTCGAAGGTTTTTTGAAGTTATATATGTTTAATGTCAACAGTTACTTTTTGATAAACTTTTTAAGTTGAACATTGTTTTCTTATTTCCCAGTGAAAGTTTTTAAAAGTCAAATTAAAACTTGTACGTTAAAGCGTGCTTAACTTTTAATAAAACACTGAAGCTTGGCTTTTGTTTAAGTTTAGCTTTATTCCAGCGTTCGATATGTGGTTTCCTTGGGGGCTGGAGAACTTTAGCGTGTACACTGCATCCTTCATGTTCCACGCATACGCCGGATACTTGTGCTGTATTGGTTAGTCTTAATTTTGTTCTTTATAAGGATTAAAGATATATTTATAAGTACTTTTGCAGTACTGTAAGATTTTCTAAAGATGTAACTATATCATAAGACTAGCTGTTCCTGCCCTTGCTTCTATGGACATATCGGAATCCCTGTTCATTTTATATTATAAATAAAAAAAAGGTAAGTAGCAGCACATTCATGTATGACTGCTGGGCAATGGCCTCTTTACTCATAGGAGAGATCCTACTATGCTGATTCAGTGTCGACAGGTATAATATACAAGTGTATGCGTAAATACTGCATGCCTGGCTCATTGGTCTAGTGGTTAGCATGTTCGACAACAGACATGAGGTCCTGGGTTCGAGTCCCGGGTCGGGCTAATTCGAAATCGGTATTGAGTTTTCTATTAAGATTTTCTCAATTTTTGCCCGAAATTGGGAAGTTGGCGGTGTTATCTACCCCCGTGCCTCGGAGAGCACGTTAAGCCGTCGGTCCTGCGTCTGATCTCTCTCCGGTCGTGTCGGATTCTCGCCGCATCGGACTATGAGAGTGAAGGAATAGAGAGTGCATTTGTGTAATATGCCAGCCAATCCGCAGTGGAGCAGCGGGGTGGGTCTATGCTCTAAAAACCCTCTCCCATATGAGAGAGAAGGCCTGTGCCCAGCAGTGGGACGTTAATGGACTGCTACTTACATTATGTGTTAATACAAGTGCATATGCAGTGATGTGACGGCAATCCGACCCGACCGGAGAGAGATCAGGTGCAGGACCGACGCTCAACGTGCTCTCCGAGGGTATAGAGCGCACCGGTAACTATACAACACAGGGCAAATATTAAGGAAATCTCAATAGTCCAGATAATCCAACATGCTAACTACTAGATCAATGTAGCAGTTAATATGGTATACATTTAAAATCTATTTCCACAAAAAGTACCATTACAATATGCATTAACTTTTAAAGACAATCTTAATAATTTCTTTCTCTCTTTCTTCTAAAAGTACTTTAAATTTTGTCACATTTCTAGCTTACCCCGGCTTACAGTCAATGATAATTTTACTAGTTGGCCAAATAATCCGTCAGCTAAGGATTCTCACTTTTATATTATTGCATTTGGACGAAATAGCCCAAGAACTTGTAAAAGAAAATCACGATAAATGGCAAGAGAGTTGTACATTACTACTATCACAGTGTGTGGAACATTACATCAAAATAAAAAGGTAAAGATTAAATTTAAATCATATTTTCCGGATATAATAACAATACAACGTGTTAGAATACCTCTGTCGAACATGACATATGAGAGTACTAATGACACCTTTGACGATGGGACGGAAAAAAAAGATCCCGATTTTAAAAATCATATTTTTAAAACGTTCAACACTGAAACGCAAAATTAAAACAGCTGACGGCCGGGTCAACGACCTCTAAAAGCCCGCGCGATCGCAGCTTTAGTTATACTAACATGATGGAGCATAAATAATGCTAATAAAAAGTTTTAAAAATGGTTTTTGAAAGAAAACTTCTTCATAAGGGTAAATTTTTACTCATGAAACGCGTGATTAGCGTCACGAAGATGTACAGCGTTTATTTATGCTAATTCGTTTGAAGGTTAGGTAGTATTAACATTTGCAAATACCACTCTTAATTTAATAAACTAATTTTCAACAATAAAAATATTTCATAAATTCTTGATTCTAAATTATGAATTCAAAAACATAACTTGTTTAATAATTTCTAATATTGACAAAAAAACCGACTTCCTCATTGGTCAAGTGGCTAGCATTTTGGACTACAGACATGAGGTCCTGGGATCGAGTCCCGGGTCGGGCCAATTCACAACTGGATATTGAGTTTTCTATTAAGATTTTCTCAATAATTGTCCGAAGTTGGGAAGTTGGCGGTGTGATCCACCCCGTGCTCCGGAGAGCACGTTAAGCCGTCGGTCCTGCGCCCTGATCTCTCTCCGGTCGTGTCGGAATTCCGTCACGTCGGATGGACTATGAGATTGAAGGAATAGAGAGTGCACTTGTGTACTATGCCTGCCAATCCGCAGTGGAGCAGCGTGGTGGGTCTATGCTTTAAAAACCCTCGCTCCTCGAAGTCAGGAGGCCTGTGCCCAGCAGTGGGACATTAATGGGTTGCTACTTATTTTTTTATTGACAAAAAACACGTAGCATTTTCATTTAATAAACGTCGTTTGAGATTTCACTAAATTAATTGTATTTTTTATTCATAACAGGCCTGACCTTGGCTGCAATCAAACCTGATGTTAAGTGTTGATGCAGCCTAGGGTGGACCGCGCTTGCCTAGGAGATGCCTATTCACTCTGCATTTGAAAGTATAGGAGTCAGGAAACACGGAAGCTGGTAAAGCATTCCACTCCTTTGCGGTGCGGTTCAGGAACGATTGGGTAAAACGCTTGGTACGGAATCGTAGGATGTCCACTACGTACCGATTCCAATCATTTCTGTGCCTTGATGATCTTAAGTAAAAAGGCGACGGAGGAACAAGATCGTACAGTACTTGGCTGAGCCGTCCCATAGGTAGCTATAGTACTTCACGCATGAACGAACTTTAACGTATAGATTCGAAAGCTGTTCTGGCGTGAAGTAATGTTTGACCTTATGAAGGACACCAAGCTTTTTGGCTGCAGTTTGTGCTTTGGACTCGATGCATTGCCGGAAGTTAAGTGTAGAAGATAAGTTTACACCAAGGAGATCAATACTGTTGGTAATCGGAACAGAAATATTTCGGAATGTAGGAGTGAAGGGAAATGTACTCCTTGTATTAAATTTCCTTTTCCCCTCCAAGTCTCGAGAAATCTAAAGTTTTAGATTTGTATAAATATAAAGAAGGCATAAAATTACTTTGTCAAAGAAGTTTCACTTCTGACATGTGTACTTTGTACTAACGCACTGTTAACTTTTTTTTTTTTAATCATATTTGTTTCCGTACCATCATCAAAGGTGGAATCTTTCATTTGTCTTCATTTTCGTGAGCGGTCTCCTAACATCCTGTATAATACATGCTGTGCTATGACGAGATAACTCAATTTTTCAAATTTGCATACAATTTCCAGATTTGCCAACCGATTGAATGTTATAACCCAACCGTTTTATTTGGCGCTAATATTAGTAGCGACTATGCTTGTATGTGTATGCTCAGTGAAGATTGCTATATCAGTAAGTATTATATAATAAATCTGTAAGTATTCTATAGAATAGTATTGTGTTATTATATATGTGGCATTTGCGAGGAAATCGAAAAACATGCTATGAAACACGAACCTAGAGATCTTCACCACAAAATTCGTCTTATTACCAAATGCCTACCATCTAAAACCTGGGCCATCGAAAACAACAACAATGAAGTGGTAACAGAACTAGACGAAATCTCCGAGATATGGAAGAAATACTGTCAGTCGTTATTCCTAGATCCGCAATCACGTGAATTTGCAAGCACACTTCCACATGATGGTGATATGGAACCGAATATACTCCTGTCTGAAGTTACATCTGCTAGGAAACACATAAAATGCAGAAAAGCAGCCGGTAGAGACGCAATACCTATTGAGATTATTAATGTTCTAGGAGACCGCGGCGACCACATGCTTCATACCATCTGTAACAAAGTGTAGCAGACAGGGGTATGGCCATCAGAATGGACACACA
>JACTOM010000198.1:4357631-4408633 GCA_015832385.1 Elymnias hypermnestra
GAATGAAAGGAGACTGACAAAAAGGATTTATGAGTCAAGAGTGAATGCGAAAGTTGGAAGGGGAAGACCGAGGCGAACGTTCCTGGACCAAATCCAGGACATTTTAAATAACGGCCAGGTCAAGAGTACTCTAAACCGACGAACTTGTATGAAAGATTTAATGAGATTGAGAGAAGCGAAGGAGATATGCAAGGATCGTGGCAAGTGGAAGGATGTTGTCTCTGCCTACCCCTATGGGAATAAGGCGTGATGCTATGTATGTATGTATGTATGTTTTTACAGTTTGTTGTTGTTGTAAGCGGTCCAATGTAATTAGTTTTGGTATACTAAGGTTAGTTGAAGTGTATTTTTTGTTTTAGTGTGAAATATTGGATGCGGCTGTCACGGAGAAATGGTATATCTTCAATTCAAAGCACAAGGTCAATATACGAATATTCAAAATGGCGCTCAGTCAGAGAATGCCAATTTACATATTTGGCTCGATCACTCTTTTCTTGCCGACGTTTACTTGGGTGAGATTCAAAACACTAACTTTATTCATTGTAATTTATTAAAATAATCTTTTTACACTATTTACTGTGTTAAAGTCATCATTATTTTTTGTAATAACTAAGCTAGTAGTATAAATATTAAGGGTTTGCTTGAACGCGCTAATCTTACGAACTACAGGTCCGATCTAATAAATTTATTTCATTGTAACATAGCCCATTTATCGATGCAGGCTATAGAAAATACAAAGTGTTAGGAAACCACTCCCGAAAGTGAAGACAGACGATATTACTAATGACAGCTTTGATGATGGGACGGAAAAACATTAATTCTCATTTAACTGTTTTATTAACACTATTTACACTCCATCATGCTAGTAAATGCCTCATTGGTTTAGTGGTTAGCATGTTCGACTACAGACATGAGGTCCTGGGTTCGAGTCCCGGGTTGGGCCAATTAAAAAATCAATATTGAGTTTTCTATTAAAGATTTTCTCTATATTTGCCTGAAGTTTGGAAGTTGGTGGTGTGATCCACTCCCGTGCCTCGGAGAGCACGTTAAGCCGTCGGTTCTGCGTCTGATCTCTCTCCGGTCGTGTCGGATTCCCGTCACATTGGAGAGTGAAGGAATAGAGAGAGCACTTGTGTACTATGCCTGCCAATCCGTAGTGGGGCAGCGTGTTGGATATATGCTCTAAAAACTCTCGCTCCTCGGAGTGAGGGGGCCTGTGCCCAGCAGTGGGACGTTAAAAGGGCTGCTACTTACTTACTTACTTCTTATACTAGTACAGCTAAATAAAACGATACTTTCATAAAAAATACATTACTTAAGAAAAACCAGCTATGAAAGAAAGTCAAAAATCAACTTACACTTGGGTCAACGAACGTACGGACGCTGCGCACTTTCGCTCAATTTAGTCGTTTCTTTTATACGCATAGCAGAGTCAGTAGATTTTTGACCTTGTGTTTAAAATAAAGTAATGTATTTATATGAAACTATCGTTTGATTTAGCTGTGTTAAGTGCTAATAAAACGTTTTAAAAATATGTTTTTTTTTTAAAATTAAGATCGATTTTTTTCCGTCCCATCTTCAAGGGTGTTGTTAGCTCTATTGTCTTCGCTTTTGAGCGTTAAGCTAATGAAGAATGTTTCAAAATCAAGGGATTTTCCTTTTAAGAGCTCGGCTGTCTTTGTTGTGTAAACGGTTAATGTTTCGCAATAAGCATGTATTACAGAATTATTTCCTTTTATCAGATTCCTCGCTTCCATCTTAGATTGTATCATCACTCAGATGTGATCACAGTCAAGCGCTAACATGTCAGCAATTAAAAAATACATAATGATTTCTTAGAATTTCCTAATATTTGTTATTTTGTTTTCAGTTTATTAGAACTGGTATGTCTTTCTTCACTTTAGTGATGTCAGTTCTGGATGATTAAATCCGAAGACTTTATTAATGTAATTTAATTTATATATATATACATATATGTCGGAGAATAAGAGAGAACCGAGAAGCATAAAGCACAGGGGCGTAGGGTTCTCCGCCGACATCGTTATTAATTGGACCCATTATTTAATTTCTTATTCTGTGGGCGTTCATGGGTATTGTTCGTGTAATCAAACACTTTATTAATTAATTCGGTTCATAATGTTCAATCACTTAATGTTCCCGATATCAATTTACACTAACTCATTAACATTAATAGCTAGGAACGCGACAGTTTCAACAGTTGACTGCTCCGGTCGAGCGCTACTCGAGAACTGCCGAGTGACTCCCGCCGGACTTCCATCATTGACTCTGTCCACGCCGATAGATGGCACCAGCGTTCCACAGACATCTGCCCTCCGACATACGAGTATATATATTTATTTCATGTTATTTATTAACTAGTATTTTATCATGGAGTATATTTATTCTTAATGGCAGAAATCATATATTAATAAACATTGGCTTTGATTTTACCAGACGAATATTACGACTCGAAAAAAATATATTAAAAATTGTCAATTAACTATAAATTATCTCTAAAAACCCTTTCTCTTATGAATGTGAAGGTCTGTGCCCAGTAATGGGGCATTGCTGGGCTTACGTTGGTTCTACTTGCTTTTTTATATGTATTTAATACATATGCGTATATAATTTGTATTAATTTTGTTTTATAAATAATAATAAATGAAGACAACAATTTCAGTGATGACAACTAAAACTGTTTAATTGTCTCTAAATTTAGAAAATATAAAGATAGCTTAAGCTTTTTTATTAAAGACATGTCAATAAGTTAACTGCCTCATTGGTCTAGTGGTTAGCATGTTCGACTACAGACATGAGGTGCTGGGTTCGAGTATCAAATTCAAAGTCAATATTGAGTTTTCTATTAAGATTTTCTTAATATTTGCCCGAAGTTGGGAAGTTGGCGGTGTGATCCACCCCCGTGCCCGGAGAGCACGTTAAACCGTCGGTCCTGCGCCCGATCTCTCTTCGGTCGTGTCGGATTCCCGTAACACTGGACTATGAGAGTGAAGGAATAGAGAGTGCACTTGTGTACTATGCCGCAGTGGAGCAGCGTGGTGGGTCTATGCTCTAAAAACCCTCTCTCATGCGAGTGAGGAGGCCTGTGCCCAGCAGTGGGACGTTAATGGTCTGCTACCTAGTCAATGGTTACTTCTAATAATTTATAGCTTGGTGGTATGTTTTTGCTGGTAGTGTTGTAACTAGACGTAATAAATATAATACAATTTCCTAAATTTGCCTTGTCGAGAACCGAACACAAGTACTTACACTAGGAAAATACACAAACCCTGACTCTTCAAGAGTGTAGGGCTTAGCGAGGTGGGAAACAAAACCCTGGCGTTTCGGATTAGTCAGACTGAGGATTTACAGTGACGGAGTAGGTGCTCGCCAAGTATCAGGTTTACTTCAGCGGAGAACTCAAAATGCTTTAGAAAAGACTAAATTATTCTGTTTACCACCTTTTAAGAAGAGTTTATAGTCCCCGGTCTCCTGTTTCCCACTCCTCTAGGGAGGTAGCTCAATTGTTATGTTAAGAAGTAAATCTTTACTGCTTTTACCTCTTTGAATCTTTTAGAGATATATTAACATCCCTATTGTTGGATTGCAATGCTCATTGCATCAACCAAAAAGCCTATAGCATTAATTCACTATAATAATTAAGGTTTTCGTAGAATCGTCGAAAACCGTAATAATATTTTCGTCATGGCAATAAAACAACCGAGTAATGTCCGATATTCGAAATCCTTTAATTAATAACCGCCGGGCAAATGGTTTTAAATAACTGGTAATTTTTAATTAAGCCTTTTATGCTGTAAGCGGAATATGACGAGAAAAACTGGGAATTGAACTACTAATATAGGGTATTATAATAGTAGACTGCCTCATTGGTCTAGTAGTTAGCATGTTCGACTACAGACATGAGGTCCTGGGTTCGAGTCCCGGGTCGGGCCAATTCAAAAATCAATATTGAGTTTTCTATTAAGATTTGCTCAATATTTGCCCGAAGCTGGGAAGTTGGCGGTGTGATCCACCCCCGTGCCTCGGAGAGCACGTTAAGCCGTCGGTCCTGCGCCTGATCTCTCCGGTTGTGTCGGATTCCCGTCACATCGGAATATGAGAGTGAAGGAATAGAGAGTGCACTTGTGTACTATACCTGCCAATCCGCAGTGGGTCAGCGTNCTTTTTACTATATATGAATCTAAGAGGTATATGCTTTAATATTTTAAACTGAAACCATTATGATTTATTGTCATATAAAAAAGGTATTATAGCACGAATATGTGAATTTATAATGGGGCAAGGCTTGTTTTTTCGCTGGGAAATGCTTTATGCACGCTGGATGAAGTGTAAATATCCGGGAGTGTGAGACTCGCTGATCGTACTAGGATACCCACTAAAACCCAGCGGAACCCTCTTCATCCAGGTGTTGGGGTCCAGATGTTCGCTGGCGCATTCAGCTCTGGCGCCCCGGATGAGTCGGATGACTTAAGGGTTTAGTTTAGTTGATGGAGAGCAGGCGAGCAAAATTGCGCCTTCTAGCGCCCCCCCTCCTCCGGCGAGAGGGAGTAGCGTCTGCCATAACCTCCCTTTGCCTGTTTAGTGACTCCTTCTGCAAGATGACAGCCTCGCAGAAGGACGTCACTGCTCTCCAACTTGACTCATCGCCAATCATAACGCCCAAAATGCTGGGGAGTGAGAGGTCACTTCCAATGTGACGATCAAGATGTGACACTGAGGTCCCCAAGCCTGACAATTTGCTACTGTGTGGTGCGCAGTGTCTACGGCCGCCAATGGGGCGAGGCTGTGTTAAGTGTTAAGTTACGTGAGTACGTAATGGATAACAGCTTCTATATAAAGTATGTATTACAGTATTCACTTAGCGTAATAAATTCTTTAATTCTTTAGCTATCCAGTGGTGTAATTAAATTTTGGATGTAGGTGATAGATGTATAGCTACAACACCAAACTCTATCCCCTGATTTTGTTATCATTAGTTTTGTATTGCCTCCCTATAAATGCGATTTTAAAGAAGTATTCACGTCAAAAGTATCACTCACTTTTACTTTTTTTATTTTACAAACAAAATTAACAACTGTTTAATGTATATTTTTGTTGGACAAGTTATGCAAAAAACATTTATAATACGTTTTTGTGAGAGTAACAAAATATTAAAGATTAGGAACTTCGTGTTTTAATTTAAAGTGAAAACCTATATTATTATATCAGCTGTGTTGGCAAATAGTGTTTTTGGGTAGCAGTTTTAATAACTTAAGCCAATTATTGTACCAAATAAACATACGTACAGCATTTGCAATATTTTGCAAAAAGCTCTAGACTACCTGTGCACTAAATTTAATTATTGTTCAGTAGTTTTGGCGTGAAAATTTAACAGATAGACTAAGTTACTTCCAAATTTATAATAATAGTAATGATTGCTATTTTACGTCCTTGTGAAAAAACTTTTATAAACTTTGAATGTCATATTTATTTATACCGAAACAACAGCCTGAAAAAGCCTAAAGTTTCCAGCTTCTAGCTCTAAAAATAGGGATATTTCCATCCTTTTTAAGCCTTTTATCGCATTAAAAGTAATCCATTACAATCGGTTCAGTAATTTTGGCTTCAAAGCTCTACAGCCAGACAAAGTTACTTTCCCATTTATAACATTGGTTAAGGATAAGAATTGCCATTTGATTGCCATGTCCCGTAGAATACAAACATACATAGCCTCTTGATCTGGCCCTTATTTAAAATGTCCTGGATTTGATCCAGGACCTTCGCCTTGGTTTTCCCCTTCCAATTTTCGCATTCACTCTTGACTCATAAATCCTTTTTGTCAGTCTCCTTTCACTCATTCTCTCTAAGTGCCCAAACCATCTAAGCATATCTTTCTCAATTTTAGTCACTACATCTTCTTGTATACCACAACGTTCTCTAATCACACCATTTCATACTTTGTCACTCAGTTTTAATCCACACATACTTCTCAACGCTCTCATCTCTGCCGCATTCATTTTACTTTTGTGATTCTTCTGCCATACCCAACTTTCTCTACCATACATAAGTGTTGGCACCAACACTCCTGCATGCACAGCCAGTCTAGCCCTTTGAAATACCATATGGCTATTCATAAAGGCGCGCAGGGCACCATTTACCATATTCCTTGCATTCACTCTCCTTTCAATATGACTTTCACATATTCCATCTTTTGTAAATGCAGATCCCAAGTATAGAAATTCTTTCACCTCTTCCACTTGTTCTCCATCTATCAAAATATTGCCATTCATCATAGATTCATCTCATTCAAAAAGCGTGACTTTCGTTTTGTTTACATTCACTTTCATTCCTTTCCTTTTCAAAGTTTCATTCGTAATATTTACCATCTCTCGTAGCTCATGAGCGGATGATGCAAGTATTACTTGATCATCAGCGTAGAGTAAACATTCGATGAGTAATTAATTCATTCTTATATACATACTTTCTTTTAAATCTGTCAAACAGTATCCATGAATAGGTTGAACAGCCATGGTGTTGTCACCACATTAAAAAGTCATCTCAATTTATTTAAATCGGTTCAGTAATTTTGTCGTGAAAGCGTGACAAACAGACCGAGTTACTTTCGCATTTATAATATTTGAGAGGATAATTGTTTGTCTTCAAAATTAATAAACACATATCTATATGTTATTACCTTTTCAATATTCCTGGTTAATTTTTATGTCTGTTACGGATATAAATACAAATAGAATTTGACGTATATATATATATTTAATGTTAACTAATAAATATAATATTTTATAGGGAATTATGACGTAAAGAAAATGAAAAGCAGGAGCAACAGAAGCCGGTGCTAAGTAGCGTGCAATATGCAAGCAAAGACTTGTAATATGCCCCTAAGAGCCCAACTAACCCCTCATTGTTTTTGGCTCAGCATTCAGTATTATGTTAATGGAAATTCCTTGCATAACAGTGCAACATTTAGTTTAAAGTAAAGTAGTAAAAGTACTATTGGATATTGTTAAATTACTATTATATTTCGTAGCCGTTGCTTATTAAATCAATTTGAGCTAAGTGAGGTTGCGTAAACGTCTCAACGCTTATAGGTTTTTTTTTTAATTTAAAAGATATTTCCTGCGTTGTTGGGAAAGAGTACAAGTGTTTTTAAAAGATTTATCCACCTTTACAAATTTTGGAAGCCTAGGTTCTGTATGGGAACTATCGTCCAGTGCCATTATTATTCAGTATCTTGGAACTTGGATAACAATTTTTTTTTCATTTATTCAATTAGGGGAACAAGTGGAAGAGGTGAAAGAATTGGTATACTTGGGATCTAAATTTATAAAAGATGGGACATGTCAAAATGATATTGAAAGGAGAGTGAATGCAGGGTGCTATGCATGGCTTTATGAAGAGCCAGATGGTGTCTCAAAGGGCCAGACTGGCAGTGCATGCAGGAGTGTCGGTGCTAACACTTATTTGTGGTAGTGAAAGTTGGGTAAAGCAGAAGAAGCATAAAAGTAAAGTATGATTGACAAAGTGTGAAATAGTGTAATAAGAGAACGTTGTAGTATAAAAGAAGATGTAGTGACTAAAATTGAGAAAGGCAGGTTTAGGTGGTTTGGCCACGTAAAGAGAACGAATAAAAGCAGACCGACAAAAAGGTTTTCTGAGTCAAAAAGTAATGGGAAAGTTGGAAAGGGATGATCAAAGTGAACGTTCCTAGATCAAATCCAGGACATTTTAATAAGTGTTAGGTTAAGATCCCTCTATACCAACAAATTTGGAGAATGGAAGAAGCGAAAGGAGAGGAGATATGCAAGGATCGTGGCAAGTGGAGGGACGTGGTCTCTGCCTACCCCTATGGGAATGAGGCGTGATGCTATGTATGAGATCCACATATTTGACGCTTATCTCATCATAAATCTATATTTACGAAATCTTGATATAGTTATTAAATGTTTGAAAAATAATTTATAGATTAGCAACATTACTTCTTGTTTTGGTTCATTTTCATTAAATATATTTTAACCTATAGTGATTGTGAACACAGATTTTACAGTAATACAACATTATCTTACAAAACGTGGAATCAATTATTCTGGAAATCGTTGCATCTTGCTTTTTTAAAATTTCTTTTATAGTTTATACGTATTATAATTACTTTATTTCATTGTCTTCTAATATCATATAGTAAGTTTGCTTGTAAGACGACAGTTAACTAGAGCTGTATCCTACACAAATTAGGAAATACACGCTCGCGGTTGAAAATTATAACCTTCAACCAGGAGTATGGGACTCGTTGCAGGATTGATTAATAATAATAACCCAGCGGAACACTTCTCATCCTGAAAAGGGCCACTAGAGGTTTGTTAAGGACGTTCTCTGGGATCCTGGACAATACATGTCACGAGCATTCAAACGATCCCACATCTCCTTGTCCAGGGCTGGCCTCTGCTCTAGCTTCCCTCTTTCTTTTTGATGTTTCTACCTATTAGACAACGTTCTCACGAAGGAAAAAGATTACCCAACTATGCTATCCACCAACTATGCTAACTAATCAGAGCTCACCGCCAGTGATATCAAAGGTTAACGTTGCTTGTCAAGCATTCCGCTAGCATATAATGATCTGTATCTTCAAGACCACCACCAGGACACTCATGGTAGGCGGGTTACTCTTTACGTCTAATTATTTCTTAAATTCACTTTGCAAGCAACTGTATATATATCTGAGAGTAAAGTGTATACTTCTGTGAATACTTCCATCACAGGAACTTTAAACATTTTTTTGTAAAATAAAAATTGAAAGTTTCAAAGAATGCACTCACAATTCGTGGATGGGTTGTAGTTATGCATTTCACAGAATCTTGCGGCGAGGCCGCTGAGTGCAAGTTTCGTGGCGGAGTTAATATTAACAAAACTGGCATGTTCCATAGATGTGGTGTTCTCTAAAATTATCCCTCTGATGAATATTAATAATTGTTAAAATAATTATCTATTATACATCACATATTCTCAAGGGATTAGGATTAACACTGGGTTCAGCTGTATGAAAATATTTAATTTGTTCATATTTTGAGAAACAATTAATATAGTTAAAGGAGATGCGTGGTAGATTGGTGGACCCAAAAAACCTGATGCGAAAATAGGCCCTTGTTAAGCAGTGGGGTGATAATAGTTACTCACCTTAAATCCATTAAAGTTTTTAATGATTATGAAATTAGGACAACTTCCTACGTGACATAATTAAACATTAATTTAATGAGATATTTAGTTTGAATAGTTCTTTTTAATAACACGGTTAAATAGAAATGTACTATTTATAAACTATGCTTATAACTTGCAACTTCTTGTTCAGAGTCGTCTATGAAAAGGCCACGAGGGCTCTCCACCGCATATTGCGCTGGAAAAAACTGAACGCCCCACTTACTGTTGGAGTATTCAGTCAAATGTTGGATGAACCTCGAGATGTTATTGTACTTTAAAATTGTTGAGCTCTTTGTTAACTGGTATGTCCAGATGGGTTCGTTTTAATACTAGTTGCTACCTGTTACTTTTTTACTTACTCATAGCTTCTTATTGGCTATAGTTATCGCGTTAATATAACATCTTCTGGTGGTTAATGATTATAAAGTTAAGGATTATAAAATGCTTTTACGTACATACTCCAACCAGATCAGGAGTATAGGTTTCGGCAAGGGGGGATACCTCGCCATACACATTAAAACCCAGCAGATCCTTTTTCATCCATGAGTGAGGTACCAGGGGCTTAACTTTCGCATTCATCTGTGTTGTCCTGGATGAGTTCGAATGAAGATTTACGGCTGTGGTAAGGAGCATCTATTGCAATCTCCCTCTCTCTTTCGAGGGTTTCTTTCAGTGAGATGACCATCTCTTGCCCAACATTCTTTCACTGTAAAGTATCGGGTCTACAACGCTCTCCAGCGAGCGGTCCGCACCGATCATTGCCTCCAAGAAATATTCTCAAATCAAATCAAATCAAAATATTCTTTATTCAAGTAGGCTCAAAAAGCACTTTTGAATCGTCAGTAGTCTGTCCGTTGGTAACAAATCTACCACCGGTTCAGAAAGTTGATTCCGCTGAGAAGAAGCCGGCAAGAAACTCAACGGTTACTCCTTTAAACATAGCTTTTTTTGTAGGTTACTATGTGTTTAGCTTTCATATGCAACTGGAATAGTAAACATCTTTGTCGCTTAAATAATCTTCCACATTATAATATGCCTTTTTTATCAGGACATTTTTAACATACTTCTTAAAACTATGTGGAGGCAAACCCAGAAGTGATTCAGGTATCTTATTAAATATGCGTATGCTCAACCCGACAAATAACCTCTGAACCTTTTTCACTCTAAAATATGGCATTACACCTCTGGATGAATATCCCGGTATAGAATTGAGTATTAGGGTAAATAGAGTGAAAAACCTAAAAACCAAATAGTTCTGGTATCTGGCTGGGTTGGGACCGTAAGTCAAATACAAGGACAAGACAAAGCAAACACCCTCTAGTAAAACTTATAAGAGTCATACTTGATCTAAAGAATGACAAAATTGTGGAAGCCATTTGCAAGCAAAACCTACATTTAAATAATGAAGTGCCACTACGAAGCCAGAGTAGTAAGGCGAGCTAAGGAACGGTACGGCAATGTATGTAATGTTTTTCTAGAGGTAAATGTGCAACCTTGGATACCGAATAGTCTGAGAAGTAGACCAGTTATCCATAACACGGCGCTACAGGTGCTTAGGAATTAGTCACATTCCCTGAGGTTTTGGAGCCCTGGCCTCTTGCCTTTGATCTTGCCCATAAAAAAAACTGAAGAAGGTGGAATTCAATGATTTCCTTTTAATTATTAATCTTTTTTTCTGGCAGCCTTATATAAAATGTTAGCAACAAAAGTAAAACAGGTCAACCAGTAGTGACTTTTGTCTTGGCCCCATTCAGTCGAGCTGTCATACTGTAATGTAATTTATCAAGTTGTTGGCCGCTCTTAAAATTGAGAAACTCAAGCGTTACTACGAAAATTCATAGCAAAGGATAACCTATTATATATGTGATTCTAGTTCAGCAAAAAATAAAAGTAATATTACACAAAAAAACTTCAATAATCTCATTTTTAGTCACCAAACGCATATATAACCGTGGAGAATAGCTATGATAATCGTCCCATTTTAGTTATAAATATATTCTTTATTACTGTTTTATTTTATATTATAAATGCGGTAGAGATGAGAGCGTTGAGAAGTATGAGTGGATTAAAACTGAGTGACAGAGTAAGAAATAGTGTGATAAGAGAACGTTGTGGTATAAAAGAAGACGTAGTGACTAAAATTGAGAAAGGTATGCTTAGATGGTTTGGGCATGTAGAGAGAATGAATGAAAGGAGACTGACAAAAAGGATTTATGAGTCAAGAGTGAATGCGAAANAAGACGAAAGTTATGTCCAATATCCATGTTCCGCTCCACCCAGTCATCGTTGAGAACTCAGCTCTCGAAATTGTTGACGAATACTCATACCTGGGACACATAGTCCAGCTAGGTAGGTCCAATTTCGACAAAGAGGTTAGCCGCCGAATCCAACTCGGTTGGGCAGCGTTCGGGAAATTACGGCATCTCTTTTCGTCCAATATCCCTCAGTGCCTGAAGACAAAGCTCTTCGAACAGTGCGTGTTGCCAGTGATGACCTACGGCTCCGAAACGTGGTCGCTGACTATGGGCCTTATACGAAAGTTCAGAGTCACTCAGCGTGCGATGGAAAGGGCTATGCTTGGAGTTTCTCTACGTGATCAAATCAGAAATGAGGAGATCCGTAGCAGAACTAAAGTCACCGACATAGCCTTACGAATCGCGAACCTGAAGTGGCAATGGGCGGGCCACATAGTCCGACGGACCGATGGACGTTGGGGCCCGAAGGTGCTGGAGTGGCGACCCCGCACCGGGCGGCGCAGTGTAGGTAGACCCCCCACAAGGTGGACCGATGACATAAAGAGGGTCGCCGGTAGCCGCTGGAGCCAGGCGGCGCAAGATCGGGCCTTGTGGGTATCATTTCGTGAGACCTATGTCCAGCAGTGGACGTCCATCGGTTGAAGCGACGACGACGACGAAATAAAACTGTAATAATACATAAAGTAAACAAGCATGAATTCTTGCAACTGACAAGCCCATACTATACCAAAATTTTTTCTAACACATTTAATGATACTCCTTTATGTAGAGATTTATAACACATATTTTAGTCATATGAATAATCCTATTAATCCTGATTCATACACATATTTCTATTAAACATTAAACTCAATACATTAATACTTTATTAACGCTTTACTAATACACTTAATATCAAAACTACAACTGTCGTACTCTTCGAACAAGCTCCGCCAGCCTGCTAAAGCGACGTCATCATTCGTGCCCCTTAACTTAGTCAATACAAAAACTAATATCATGACGCAAACATATTTTAGCTTGTTATACATTCTATTGCCGTACTTAATTAAATATTTCATCACAGTCCATTTATTATTTAGTTAAGATCTTGCTAAATCAAGTTTATTGTACTTGTTTCATATTAATTATAATGGTCAATTTAAATAAAAACATCGAAACACAACATCTATATCCGCTTTTTAATGCACAAAACTTTACCACACATAAATAAAAGGAGTGCGATCAAATAATAAGAATTCCTAATGTGGTAACAATTTCTTTTTTAACGCTGGGAAATCCTCGTGGATACCTGAAATACTCGGGAGTATATTCCAGGGTATGCCGAACTCACACCGGCTAAAACCCAGCGGTGCTACTACATCACTTGGAGACGGGGTGACGAGAACGCGACTTACAGACATTCGCAACCCCGCCAGCGATGTGTCGGCTTAGGCCCAACTCGGTCACTGACTAAAACTTACTCCGAAGGCGGATTGCCTGGAGCACCTGGAAAGCCACCAACCACCTCGCGAAACCTTTCTTTGTTGGGCAACGAACCCCGCTTCCGTTACCTAAGCGTCACCACTAAGGAGGGAGACGGCGATCGTGAGCCTCTCGCCTCCTTCCCGGCCTTCTCCTGCGATCGGCCGAAGTGGTCACGTTCGCCTTCCTCAATCCTTCGGCGTCATGACATCACCGGAGAAGGAGAGCGTAGCACACCATGCTCTCTCGCTGCTCCCATCATTCTAATGATGGTGGGGAGCGAGAGATCCGCATCAATAACCGCCACGAGCGTGGCACGCTGAACAGTCCAGGCTGGGCATTTGTGGTAACAAATGGCCATGAGAAGGCCATTGAAGTTCTACTAATTCGGAATTTCTTTGTAAATATATGTCACAGCATAGCATATAGCACAGGGGCGTAGGGTTCTCCGCCGACATCGTTATTAATTGGATCGATTATTTAATTTCTTATTCTGTGGGCGTTCGTGGATAACGTTGGTGCAATCAAACAGTTTGTTAATTAACTCGGGTTATAATATTCAATCACTTAATGTTCCCGATATCAATTTACACAAACTCATTAACATTAATAGCTAGGAACGTGACAGTTTCAATAGTCGACCACTCCGGCCGATCGCCACTCGAAAACTGCCGAGAGACGAGCCGGACTGCCACTTATTAACTCTGCCCCCACGCCGATACAAAGATGGCGCCAGCGTTCCACAGACTATTACACACGGACCAGCGATCCGCAGACTCTGGCACTCGGACATATATATAACTTTGCATTATCGCAATAAGATTTAGTTAAATTTAAACCCTCCACTATTTTTTTCGCACAAAATTAAAATATTTTGTAATAAATCTATCATCGGCTCGTAAATTTCATTGGGAAGAAACCGACAAGAAACTCTGTAGGTACTCTTTTAAACATATAATATGTAGGCACAATAGATAGATTTGGACTAAACTATTAATTTCAACACATTAAAACTACAGAAGACAGTGTGCGGACTATAAAAGTACCATTTCACAGTTCTTGGCACAGCACACTAAAAAGACATAAAAGGGGAATAAAGTCTATACCAATTAAGTTAATTGCATTTTATTGGTGTCCTTCTCCATAACATCAAACCGATTTCGTTACCTGAACACTTTTTGAAGTGGTAACTAGTTATGGGAGGGTGAACTGCTTCGTTATGGTGCCCGTCTTTCTGGCTTCTCTTTCTCTCACTCTAACCCAGCGCTAACAGCGCTAGCCGGATTACAAACTGACGCTTCCCCATCTCACTACACAGTGTTCAGCGTGCGATAGACATTTACCGTTGACAGTGAGCACATATCTTAAAACTTAATTAATAAATAACCTTTTCTTACACTTTCATAGATAAAATTAAAATAATAACCCAAGCTATACTTTGCTATGACATTGCCGTCCATGTGATGAAAACGCGAGTTGCAATGTCATAATTTCCTCTTGTGGTGCATATGCGTTTCATCAGACCAGGTTTAAAATACGATAAAAATGTTTGTTTAGAAGTCATTTTCATTTAATTTATACTTCTTTACGCATCTTGTCTTGGGGAGTAAGCTGCTGAATGCGTGACATGAGCGTTACAAAAAGGCGTGACGAACGGAAGTTGACAGCGAGACATAAATTAGCGAAATCAGAAATTATATTTGGACGGCTAAATTTTTATTGATTTTGTATCTGTATAGAATTATTTACATATTCTATATTTTTAAAACTTCTAGCTGTTTTCGACAATGCCTATGACTGCTACTGTTTCTGATGCACTATAAATTAAGATGCTGTACGAACATCAAATATTTGACAGGTGGAAATATGGAAATTGTTGTTTTATACTATATTCCAAGCATATATTTTCATATTTACTCACTTTTTAAACCTTCCACAAATAATTCAAAATCAAAATCAGGCATTGTTGGTATATTAATAAATCAAATATACCAACAATGCAAAAACGGATCGAATGTGATAATGAAAACGGACTCTTAGGCAGAAGCTCGTTGTTCCGATTGCAAACGACCTTTTTATAGACCTATGAATGGTAATTAGGAATTAGCTAACACTACTGTGTTACGGTGGCCACCTAAGTTGCTAATGTGTGTACAATATGCTTATACATTCTGGAGAAACCTATTTCTAATCGTAACTGTCTCACTGCTTTAGCTATAATAACTTTTGCTTTGACTGTAAAATTTTATACACAGGCTAAATACGAGTACATTCTATTATCGATTTTTTTGTCATGTTGGTAAACATGTGTTACTCATATGTTGGCATTATCAGTCAATTTTTATAAGTAGTTTGGTGTTGACAACTGAAAAGGTTAGTCTCGTTTGGGTGTGTTCTTCGATTTATGATTTTGATAAAGAAATGGATCAAAGAATATGTATTAAAATCTATAATATAAAAATGAATCGCAAAATGTGTTGGTAAGCGCATATTTCAACAACGTCTGGGCCAATTTTGCCAATTATTTTTTTTAAATATGCGTTGAAGTCCAAGGATGGTTTTTGTGGTAAGAAATATTTGAATAACTGCAGGGGAAGACACTAAAACAGCCCTTTTCTGTTTCCCATACAAACGTTTTCTAACTAAAATGTAGAGTCAATTTGAACTTTATTGCTATTCAATAAAGTTTGATATTAAATTACAAGTACCCACTGTTGTCTAAGCAATGTAGGTGTGTTCCTAACGCCAAAGAGTCAATTTGCACTTTATTACCGCTGCACAAAGTTCTAAATCAATTGAATGGTCACGAAATGTAAGAGATATATAATAGATCATTAGTACTGCTGTAAGTTCAAGCTTAAATTAGTTCAGATTATTCAAAGTTCATTCGTAAAACTGAAATCTGCCACGTCAAGTCTGTTGGGTCTACTAGTTTCCAATAAAAATGACTGGAAATGTTGACTGTGGCATTTGGTAAGTCCTATTTGTCTCAAAAAGTTGTACTAGCGCTTTTCAGAAGGCCGAGGAGATCTTGATGAGGATAAGCGTCCTGGAGTTGCCACCATGTCAACAAATGGAAACAACATTGAAATAGTGAATAAGTAACAGGTCATACGGTTAATAAGGAAGACTCCAAGGAAGTTATGACAATTTGCGTGAAGCAATACGGCTTAAGCGATTGTGGAATACATACATGCATACATAGAATCACGCCTCATTTCCATAGGGGGTAGGCAGAGACAACATCCTTCTACTTGCCATGATCCTTGCATATCTCCTTCGCTTCTTTCATTTTCATTAAACCTTTCATACAGGTTCGTCGGTTCAAAGTACTTTTGACTTGGCCCTTATTTAAAATGTCCTGGATTTGATCCAGGAACGTTCGCCTTGGTCTTCCCCTTCCAACTCTCGCATTCACTCTTGACTCATAAATCCTTTTTGTCAGTCTCCTTTCATTCATTCTCTCTACATGCCCAAACCATCTAAGCATACCTTTCTCAATTTTAGTCACTACGTCTTCTTTTATACCACAACGTTCTCTTATCACACTATTTCTTACTCTGTCACTCAGTTTTAATCCAATCATACTTCTCAACGCTCTCATCTCTACTGCATTTATTTTAATATTGTGATTCTTCTGCCATACCTAACTTTCACTACCATACGTAAGTGTTGGCACTTCTCAACAACACTCCTGCATGCACAGCCAGGCTGGCCCTTTGAGACACCGTCTGGCTATTTATAAAAGCGCGCAGGGCACCATTTACCATATTCCCTGCATTCACTCTCCTTTCGATATCACTTTCACATGTTCCATCTTTTGTAAATTTAGATCCCAAGTATACAAATTCTTTCACCTCTTTCACTTGTTCCCCATCTATCAAAATATTGCCATTCATCATAGATTCATCTCCTTCAAAAAGCATAACTTTAGTTTTGTTTACATTCACTTTCATTCCTTTCCCTTTCAAAGCTTTATTCATAATTTACAATTTACCATCATTGTGGAATTGTGGAAAAATATCTTGGATTCTGCATCGCGACAATACACACCATTGTTTGGTCAAAAACAGCACCCTAATAATACTTCAACCACCTTATTTACCAGATCTGGCTCCTTGCAACTATTTCCTATTACTGGAGAGACCAATGTAAAGACAGCCACAATTGATGAGATAAAGTCATTATCGAAGAATGAACTGATGGCTATACCAAAAGCGCATTTCAGAAGTGCATTGAGGATTGGATGAAGCGTTTGCATAAGTGCATTATATCTCAGGGGGGTTACTTTATAGCGGCCCAAAATTCACTTTACTTTTGAACAAACCTCGTGTATTAAAATTTTATTCCCTATAGTCACTGTTTTACTCTTAAATGTGTGTCTTAAAGTACTGCGATATCTATTTGATACTTATATAACTTCACCACACCCCGCGCTCGCTGATCGCTTTTTAAATCTATGATATCTTGGAAGATATCCATTTTAATGAAACGCCTTTAATAGCAGTTTTGATCTACATAATACGTACAATGTACGTAATGTATTTAATTAGATAAGAAATAATACTATAATGTATAAAATGGCTTGGTCAATAACACATACTTTTTAGTAATATCTAAAAGATAAAAAGGGGTACTGTGAGTCATGCTTTGGAGATAAATTTATAACATTACAGACTTTTTCATAGATCTTTTTGAGTTAAACAATTCCGTAGAACATTAATTTGATATATTTCGTTAGCTATAGCTCGTGTTTGCAAATTAAGCTCAAAGCAAAACGTGTTTGTTACGAAATCAGATGCCAAATCTTTGATTTTTTAAGCTTTTCTTTTCTATAATTTGTATTTAGTATACGAGTACATATAAATCTGTCCGTTTAATCACTGTATCTGTTGATGAAAACTGCATTAAAATCCGTTAATTAAATTAAAATATCTAAGCAAATAAACAGCGAAAGCGACTTCATTTTATACTATGTAAAGATATTAAAGATAGATTGCATAAACGAATTATAAAGTCACAGTTGCTGTACTGTAATTTTAGTATCTATCTATCTATCTTTCTATATGGTATACAGTCACTTGACAAAGATAGTGTTATAAAACACTTTCACTCTCTGAAAATCGTGGAAGAGATCTTTTCAAAGGTCATATGTATATTAATTTAAATTTCTTAGTATTGTATTATTTTTTGCTGCATAAATAACAATAGACGGTCTTCAATTGCCCATATCCCCACGGGAACTACGTGGATGTAACTTAGTAAATTATAACACATTATGCGTATGGATTAAAGACGGTAATTTAAGATCTTTCGTTAATTAAAACACATTCACCTTGCGTGTATTTAATAATTTCGTAGTCACGATTATCCTACCTTGGATTATTGCTACGAGAATATATTTCGTAGTTACCTCGGTGTTGTGAATATATATTTTTCATACAGTTTCCTTTGATTTCCTTTATGATACTCTTCCATGACTCATCCATTTAATTATTAATGACAGTGGCCAATTAAAAGTGTCTTCAATTATGTATAAAATAGACCTGCTACAGAATAATATATCGAAAACAAGTGGTGCGAGTATTCGCTTTGCTAGCGGAGGTCCCGGGTTCGATACCCGGTAGGACGAATTTAGGAAATTGTATTTTCTAATTTGTCTGAGTCTGGACTGGTGGGACGCTTCGGCCGAGGCTAGTTACCACCCCACCAGCTAAAACGTACCGCCAAACAAAGAGATTTGTGTTCCGGTACGACGCTGTGTAGAAGCCGTAAGGGGTATATCGCCTCTTAACAGATTAGCGCGCTTCCATCTTAGACTGAATCATCACTTACCATCAGGTGAGATCACAGTCAAGCGCTAAACTGTCAGCAATAAAAATAAAAAAATTTTCAAGTAGGCTCAAAAAGCACTTTTAAATCATTAGTAGTCTGTCCGTTGGTAATAAATCTACCACTGGCTTGAAAAGTTGAATCTGCTGAGAAGAAACCGGCAAGAAACTCAACGGTTACTATATTGCTGCTGTGAGCGACTGGCTGTGAGCCTTTGGAAAAGTATGTTTTTGAAATATTTGTTACAACTATGTGGCGACACATCTAAAGGTATCTGTTGCGCACGGGGGCTGCGAGCCAAGCTCGTTGCCGGCGGCAACTAATTCTGATTTGTCAACCGCCGGCGATACCCCTCCCGCACCTACCTCAGCACCCGCCATTGCCCTCTCTCCCGCTCGCCCGGCCGCATGTGGTTGCCGGGTGGGAGATTTGCATAGCTAACTGCCACAATAACCGTGACGCCGCCAAAGACGAGGTCCCCGCTATCTGACGCACCCCGGCCGCGGCCCCCAACCGCGGACCCATGAGCGTTAAGACAATGCAACTGTCATTTACCCTTTTCAGCAGCAACAAACGTTGCTCTAAGCCTAGGTCCGAGCCTCACAGGAGGCTCCCTTAGAATAAAGTTTCCCCTACGACGCAGCAGGGACCTACTACGGGCTCCCTCAGTGGAGCTTTTGCGCTCGCCATCCCTCTCGGTTACGCTGTAAAAGCCAGTAGGGCTAACAGCTACTTCACATTTCGAAAAAAAACTTCTGCCAGTCTTTTACATTAGTAGTCCGTGGACCAACTGTACACTGAGAACCTATGGTGCCTTAAGAGTTCAGTAAAACAACGTGCTAAAGGCAGTGTTGAGGATTGCGACGGTATATTCGGAGTTGGTGTCAGCCAAGGTAGATGTTCCCGCGTGTCCACTTGGCAGCTCCCACCTATAGCTATAGATGTAGGTGCCTCGGCTGACACCGACTCCAAATATAAGAATATGAAGAACACTATAAAAGAATACGCAATTATTTCTTACTTTTTATAGCATATTAATCTTTTTGTAAGTTTTTTATTGAAGGCGGTTCTTTTTTTGTTAATTTTTTTTATTTATTTTTGATTTATAGTGAATCTGAAGTAAACTAACAAAGAAATACACCCGGGATCGAACCCGAAACCCTTATACCACCGCTTCGCACATAATTCACCTTTGCTATGCAGCAACAAACGTAAGGTCATTGGCATTTGATTACAGACACTTATAGATTTTGCCAAAAAATCACAGTCTTACTGTAAGCCGTTGACGAGTTCCTATGATCTTCATATTTAACTACGAATAACACTTGACCATACCGAAGTTGCGGTAGGCAACTCAAGTATCTGGATAGTTTATAGAAGATTCTGCCGAGTATCGTTGATTGCTCCTAAGAATTGAACAGTTCCGTCACTTTGTCATGAATTCCATCATCTGAACCTAACCAAACTATCACAAAACAACCCTTGAAGTATATACTTTCTAATAAAAAAAGAATCATCGAAATCGGTTTGTGTGATCTTGAGTTATTCGTCTATTTGTCGCGCACATGCTTATGCAAATTTAAGACTTATCCGGTTTTGTCATGGATGCCATCATCAGAACTGATTTTAAAAAAATGGGATCCTATGACGAACACCACCTTTCATGTAAAAAATCATCAAGATCGGTCCACCCAGTCAGAAGATATGAGGTAACAAACATAAAAAAAAATACAGACGAATTAATAACCTCCTCCTTTTGAAGTCGGTTAAAAATACTCTGTCTCCCTCTCCAGTACCACCAAACGCTGCACGTAAATTTACCCTAATAAATTCAACAGTTTTGGTGTTAATCTGTAATAAACAAACTCATATTTGTATATAAAACATTACGGACAATTAAACGTTAATTTATATTCACTTTCTTAAACAAAATTTCACAAATAAAATATCTCAAAGGGAATTTCGTAAAGATAAAATATAATAGGCCATGAAAACATATTCCCCATTTTAATAATTATAACCCGAGGGCATCAGCCGAAGCATTAATTAAGAAACAAAAAAATAAACTCTGAAATGCCTTTTACCTGCTGAAATGTTATTCGTAATATTTTAATTACCGTATACATACCAGGTTTCTAAAGAAATTTGTAAAAAATACAGTTTCTGTGACTGCCTCGTTGGTCTAGTGGTTAGCATGTTCGACTACGGACATGAGGTCCTGGATTTGAGTCCCGGGTCGGGCCAATTCAAATATCTATAGTGAGTTTTCTATTAAGATTTTCTCAATATTTGCCCGAAGTTGGGTAGTTGGCGGTGTGATCCACCCCCGTGCCTCGGAGAGCACGTTAAGCCGTCGGTCCTGCGCCTGATCTCTCTCCGGTCGTGTCGGATTCCCNGAGTGAGGAGGCCTGTGCCTGTGAGGCTGCTACTTTACTGTTTCTGTGGCTTAATTAGTAAGGTATTAACGTTTTGTTAGAATTAGGACAATGGTAAATAAACTGACGGCCTCGCTGGCGCAGTGGTGCGAGTATTCGCTTTGCTAGCGGAGATCCGGGTTCGATCCCCGGTAGGACGAATTTAGGAAATTGTATTTTCTAATTTGTCTGAGTCTTTGGTCGTGGCTAGTTACCACCCTGTTACACCCTGCTGTGTAGAAACCGTAAGGGGTATATCCCCTCTTAACAGATTAGCGCGCTTTCATCTTAGACTGTATCATCACTTACCATCAGGTGCGATCACAGTCAAGCGCTAATCTGTCAGTAATAAAAAAACTGACTTTCTGGAGTGTTTCAGTTTGTTATTTTTACATAATTTAGTATTTTTATTCAAGCGAATTATGCGCAATTTGCGAATACTATTAATATTAATAAGCACAGTCTTTTCACGCTAAACTTAGAAATTGCTGAACGGGTTTTGTTGTAGATTTTACTTATAGATAGAGTTCTTGAGCAAGGATTTAGTGTATAAGTTGTTATGCTTTTATATTAATCTGAAAAAATCTAGCCGACTCGGAGCTTTCATCAAAAACGCTGGCTAATTTTTTACAGATATAACAGGAGGATATATAGTAGGATATTTCCTCATTTTGAGATCTATAATAAAGGCTTCCATGGCATATATCTATTGTCTAAAGATAACTCATTATAAACCATTTTATCTCCTAAAAAAAGTTCGCGTTATGCAGTAATTGGACGTTATTTAGATGGATACAGTAAAAAAGGTAAGGTACGTCCCACTTCTGGGCACAGGCCTCCTTACTCGCACGAGAGAGGGTTTTTAGAGCATAGACCCACCACGCTGCTCCACTGCGGATTGGACATGCTAACCACTAGACCAATGAGGCAGTTGATGGATACAATAATCCTTATCAAGAACAATATGTTAGTTACCTAAAGCATTTTATGGACATTATTATAATCTTTTACATCAAATAATTTAAATGAATATCTGTCCGTTGGTAACAAATCAAGCACCGGTTTGGAAAGTTATTTCTACTCAGAAGAGACTTAGCGGTTACTCTTTAAAATGATGAAGGTATCGCTGGCCTTAAACTGGTATTCTGGCGCCTTCCCCCTTCTTGACAAAAAAGCCTTTTCCAGCAAACAAAATGTGGTGTTAATTGTGTTATTGATACGGCCGTTTGTTGTACGTGAATAGGTCTCTTAAGGCACGATGTGTTACAGTCCTTACATAGTGCAATATTTTTTTTAATCCTTTCGTCGTCGTCGCTTCAACCGATGGACGTCCACTGCTGGACATAGGTCTCACGTAATGATGTCCACAAGGCCCAATCTTGCGCCGCCTGGCTCTAGCGGCTACCGGCGACCCTCTTTATATCGTCGGTCCACCTTGTGGGGGGTCTCCCTACACTGCGCCGCCCGGTGCGGGGTCGCCACTCCAGCACCTTCGGGCCCCAACGTCCATCGGTCCGTCGGACTATGTGCCCCGCCCATTGCCACTTCAGGTTCGCGATTCGTAGGGCTATGTCGGTGACTTTGGTTCTGCTACGGATCTCCTCATTTCTGATTTGATCACGTAGAGAAATTCCGAGCATAGCCCTCTCCATCGCACGCTGAGCGACTCTGAGCTTTCGTATGAGGCCCATAGTCAGCGACCACGTTTCGGAGCCGTAGGTCATCACTGGCAACACGCACTGTTCGTTTAATCCTTTAGCTATCCGGTATGATATGTAAATTAATTTTGAAGGTGATAGATATGTAGCTAGAACACCAAACTGTGTCCATCGATTTCCTTATGTTTCGTTTTTCTTTGCATTGCCTCCCTATGCGATTTAGAGACGTATTCACGTCAGTAGGGGTCGTTGATACCATGATAGATATTTTAAATATTTATGTTTGTTGTACCCAGTAACAATATACAAAGGGAAATGATTCAGAGTCGTGACAATTGAAGCGAGAGTCATAAATCTGTAGTGTTATTGCTATTGTTATTTTTCCTCCCTCTATGTGTGGATATGATTTATTGCGTGCCGCAATTGAGCGCTTTGAGATAATTGACTTCAGTTTGATCTACAAACAATTCTGTTTAAATGGCTATCATAACATTGTTGTCTTTAGAAGATTCAACACTTATATTGTCATTTAAAAGCTCGTCAACAGTAAAAAGGATAGCACCACTAGTATATGGTTTGGCATTTAACCTCTCTAAATTTGCGAGTAGTAAAATTAGTTAACGATTTTGTTTCGTCCAATATCCCTCAGTGCCTGAAGACTAAAGTCTTCGAACATTACGTGTTGCCAGTGCTTACCTACGGATCGGAAACGTAGACGCTGACTATGGGCCTCATTCGAAAGCTCAGAGTCACTCAGCGTGCGATGGAGAGGGCTATGCTCGGAGTTTCTCTACGCGATCAAATCAGAAATGAGGAGATCCGTAGCAGAACCAAAGTCACCTATATAGCCCTACGAATCGCGAACCAGAAGTGGCAATGAGTGGGGCACATAGTCCGAACCGCTGGACGTTCGGGCCGGAAAGTGCTGGATTGGCGACCTCGCACCGGACGACGTAGTGTAGAAAGATCCCTTACAACGTGGACCGACGATATACGGGTTACGTATATATATATATATCAATTGCTGTTCATTAGTCTCGTGAAAACTCGAGTACGGCTGGACTGATTTAGGTAATTTTGGTTTTGAATTATTTGTGAAAGTCCAAGGAAGGTACAAAAGAAGAGTGAATATGAAAAAACGCTTGAAATATAGTTAAAACAACAATATCACTTTCCCTTCGAAACTATTCCTACCTGTTAAACATTTGATGTTCCTTCCGTTAAAAGCTAAAACACAACTGGTATATATTTTGCTTCTACCAATACTTGACTATGCCGATGCGACCTATTCTGACCTAAATGAAGCATACCTCAGTAAACGTGATCGTCTACATAACACCTGCATACGCTTCAGTTTTAGCCTTCGCAAATTTACCCACATATCATCCTACCGTTCGACGCTGGGGTGGCTTTCAATCCGCGAAAGAAGATGTCTGAGAATTCTCTGTCTGCTCTTCACCATTCTCAACAATCCAGCTGCTCCCGACTAACTTCAAGCAAGGTTCAGCTTCTGCTCAAACGTGCATGAAAGAGAGCTGCGATCTGCTGGGAATCATCTACTGACTGTACCCACTCACCGCACAGGTTTTAAACATGACTCGTTTATAGTCACTGCAGTTCGTCTGTGGAAAGCTGCCGCAAGAGATAAGAAAATCCACCTCAATATATTCATTTAAAGCCCAACTAAAATGGCATTTTCTTAAGAAGTACATCACTGCTTGAATTACCTCGAGTATAACTATTATCGCTTTAATTATGGTGTTGCTGCCATTGCAGTCCATGTCATAGTTTACACCTAGCTCTAATTATTATTAATATATTTTTTTTGCCGGTTGCACTCTGTGCAATAAAGTTTATAAATAAAAATAAATTTAAAAATGAAGTATTTTTTATTTTGAACGTCTAACGTTTGATTTTCGTCCTGTTGTTGTTCAGAAATCAAATTAAATTTGACGGCTCGAAACTATGGCCGAGATATGCGTTAAATGGCGATAATAGACTTGACCAGGAGTTGGAATGCAGAATGGTCAAAGACAAAAGTCCTTAAAGGAAAGTATTGAGCTGCCCTTCAACCAGATATACCCCGTCAACCTTGGTTTTTCTCTCATAAAAATTCTGCTGGCCACGTGTGCACTCCAGTCCACCTCACTAAATTGCGAATCCAGAATCACTTGCTGTGCGAGGCTAGGACGAGGGAACAGTTTGCCAAATTTTTTTTCTTGCCCTAAAACCTCCGTTAAATTATACGATTTCCTATCCGTAAAAATTCCCCGCCCCTTAAATGTTCAGTGTTGTTTAATGTTGTGTTCTCCCCGTAGTGTGAACTGATATGTCAGCTTATTAAAATTAATAAAATCAAACTCTAACAATATATTTTATAATTCAATTATTATTTATTATTTTTACTATAATTTGTTTTGTGATGTTGTAGATTAGCCATTGTATGATTGTTACACTTAGGTCGCTTTTTTGTAGATGGTACCTCAGCTATTAACAAATGTACTCACTATTGTGATAAAATCTGCGTAAAGATCATCCTCAGAATTAGTTATAAAACTGATGCGTGCTTTGGTCACACTACGTGATATTGGCGAAGTAAAATGTACCCTATTGGTACAACTGAAAGCCATTAAATAAAAGAAGAAGTAAATTTGACGGCGAATCCGTCAAAGTCAGACGTCAGGTTGACTTTTAGCTGTCAAAAGTCGTCTTAGCGCTGCGTTATTGTCAATGGTTGTGAAGGCGGCCATCTTGACAGTGTTGTTCGAGACGGCGCCCACGCACCACGCTTCTGAGTGATAGTTAAATCTAGTGTTTTAATTAGGTTGGTGTCGTGTTGAATTAGACTGTACATTGTTCATTTGACTGTGTATTTCGATTATTAAACCCTGTGCTGATTAAGCAACTGTGATTGTAAAAAGGACTTGAGGTTTTTCCGCTCACGCCCACCTGCTCTATTAAATGTTAAAGAATACCTTATTTTTGGCATTTGACATTGATAACCAACAATTTCTGATCGCAACTATAATATTTGACAGACTTTGGCGGGAATATGGGCGCAATAGTCGCGTTTCGTTGATAGCGATTTTAACTACATTTGTTACGAAAGTAAAAATATTCAGCTATTATCAATCAGCTTTTTATTTTATTAATGCTGAGGCGGAACGATGTCTGTCAGGTCAGCTAGTTAATAAAATTTTATTGAAATGGGTGCAATTATATTAGTCTGTGAGATGTAGTAATTTTCATGGATTCGGACATTTAAAAATTGATGCCAAAACTTATAACGCAAGAAAGATGCGGCGGTCTCTTGAACTCTCCTTCTCTCTCGTTTATCAAAGTTCGTCTATATCGACTTGATTGCAATCCTCAACTAAAATAAGCGATATTGCCCCTAAAACAATTTGAGACAAAAACAAATCTATTCTCAACACAAAACCCACAAAATTACGATCTATTCAGATTTATAAGAATTATTTTCTTTCATCCATTTGTGCTAATGGAGTGGCCTCGTAAATATTTTTCTCTTTTATACGGATTTCCTTAGATAAATCTTTATTGACTAATCTTTGTTTGCATTCAATATAATTGGGGGGAATAAGGAAGTGGCTTCTTAGGATGACATTTAAATACATTAGCTGGTTATTGCTAAAGTACAAATTCATACACATATTATTTGTCAATATATTTTATTTATAGTTAAAATTGTGTTTGCATGTATTTTAGTCCATATGAGGTAGTAAGAGACTGCTCCCGAAAACGAAAACAGACGACAGTACTTTTCTCTTTATTGTACACCAAAGAAAAAAAACTACAAAGAATAAGAGACGCACAAGTAATAACAAAACAAAACCTTTGATGATGGGATGGAAAAAAATCGTTCCTGTATAAAAAAATTATATTTTTTTTCTCATTATGATACTACAGTAAAAATCAAAAATATCTTTATTCAAATAGACATATTACAGCACTTTTGAATCGTCAATTCATATTTTTTTCCACACTCTGATTCTAATATACGTCTGATGATAGTACTCAAGAACGGCTTAAAATCTTAAGTTACGAGGGTTCCTTCGCGCCCTGATCCGAGAAGAACCCACAACAAACTCAGTCGGGTATTTATTTTTTGTTACTATCATCATTACAATATCATATTAGTTTACTATATTTTAATTAAAATTAGAGCAATTCGTTCACTCCCAGGCGTTTCTATCGTCTAGGTAATCTTGCAACTTATAATACGATTTTTCTATCAACTTTCTTTTAACAAAGACTTTGAATTTATTAATTGACATCTTTAGAACGTCTTGTGGGAGTTTATTATAGAAACGTATACAGTTACCCTTAAATGAGTTGTTAATCTTATGCAGCCTACTAGAATTTATAACAAGTTTGTTTTGGTTTCGTAAGTTATATGATGTACATTCACTCTTTTTATTAAAAGAGTCAATGTTTTTATGTACATACAACAAGTTTTCTAATATATATACGCAGTGAACTGTCATTATGTTAACTGCCTTGAATTTGTTTCTTAGCGACTCTCTTGGACCCATATTGTAAATCGCACGAACGGCCCTTTTCTGCAGCACAAATATTGCATCTATATCAGCAGCATTACCCCAAAGTAGAATACCGTATGACATAATGCTGTGAAAATAGCTGAAATATACCAGTCTGGCAGTATCAACATCTGTCAGACGACGAATTCTTTTAACTGCGTAAGCCGCAGAGCTGAGCCTGTTCGATAGACCACTTATATGGGGCCCCCACTGTTATTTATTATCTAAGGTAATACCTAAAAAAACGGTACTGTCTACAAGGTCTAGTTCCTCATTATAAAGTATAACAATGGTTTGCATATGTTTAACATTAGGGAGACTATACTTAACACATTTTGTTTTATTTGCGTTGAGCAATAAATTATTAACTTCAAACCATTGTACCACTTTAAAAATCATTGTACCACGTTAAATAAAACACTACATACTTTAGTTTAAAAAAAAACCAGCACTAAATCACAAAATTCCTGCTTAGCCCGGGTCAACGACCTAATAGACCTGGGCGTCAGCTGTTTTTAACTTCGTGTTTCAGCGTTGGTTTTTTCTTAGTATTTAAAGTGAAACTTCTTTAGGCACATGAGGGTAAAATTTTTACGGATGAAACGTCTGATTAGAGTCATGATAGATGTGCAGCGTTTTTTATGCAAATTCGATTGAAGGTTAGGTAGTTTTAATATTTACAAATTACATTTGGTATTTTAATTTAACTGCCTCATTGGTCTAGTGGTTAGCATGTTCGACTACAGACATGAGGTCCTGGGTTCGAGTCCCTGGTCCGGCCAATTCGAAATCGATATTGAGTTTTCTATTAAGATTTTCTCAATATTTGCCCGAAGTTGGGAAGTTGGCGGTGTGATCCACCCCCGTGCCTTGGAGAGCACGTTAAGCCGTCGTCCTGCGCCTGATCTCTCTCCTGTTGTGTCGGATTATTGTCACAACGGACTATGAGAGTGAAGGAATAGAGAGTGCACTAGTGTAATATGCCTACCAATCCGCAATGGATCAGCGTGGTGGGTCTATGCTCTAAAAACCCTCTCTCATTTGAGTGAGGAGGCCTGTGCCCAGCAGTGGGACATTAATGGGCTGCTACTTACTTTTAATTTGCCATTAAATGACGTTGGCAGTTAATATACTACGAGTATTTTTCATAAAATAAAAATATTATTTTCTAGATTTTAAATTCAAAATCAAAATATCATTAATAATTTCCAATATTGACAAAAAACACGACATTTTTATTTAGAATTCGTCATTTGACATTTCAATAAATTATTTGTATTAGTTTTCGACACTTTCATCACTTTCATCACACATCATATTAGATGACAAATAAATACATTAAATTCCTAACATATCTTCCTTTTTCCATCCCTCTAAGTCTCGGGAATCTAAAGTTTTAGATTGGTATAAATATAAATAAGACTTAAAAATTACTTTGCCAAAGAAGTTTCACTTCTGACATGTGTACTTTGTACGAACGCACTTTTCATTTTTTTATTAATGAATTTTTCATGAAACAATCGTTACGTTTAGCTATACTAACATGATATAGCGTGAATAATGCTAATAAAACGTTTTAAACATATGTTTTTTAAATCCGGATCAATTTTTTTCCATCTCATTATCAACGATGTCAATTGTTGTATCGCCTGTCTTCGTCTTCGGGAGTGTCACGATGGTTTTATATTAAAAAAAAAATGTTATTTAAAGTTTTTAACATTGAATATACATAGGTTTGTCTGTGTTACCTTTCTTGGAGTACGTTTTTCTTGCTTTAACAACAATTTGTATAACCAGTGAGTGAGAAAGGGATTTATTCAACGCAAACTGTGAAAAAAATTTGAGTCGACCCATCTCGTACTCACTGTCAAGCACATCTAATAGGGACGTTTTTGTTTAAGAAATTCTATTTACGTGAACACTGGAATTACAGCAAATCAAGACATGGTGGTGAAATAAGGAAGAACAACAGGCACTAAAAGATAAGAAAAATGCATATAAAGATTGCCAAAAACTAGATGAAAGTTATCAAACCGATAAGCAAAATAGAACAACAAAATATAACGAAACCAAACAAAAAACTAAAAGAGTTGCGGCTATTGCAAGAGCCAGTGCTCAAGATTCCTCACACAAAACGCTGGAAAGTCCAGAAGGTCTACACAAGATATATAAAGATTCAAAAGTAAGAGAATAAGGAGGAAAAAATGTAAACTACATTAAATGTATAAAAGATTGTGAAGGGAAAGTGTTATCAGGTAATGACGAAATTAAAACAAGATGGGAAAGATATTTTCAAAAGAGAATAATTGGACTGGAGTGTTGCAAACTGTCCCTTTGAATGTGGAAGTTGTTAGATAAATAGGCATAGAAGAAGTACAAAAGGCTGTCCAAAGTATGAGAAACGGTAAATCCAAAAGAGAAAATGAGATACCAATAAAACTGTAAAAGTTTCTGGAAGTGGATGGATGGACGTGGCTGTCTTTGTTCTTCAACAAGTTGTTACAAGAAGAGGCGGTCCCTGACGAATGCTGTATCAGTTCGCTAGTGCTTATTTTCAAAAACTAGAGTGATGTACAGGACTGTAACAATTATAGAGGAATAAAGCTAATGTCACATAGCATGAAAGTATGGGAGAAGATTGTTGCTAGACGAATGGAAGAAGAGACGAAAGTGACGGAGAATCAGTTTGGATTCATGCCAGGGCGTGGAACAACGGATGCCATATTTTCACTTCACCAACTTTGCAAAATGTACAAACGAGTACATAAGAACTTGCATATGGACTTACATAAGTAATTGCATATTCGTTGACATGGAGTAGGCATATGATAGGGTTCCCGTGAAGTTTTGTCTTGGGCTTTGAAAGAGAAGGGAGTGCCTGGGAAATACCTGCGACATATCCGTGCAACATACGTTCGCTCCGCAGCTGGCGAAACTGACAAATTCAATATGGGTGTCGATTTGCATCAGGGATCGGCTTATTTGTTCCCTTATTTGTTCCTCCTAGTAATGGATTTGCATTGACATCAAGCATACAAGAGGAATCAACCTGGTGCATGCTGTTTGCCGATGACATTATACTTGTGGCAAAGGATGTAGCTGAGGTGCAGAGAAGGCTGAAAAAATGGCTCGAAAAACTAGAAAACATAGGCTTGAATCAATAGGACCAAAACCGAACATCTAATTTATGATTTCGGGGATCCATCCAGCTTTTCTTCGATTATCTTAGATGGTGTATCCCTTCAAGTCTGCTCTAATTACCATTGTCTTTGCTCTATCTTCCAAAATGACAGTGAAATTGACTGAGATGTTACTAGCACTATAAATGCAGGTTGGATGAAGTGGAGGCAAGTCTCGAGAAAAACTTGCGATGCTAGAATGCTCCTCAAACTAAGGGGAAAATCTATAAGACGAACGTAAGACCGGTCATCCTGTATGGATCAGAGTCTTGGGCGCCACCAAATGTGAGGATGAATGGAAATTGCATGCAACGGAGATGCGAATGTAAGAAGAGGAATGAGTAAATTAGAGGAAGTGTGAAAGCAGCACCACTGACCGAGAAGTTAAGGAGTGGAATTCTGGTATGGAAATGTCATGTCATGTCAGAATGGAGGATAGCCATCTATGCAAGAGGGCCCTAAATAAAATGGTAAGCGGCGGGGCCAGGAGAGGGCGACCAAAAAAAGTGTGGATGAACTGTGTGACAGCGTTTATGTGTGTAAGGGGTGTGAATGTAGAAATGACAGCGGATAGAGTGAAGTGGTGAAAGGAAACTTGCCGTGCTGACCCCACGTAGTGGAATAAGGGAAGAAAATGAAACGACGTGACTGTGACTGTGTAATTTGTTTAAACAATCTATATATTTTTTTACACTAGCTATTCATCGAATTTGGATGCACTTTTCACCCAAAGACAGAATAAAATCGGGATGTGTTGCGTCACCATGGCTTTTCAACGTATTCATGGATAAATGTTTGACAGATTTAAAAGAAAGTATGTATGGGTTAAGAATGACCAAATTACTCTAAGATGATGATCAATTAATACTAGAATCATCTACTAATGAGCTATGGGAGATGGTAAATATTATGAACGAAGCTTTGAAAAGGAAAGGAATGAAAGTGAATGCAGGTAAAGCGAAATTTATGCTTTTTCAGAAAGATGAATTTATAATGAATGGCAATATATTGATAGATGGGGAACAAGTGGAAGAGGTAAACAATCTAAACTTGGGATCTAAATTTGCAAAAGATGGAATATGTGAAAGTGATATTGAAAGGAGAGTAAGTGCAGGAAATAGGGTAAGTGGTGCTCTGTCCGCCTTTGTGAATAGCTAGATGGTGTTTCAAAGGGCCAGATTGGCTGTGCATGTAGGAGTGTTGGTGCCTACACTTATGTGAAAGCTGGGTATGGTAGAAGAAGCACAAAATTAAAATAAATGCGGTAGACATGAGAGCATTCAGAGGTATGACTGGATTGAAACTGAGTGAGAAAGTAAAAATAGTGTGACGAGAACGTTGTGGTATTAAAGAAGATATAGTGACTAAAATTGAGAAAGGTATACTTAAATGGCTCGGGCACGTAGAGAGAATGAATGAAAGGAGAATGACAAAAAGGATTTATCAGTCAAAAGTGAATGGGAATGTTGGAAGGGGAAGAACGAGGTAAACTAGGGCCAGATCAAAAGTATTCTAAACCAACGAACTTATATTAAAGGTTCAATGAGAATGAAAGGAGCGAAGGAGATAAGCAAAGATCGTGGCAAGTGGAAGGACGTGCTCTCAGCCTACCCCTATGGGAATGAGGCGTTATGCTATATATTTATGTATATCAGTAAACTTGAAAAACTCAATGATTTGTAACAAGATTATTTTTGTGCATTTGAAGCGCAAACGTTAGCTTAACCTTACGAAAACAATCAAATTAAAGATCTACAAAATTGCATATACGATCAATAAAATAATCCGAGATGGTATATCATAACTCACTGTAACCAATTTTGTCTTTTACATACAAAAAATGTGTTATTTTCAAACTATTTAATTAAATATAGTATTATTTGTTATTCGAATAACATTACAGCTTTTAAGACTATTTCGTTAAAATGGATGATGTGTCAAAGTTACATAAGCATGAAATAGATGTAGCCATACTAATTTTCGAATGTTTGAATGATGTCGGTTTAGATGAAAAGGACATTCGAATAATATAGAATCTGTATTGGAATCAACGGGCTAATATCCGGGTGGAAAACAAACTGACGGAGGATATAGATGTCGAAAGAGGTATTAGACAAGGTTGTATTTTGTCACCAGCTCTGTTCAATTTATACTCGGAGGCAATAATGTCGGAGGTATTGCATGATTTGAACTGGCACAATCAATGGACGTAATATTAACAACCTCAGATACGTCGATGATAAAAATTGTCGACCGGGTTAATTTGTCTGTGATAAAGGTAAGGTAATTAGCAGCCTATTAACGTCCCACTGCTGGGCACAGGCCTCCTCTCTCATATGAGAGAGGGTTTTTAGAGCATAGACCCACCACGCTGCTCCACTGCGGATTGGCAGGCATTAGTACACAAGTGCACTCTTTATTCCTTTACTCTCATAGTCCGATTTGACGGTAATCCGACACAACCGGAGAGAGATCGGGCGCAGGACCGACGGCTTAACGTGCTCTCCGAGGCACGGGGGTGGATCACACCGCCAACTACCCAACTTCGGGCAAATATTGGGAAAATCTTAATAGAAAACTCAATATCCATTTTTGGATTGGCCCGACCCGGGACTCGAACCCAGGACCTCATGTCTGTAGTCGAACATGCTAACCACTAGACCAATGAGGCAGTTTGTCTGTGATAAAGCGGGGCTTAAATTGAACGTTTCTAAAACGAAGCTCAGATTATACCTAAAAAAGTTGTGGATGACGACTGTTTAACCGTGGCGAGCCAAAGATTGGAGGGAGTACGCAAATAGAAATATTTGGGTACACGTACCCACTTATTAAGCCACGGCTTAACGAGGCTTTGGAGAGTGATCAAGTAGTTAAGACGAGTATCGAAATAACACAGAATTTATTTAATAAATGCGAAAATTTTAGTATTGTCGAATTTCAAAATTCCATAGCGTGTTCTTCTTCTAAAATGTTACATTTGGCACATTCTACTTTACAGGTGAGCTGCTTGGACTGTAAAAGAAGATGTCAGAAAACATATTAAAGCATTCCATATATATACAGACGCATGTTGGCAATAAGTTGGACTGAAGAGTTTTCAAACGAACAAGTTGTGTAACGAGTCAACCAAAAACATGCACTTTTTGCAGACTGTCAAATTGAGGAAAGTATCCTCGGATACATCTCTAGGCACGAGAGGTATGGACTTCTTCAACTTAACATGATATGCAAAGTCACTGGTAAAAAAAGTGTTAAACTATTTCACCTCGCAAGAGAGAGGTTCGAATATGCTAAATTGACTACCAACTTTCGCTATTCCAAGAGGCACTTTAAGAAGCAAAATACTTTTTTTGTCGTCTTTCACAGAATTGTTTGAAGTGGATTCGCGTGAGTACAGTTATCTAAGTATACAGTTATTAGAGAAACTCCGAGCATAGCCCTCTCCATCGCACACTGAGCGATTCTGAGCTTTCGTATGAGGCCCATAGTCAGCGACCACGTTTCGGAGCCGTAGGTCATCACTGGCAACACGCACTGTTCGAAGAGCTTTGTCTACAGGCACTGAGGGGTATCGGACGAAAATATCTGCCGTAGTTACCCGAACGCTGCCCAACCGAGTTGGATTCGGCAATTGTCCCAAGTGTTCAAATCAGAAATGAGGAGATCCGTAGCAGAACCAAAGTCACCGACATAGCCCTACGAATCGCAAACCTGAAGTGGCTATGGGCGGGGCACGTGGTACGACGGACCGATGGACGTTGGGGCCCGAAGGTACTGGAATGGTGACCGGGCGGCGCAGTGTAGGGAGTCCCACCACAAGGTGGTCCGACGACGTAAATAGGGTCGCCGGTAGCCGCTGGAGCCAGGCGGCGCAAGATCGGGCCTTGTGGACATCATTACGTGAGACCTATGTCAGTAGTGGACGTCCATCGGTTGAAGCGACGACGACGACGACAGTTATTAGTAGAATTAATAGTGTCTAATTTGCATTATAAAAATAGTATTTTAAAATAAGTCAGGAGGCAGGAAGTATCCAAGTAGCTGCGACCTCTGTTTTACTGCATCCGTTACGGGTCACAAATTGTTTTTGTGCCCGTTCTAATTATTTCCACTTGGTGGTTTTATGTTTTGATAGTCTATACTAGAAGTGGTTGGACTTTTACATATTTTTTAATTGAAAACCTTTTGTTACTAACGTACAAACAATATATTTATTAATTAAAATAGTGTTTTATCGTATTATTAAACAATCCTTGATTAATTTTTGACATCTATCTGTCTTTAGGTCACATATTTCCTTTATTGGTGACAGGTTATCGCTTTATTATGATTTAACCAAATAGTATGTGATAATATAATCTAAAATAGTAGTATACTAATCGAGTTAATTTACCTTGAAAATTTTCTTCACCTTTTCTTTGGTAAGATGGTAACTAACTACAAACAAATACTCTCATCAGTATATACCTAGACAAATTAGAGAATAGAATTTCCTAAATTTGTCCTAGTTAGAATATATAATATAAAAATGAATCGCAAAATGTGTTGGTAAGCGCATAACTCAACAACGCCTGGGTCAATTTTGACAATTCTTTTTTTTTTAATGTTCGTTGTATTCCAAGGATGGTTTTACGGCGAGAAAAGTTCGAATAATTGCAGGGGACAACCCTAAAAACAGCCCTTTTCTGTTTCCCAAATAAACGATTTCTAACTAAAATGTAAAGTCAATTTGACCTTTATTGCTATTCAATAAAGTTCATATTAAATTACAAGTACTCACTGTTGTCTAAGCAAGAGTCAATTTGCACTTTACCGCTACGCAAAGTTTAAAGTCAATTGAACTGCTGTAATTTCGTATTTTTTTTTGATTGCGTAATTAATTATTTCGTATTTGCGAAAAAATAATTTCGTATTTTTTTTATTGCTAACTGCCTCATTGGTCTAGTGGTTAGCATGTTCGACTACAGACATGAGGTCCTGGGTTCGAGTCCCGGGTCGGGCCAATTCAAAAATCAATATTGAGTTTTCTATTAAGATTTTCTCAATATTTGCCCGAAGTTGGGAAGTTGGCGGTGTGATCCACCCCCGTGCCTCGGAGAGCACGTTAAGCCGTCGGTCCTGCGCCTGATCTCTCTCCGGTCGTGTCGGATTCTCCCGTCACATCGGACTATGAGAGTGAAGGAATAGAGAGTGCACTTGTGTACTATGCCTGCCAATCCGCAGTGGAGCAGCCTGGTGGGTCTATGTTCTAAAAACCCTCGCTCCTCGGAGTGAGGAGGCCTGTGCCCAGCAGTGAGACGTTAATGGGCTGCTACTTACTTTTTTTTTTACTTTTGATTGCTGACAGTTTAGCGCTTGACTATATGCTTGATATCACCTGATGGTAAGTGATGATACAGTCTAAGTTTCGAAATTCGTAAAACTGAAATCTGCCACATTCCAAATCTTTTTGACAGAACGAAGTCTGTTGAATCTGCTAGTTTATAATAATTTTATTTTTATTCCTTGTATTACATGAGTTGCAATAAGCTTTCTTTTCGAAAATGTCAATAGTTCTATGGACGTACAGCAAGTTTTTAAATATGTATAAACATTGCACATTATTTTCATATCAGTTGAAATTAAAGTAACAAATCTACCACCGGTTTGGAAAGTTGATTCCGCTGAGAAGACACCGGCAAGAATTCAGCGGCTACACTTTTAAATATAACTTATAGGTTACAATGTGTAATATGGCTTTTGGAAAAGGATTTTTTGAATTATGTGGAAGCAAATTTAACACTGATTGTGGTATGTCATTAAAAATGCGTATGCTTGTCTTTTCCATCGCCATCAAATCGTTGTTTTCCACGAACGCGACGGTTTCAGCACAGTAGGTGCACAATAAAAATGTAAACTTGACAACGTATTTCATAGCTACACCTCTTCACCAGAAGCAACTGAAAATTCACTATTTTAATATAACATTTCTTTACAAAAATAAACTGTGATGATGAAACAATGTATTTTACTAATTCCTATAACAAGTAAGTCGACAAGTCGATATAAATAATCACATTACATAATGTAATCGGATAATACTGTACAGTATAAAATAGGTTGGTAAATAACACATATCTTTTTGTGATATGTAAAAGATAAAAATGGTTATTATGGGTTATACTTTACAGATAAATACTCGTATATACCTCCACGTCAAACGTTTTTCCCCTTTTTACGAAAAATACTTCCCACACTTATCTACACCAATATTATAAAGAGGAAAGATTTGTATTTTTGTATGTAACGAATAAACTCAAAAAGTACTAGACTGATTTTCATAATTCTTTTTTTATTGGAAAGCTACATTATCACTTAGTAATATAGGCTATATTTAGTACTAAATTACAATAGAAATCTTAAGAAATTCCTATTAAAATCAACCGCAGGTGTAAAAAAATTAGCCATAAAAAGTCTTTCATCGCATACGCTGTGAAGAGTATTAATGATAGGACAAAAAAATGTTCGATAATATTGTCGAATATATCAATATCTACAAAAAACTTCGCAAGACTATATGTCTAACTATTTTAGTTACGTCACTATAACTACTTTTTTACATTTGACAAATTGATAGACATGCCGATCAAAATCAGACCGTGTTATCCATACCATTTATAAGTATTCATCCAAATAAAGAATTTAATATTCAAGACTGACTCAATACTTGATGATTACCTTTTGAATTATTGAAATCGGATATTACATTCAAAAGATATCATGAAATTAAAATAAAAATACTAACTCGACAAGAGAGGGGCAGTGCGGGAGAAGGGGGTGCACTATTATGAACTAGGTTACCTTACGCAGTGGACGCAAGCGACATTGAATATTTCCAGTTTTTTTAACACATTTTTATGCTTCACTTGAAAAGTTCTTTTCAGAGCTACTTAGTTGTAGTATTAGGAATCACACTTTTTCATAATATTCATCAATTCATGGTCGTTTTAATTAACATGCTTATAACTTAAATACCTATACCTATTTATGACGGGCCGCTAGTAATTTATATAGAGAAGGAGTGCACAATGATAATATTTTTTAGAAATGATGCATAAAAATACATTATGTCTATAAAAACAACATTACACACGCAAGCATGTATTTGACATACGCACATGATAATATATATAAAATAAAATAGCTTATGATATATTTCCAATAAAATAATATTTTAAATAGAGGATACGGTTCGTCATTTGACTAAATAGTATTCTTAGAAACAATGGCCTTCACGAAGACCATCCCATTGGTGAATTTGTAATCGATGCCAATTTTCTATAGAATCTTTCTTTTGTTTCATAAACGACTAGAATTATATAAATTATATTTGTTGTAACTATTAAAAACTAACAGGGAGTGGTAGTTTCTTAATAAATATAAATAACAAATGTATTTGGCGGCAAACACTCTCATTGGTGTTTTACCGTAATGGCCTAATTAGTACGTCGTACTAAATAGTAACGTCAGCTACCAGTTATTGTGTTTTAATTTATTTATGTCGATAAATCGGGCTGCTCTGCGATACAATGCTTAGTGTATTGCTTTAAAACTGTTGTCTTATAAATATGTCATAATGATAATTGTGTGTTTATATTTAATTATAATGGATGTTGATGCAATTGTATTTTATTTCAAATATAACATGGATAAAAAAAGAATAAAAGACTATTGAATTTCTTGCCGGATTCTTTTCTATAGTCAGCTAGGTTCCGAACCGGTGGTATAGCCATTGACAAAAAAAATTATTGAGTTTAATGGAATTAAAGAATATTTTAGTTTGGTTATAATTTTCATTATGAAATCCTATTTAATTTAACAAAATAGTTATAGTTATGAGTATATTATTAATTCACTGCTTATTGCTCATTTCCTGACACACGCACATATATACTCTTTTGTCAATTGCTGACAATTGTGTCAAATGCAATTAAAAAAGTTTATATTTAAAAATAAGCGTTTATATTAAAAAGTTTATATACGTGTACCAACATTACAATTGTTAAAAGCACTAAGGAGGTTACATTTATTTCTTATAACTTCTAATATTCTACATAATTTCGTTAATTTTTGAAGTGAAACTTCTTTAGACTCATGAGGGTAAAATTTTATGTGCAGCGTTTTTTAAGCTAATTCGCTTGAAGATTTGGTAGTTTTATTAACTACAAGAATAATGAAATTCCTAACATACCTTCCTTTTCCCGTCCCTTTATGTCTCGGTAATCTAAAGTTTCACTTTTGACATGTGCTCCTTGTACGCACGTACTTTTAATTTTTGCTCTTTTATACGGACCTTCATCTGACCATAACAAACAAAACAACAAAAGAATTATCAAAATTGGTCTAGCCGTGCACGTGTGATGTCGCAACATAGGGAAATGGGGATTCATTTTTATATAAATAGATTATTGCACAAATTTTTTGAGTGTAATTTTTGATAATAAAGCCTTAATAATGTTCAAACTTTTACAGTTTAAGGAGGTGGAGGCCTATTATGAGATATCTTCACTGGTTTCTACACAGCAATGTATCGTTATGTTAATCATTTATTTGTCTGCTAGTATTTACTGATACAGACAAATTAGTAAAGTAAGGTAATTTCCTTAATTAACTTATAAAATTACTCTGCTAGCGATGCGTACGCCAATTTTGTGAGAGAAGCCACCAGAGCTTCATTCCCAACAAAATTCAACGTATAAAAACCTTTTTAATAAGTCATTAATAATGATAATTTAAATATTAAATGAAGTTTTTCTGTTAAATGTAAATTCATCGTCCACGAGGCGCTATCAAGGATTTCGCCCTCATCGAATATGTAAATTGCAGGTAAAATTGAAAATACCTTTCCGACGTCGATTAGTTTCTGAGCGTCGTGAGAAATATTACGATCTTTCTTTCTAAAACAATGGCAGGTACATTTGACTCTTCTTTTAAAATAAACTAAAGCTTATTTAGGCATGCTTAATTTGGTGAGTAAGCTAGTGAATGCATGATGTGAGCGTTACGAATAGTGTGATGGGGCGAGACGAATGACATATATATTTTGACGTTATATCCGATAGTTGGAAAAATAAATAAAAAGCCTCTCATTTAGCTCTACCAGGTGTCGAAGTTAAGACCTTTACTAGCCAAGTGTAATCGCACCATTGCTCCAAATACGCTGTCAGACGTCCACACCTAAGACTCTTTAGGGGCAAACGGTAAAATTGGGCATCATGTACCTATTTAAAACCTTATGGGTTTTACATTTACAAGCTTTTATATTATTCAATCAGCGACCTCAAACAATTAAGGAAAACTGGAAGGGTTACGAATCGATTATGCAAATAGTTCTGACAACACGTTTTAATTACATTCCCAAACAAACGATCCACTTACATTCTAGTACATCTCTTCTAGAAAGTGCTGAGAAAAGATTAAATTGGAGTCAAATAAATATTAGAACTGTAATTACACGGAGGGTATGAATCCTTACATTTACACCTTTAACACTTCGAAGGTTTTTCTGGGATAATGGTACGTGTATTTGCTACACTAGCAACGGTTCAAGGTTCAATTTTCTTCAGGTTAAATGCGTGAATCTGCCATCAATCTGGTGGCTTAGATAAGCGACATCCTCCGAAATCATTTATGGGAAGGGATATCTCACTCTCAAGTATAGTTGGAAGTGAGGTAAGATTGAATGCAGTTGCTTCTTTCTGCGAGGCTATCATCTTGTTGAAGGAGGCAATGGAGAAAGAACGATTAACTACTGCAGACACCCCTTCCCTGCGAAGGAGAGAAAGGCTAAGTTGCAGAGGTTCTTTATGAACGTATCCTGTCTCTTTCTTGAACCCTCTTAGTCGGTTTCCCCTGGATATGTATACATTAAGGGCGAATAACTCTTTGAAGAGCACAGCAACGCTCTTCTCAGGGTTCACCCCGATTTCCCTTTTGCGGTAACATTGGGCTATGCCGTGGACCGCTTCTTAAAGTCTCGAGACTTTTTGGTGTGTATCTCGGGAGTAAGTGAACAGACCGCTATCATCTGCAAGCTGTGCGAAATGGAGAGGTTTAAACCTTGGAAAATCACTTGTATATAGTGAGTATAGGAGCGGGGAGAGCACGAAGCCCTGGGGGACTCCTGCTCGAGAGGTCGCGGCGAGGACAAAGCGCCCTCCACGTGGTATCTAAAGAATCGGTTCGTGAGATAGTCTCGTATCAGAAATACAAGTCTATCCGGGACGCAGAACTGATCTAATTTGAAGACCAGGCCAGCGTGCAGCGTGATCGTAACCTGCGTAGAAGTGAGAGTGAAGAATGTACTCCGTGAGGCGGTGCACTTGTTGGACGCACGAGTGTTAGGCTCGGACGCCGAACTGCTTGTCGGAGATAATACCCAAGGTCTCTACTACCACCTTGAGTCTTTTTAATATTATTCTCTCATACACTTTGCCCAGTGTGTTGAATAGACTTAGAGGTCGGAACTAGCTACGGTAACCAGGTTGTTGGGCTACGATAGCCTCTTTTCATTCGTCGGGGAAAGAACTAGCCACCAGACGGGCGTTAAATATTAGTACCAAAAGGTACAAGAATCGGTTTGAGAGCCATATTCAAAGTTTGGGTGAGGCCTTTTACATAACTCTTCTACTCGGCACATACATACGAGTATGGCGTGACAATTAGGAGAGAGTGCGATCGCAGGTGCTGAGGTAGGAGAGGGGGTGGGATCATCGGCAATTGACCAATGATGATTAGTCGCCGCTGGAAACGTGCTAGGCTCGGTACTCCCGTCAGCAACAAAAACATTGTGAAAGTCTCCCTCCTCCTCATCTCCTATGAGTCACTTAGTGGGACGTTAATCGGCTGCTACTTACCTTTATCTTACTCACTTCGCTATCGGAGTAATTTAGTAAGAAATTATATTTTTTAACTTGTTTAGATCGGGAATAGTGGAAAGCTTCGGCCGAGGATAATTACCCACCACGACGTGTCAACAAGCAATACTTTTTCCGTCCAATATGATCTTGTATAGAAACCATAATAAAGTAAATAACCTCTTAGTAAGCGCGTTATCATCTTAGAATTATTCATCACATACCATTAGGAGAAATCACGTCCCAGTAATACTAATTTCTCTTAAAACATTTACAGCAAATCGATATCGCGTGGTTAGAAAATGGCGCGAGGTTTAACCGATATTTGGCATTAAATTTCTCGATTGGAAAATTTAAACCGATTCACATATTAGCGTGTAAGCTTGACTATTAAAATACCTATCTCAACATTAATGAAGTAATATTATTATGGTAATGGTCTTTAATTTTTAACGCTACTAACTTTTTAAGTACTAACGCTACTAACGGCTCCGAAACGTGGTCGCTGACGATGGGCCTCATTCGAAAGCTCAGAGTCACTCAGCGTGCGATGGAGAGGGCTATGCTCGGAGTTTCTCTACGCGATCAAATCAGAAATGAGGAGATCCGTAGCAGAACCAAAGTCACCGACATAGCCCTACGAATCGCGAACCTGAAGTGGCAATGGGCGGGGCACATAGTCCGACGGACCGATGGACGTTGGGGCCCGAAGGTGCTGGAGTGGCGACCCCGCACCGGGCGGCGCAGTGTAGGGAGACCCCCCACAAGGTGGACCGACGACATAAAGAGGGTCGCCGGTAGCCGCTGGAGCCAGGCGGCACAAGACCGGGCCTTGTGGACGTCATTACGTGAGACCTATGTCCAGCAGTGGACGTCCATCGGTTGAAGCGACGAACTTTTTAAGCTCATTACATAAAAATGCACTTTATAAACTTTATAAGGGAGCTATTAGTAAATAAACCTCTAAATAAATCTATTTACAAATTAATTTTTAAAATAATTGTATTAACATCAAGTATCAAAACACAATACGTTTAAAAAAAGAGTATTTGAACTTGAGTAAATAAATTTAAAAATCTTTTTTATTTATATCTTTTTTATTTTTATTTCTTTAAAAAAATTAGTTCTCTCTGTAAATTATATTTACAGAGAGAACTAATAGCTGAAAACGAAAAATAAATTTACATAATGATATTTCTAAGAAGTATATAAAGGAAGAAATCAACTAATATAAAAAAGGTGAAGGTTAGTAGCAGCCCATTAACGTCCCACTGCTGGGCACAGGCCACCTCACTCGCATGAAAGAGGGTTTGTTTGAGCATAGACCCACCACGCTGCTCCATTACGGATTGGCAGGGATAGTACACAAGGGCACTCTCTATTCTTTCACTCTCATAGTCCGGTGTGACGGGTATCCGACACGAACGGAGAGAGAGCAGACGCCGGACCGACGGCTTAACGTGCTCTCCGAGGCACGGGGGTGTATCACACCGCCACCTTCGGAACTTCGGGCAAATATTGAGAAAATCTTAATAGAAAACTCAATATTGATTTTAGAAGTGGCCCGACGTGGGACTCGAACCCAGGACCCCAGTAGTCGAACATGCTAATCTCTAGACCAATGAAGAAATGCAAATATTTTTTGTGAATACGAAAAATTAAATTTATGTACCTTTTTATTTTATTCTTTTTAACCTTACTTAGTTAATTTACTTTTCATGTGCAACTGGAGTTAAGCTGAAACATTTTCATCTTTCAAGTTTCATTTTTTCTTTCCTTTTTTGAATACTATTAATTACCATGCTGAGTTTTCTATTAAGATTTTCTCAATATTTGCCCGAAGTTGGGAAAAATTTGGCGGTATAATCCACCCCCGTGCCTCCGAGACCATGTTAAGCCGTTGGTACTGCGCCTGATCTCTCTCTCCGGTCCTGTCGCATTGCCGTCACGTTGGACGATGAGAGTGAAGGAATAGAGAGTATACTTGTGTACTTTGCCTGCCAATCCGCAGTGGAGCAGCGTGGTGGGTCTATGCTCTAAACACGCTCTCTCATATGAGCGAGGAGGCCTGTGCCCAGCAATGGGACATTAATAGGCTGCTACTTACTTACTTTTAATTACCATTAATGTTACACACGATACTATCGATCACGCTTTTCTTAAAATTGTTAAGAGATAAATGCAGAATATATTGTAATGTATTTTTAAATAGTTAAATACTTAAACCGCCAAATAATATCCGAAAGCTTTTTAAGCAACATCAAATTTAAAGCTCTTTTGAAACGTTGGTATTAGATCAGCCTGAAATAAGGCATTAAAGTACGTTTTTGTCCATTATAACTACCACTTCGTATAACAAAATTGCATATGTATAAACACACATAAACCGAAACAGTTTAATTTACTATTGTACAGTAAACTAAAGACACGTGTACAGTTATTGGAGTAGAACTATAGTCGACTACTGAACTGGAAGTCAATGGGACAGGGAAATCTGAATTGCAGTTCCTTTGTGAATTCAATTGCATTATTCTGTTTAGATGGAAAGCTAAATTGAACTGTTATAATCGCAATGAAATAAATAATCCTTTTTTTGATTTTGATGGCCTAAACAATGATAAAAGTACATGCTTTGTTAGCAAAAGTCTTGAAAGCATGACGCCAAATTCCCATAGGGGTAGGCAGAGATCACGTACTTCCCCTTGCCACGATCCTTGCATATTCCCTACACTTCTTTCATTCTCATTAAACATTTCATACAAGCTCCTCGGTTTAGAGTAGTCTTGACCTGGCTCTTATTTAAATTGTCCTGGATTTGGTCCACGAATTTTCGCCTTGGTCTTCTCCTTCCACCTTTCCCATTCACTCTTTACTCTTAAATCCTTTTTGTCTTTCTCCGTTCATTCTCTCTAAGTGACCAAACCATCTAAGCATACCTTTCTTAATTTAAGTCACACCTTATTTTATTCCACAACGTTCTTTTATTACACTATATATACATCTCAACGCTCTCATCTCTCCCGCATTTATTTTACTTGTATGCTTCTTCTGCTATACCCAACTTCAAAGTATATACCAGTTGTTGTTTTCTTGCCCTTATCCCACTAGGTGGGGTCGGCACAGCATGTTTCCTTTCGCCACTTCACTCTATCCGCTGTCATTTCTACATTCACACCCTTAATACACATATCCTCTTTCACACAATTCATCCACACTTTTTTTGGTCGCCCTCTCCCGGCCCTGCCGCTTACCATCATATTTAGAACCCTCTTACATACATGGCTATCCTCCCTTCTCATTACATGTCCATACCAGGCTAACCTTCCACTCCTTAACTTCTCGGTCACTGGTGCTACTTTCACACTTCCTCTAATATACTCATTCTTAATCTTATCCAATTTTGTCACTCCACACATCCATCTCAACATTCGCATCTCCGCTGCATGCAATTTCCTTTCATTCTCCCCTTTGGTGGCCCAGCACTCTGATCCATACAGGACGACAGGTCTTACGATCGTCTTATAAATCTTCCCCTTAAGTATATACCAGTATTTTGATAAAAATCTACATAACATTGCGTAGGATGAGTAGTCTCTTATTCACCATCAGTTTGGTAGAGATGTCAGATCCAATTATTAGGTTTGAGGACCACAGCGACGTCTCCTGGTGTTAGGAGGGGAGCTATCACTATCAAATACAATATGACGTCATTCACCGTGTCACCAGGACGCCCAACTTAAAGGTATTCGTACGGAACTTGGCGAGGAGTATATTCAGCCACGTGCCACTCTTCAACTCTACGCAGTGCTGACAGTGAGATGGGATGGATATGCCTGCTTCTGTGATGCTACCATCTCTTTCAAAGAAGAAATAGAGAAAGTAGCGGGAGATGCGTCTATCATTCAAAGGAGAAGGTTGCGTGAAAGGAGAACTCGATACGAACACCTCTTGCTCCTATTTAAAGTCCTTTGTAGGCTTCAACCTGGCGAGCGAGCTTCTTACAACTCCATCTCAGGTTGACAAAGGTGCTGCTGGGTTTTATTGGGAATTCTGGCTCAGATAGTGACTTACCATATACCTTGCCTCGGCATGCGTGCGTTAAACCTTTTTCCCGTCGATAAAAAAAGGGTAAATTTAGAATATCAGGACTGGTGGCTTTAGCTGGTTCGAGATCGGCTGGAACCAGTAAAAACGTGCCGTCAAGGAAAACCAATAACGTTCCAATATGATGCTATATAGAACCCATAAGAGGTAAATTACCTCTTACTTGGTTAGCATCACCTTAGACTGTGTTATAAGTTACCATTAAATTAGATTTATGGAAAACTATAAAGAAATTTTAAAAAAATCTAACTGACGCATTAGAAGAATTTCTGTCACAAAAATACATATAAGGTAGACTAGAATCATGTGGAATCATAAGTGAATTTTAAGACGTTTGTCGACACCTAACATTAATGAAAATCTTGCATATACATATCTCTGTGCTAGTTACAATTCCCGGCGTTTCTCGGATGTCCAATATTGGCTTTGAAAAGATCGTTTCAATCTGGATAAATATATAATGAAGTGGTAGTCTCACAAACTGTGTCACAAGATTATGTATTATCTAACCAAGATATCATCATGTCAATGAATCATCTTTATGTAAGTAAAATATATCTTTTTGGAATAAAGGGTACAATACCCAACGGATTGAATCACACGAGTGGGTTTGTTCAGAATATTTATTGGCTACTGTGCTTTGGCTTTCTTATTTTCTATTTCGTTCACGCGTCATTTTTTCCTCGTTTTTATGGGATGTTACTTTTATGGTATATAAATGATATTAAAATGTAAATATCTTGTATTGAAGTAGGCTCTAAACAACTATTTTGAACCATTTGTCATCGAAAACCTAGGTTTTATGTGATCACGTCTGATGGTTAGTGATGACGGAAGCTCGCTAATCTGGTAAAAGCCAATTTACCTCTGGTTTCTACAGAGCATCATTCCATGAAAATTTCTTACTAAAGATGCGTTAGTGCAACCTGAAAAATGATTTTTGAACTCTTTTTACCCTAAAATATGGCTGTACAAGTTTGTTTTTACATCTTATATTAAAACTGTATCTTTCGTTTTACAGTCATGTGAATATTATTAGGAATATATGTTATTTAATGTACGAGTATATCGTAATAATGGAAATATAACAATTGTGTTTCAAATATCTACAGCGTGGAATGTATTTTAACGTAGAAGCCTACGTACTAACGGATTTTAGATATTTACGTTTCGCTTAAACCGATTGACGTCCACTGCTGGACATAATGATGTCCATAAGGCCCGATCTTGCGCCGCCTGACCTTCAGACCCTCTTTATGTCGTCGGTCCACTTTGTGGTGGGTCTCCCTACACTCCATCGCTCCAGCACATTGGCGCCCCACCGTCCATCGCTCCGTCGGACTATGTGCCCCGCCCATTGCCACTTCAGGTTCGCGATTCGTAGGGCTGTGTCAGTGATTTTGGTTCTGCAACGGATCTCCTCATTTCTGATTTGATCGCGTAGAGAAATTCCGAGCATAGCTCTCTTTATCGCACGGCTGAGTGACTCTAAGTTTTCTTATGAGGCCCATAGTCAGCGACCAAGTTTCGGAGCCGTAGGTCATCACTGGCAATACGCACTGTTCGAAGAGCTTTGTCTTCCGACACTGAAGGATATTGAACGAAAGGATCAGCCGTAATTTCCTGAACGCTGCTCAGTATTTACGTTTACTTTGTTGTAATTAATCATCGTTTTTAAATTATTATAGCTTTAAAAACAAGCTATTTATATATGCATATTTACTCCGAAATATATATTTATATATATATGATAACTTATTCTTAATATTATGAATAGTAAGTTATGGAAGTCGAAGCACGAATAACTCATAAATTATTCCTAACAAGCCCACTCAACAGTTATAATACTTTTGGAGTTACAAATATATCTCTCATTGATTTATTGACTAGTATATAAATGAAATGGCTAAAATAAATGGAATGTTTTTATTCAATACCTACTAGTGGTTAGCGTGTTCGAATACAGACATGAGGTCCTGGATTCAAATCCCGTGTCGGGCAAATTCAAAAATTAATATTAAGTTTTCTATTAAGATTTTCTCAATATTTACCCGAAGCTGGGAAGTTGGCGGTGTGATCCACCCTCGTGCCTCGGAGAGCTCATTAAGCCGTCGGTCCTGCGTCTGATCTCTCTCCGGTCGTGTCGGAGTCCCGTCACATCGGACTATGAGAGTGAAGGAATAGAGAGTGCACTTGTGTACTATGCCTGCCAATCCGCAGTGGAGCAACGTGGTGGGTCTATGCTCTAAAAACCCACTCTCATATGAGTGAGGAGGCTTGTGCCCAGCATTGGGACGTTAATATACTGCTACTTACTGAAGCTCACAGTCTAAGATTATTTCTATGAAGAATGTGGACTTAACTCTTTTTAGTGGACAATTATCTATTTAGATATTTAATATACATACATACATACATACATAGCATCACGCCTTATTCCCATAGGAGTAGGCAGAGATAACATCCTTCCACTTGCCACGATCCTTGCATATCTCCTTCGCTTCTTTCATTCTCATTAAACTATTCATACAAGTTCGTCGGTTTAGAGTACTCTTGACCTGGCCGTTACTTAAAATGTCCTGGATTTGGTCCAGGAACGTTCGCCTTGGTCTTCCTCTTCCAACTTTCGCATTCACTCTTGACTCATAAATCCTTTTTGTCAGTCTCCTTTCATTCATTCTCTCTACATGCCCAAACCATCTAAGCATACCTTTCTCAATTTTAGTCACTACGTCTTCTTTTATACCACAACGTTCTCTTATCACACTATTTCTTACTCTGTCACTCAGTTTTAATCCACTCATGCTTCTCAACGCTCTCATCTCTACCGCATTTATTTTACTTTTGTGATTCTTCTGCCACACCCACTTTCACACACTTTCACTACCATACATAAGTGTTGGCACCAACACTCCAGCATGCACAACCAGTCTGGCCCTCTGAGACACCATCTGGTTATTCAAAAAGGCGTGCAGAGCACCATTTACCATATTCCCTGCATTTACTCTTCTTTCAATATAACTTTCACATGTTCCATCTTTTATTAATTTAGATCCCAAGTATCCAAATTCTTTCACCTCTTCCACTTGTTCTCCATCTATAAAAACATTGCCATTCATCAAATATTAATCTCTTTCAAAAAGCATATCTTTTGTTTTGTTTACATTCATTTTCATTCCTTTCCTTTTCAAAGCTTCATTCATAACATTTACATGTAGCTCATTAGTAGATGATGCAAGTATTACTTGTTCATCAGCGTAGAGTAAACATTTGATGAGTAATTCATTCATTCTTAACCCATACATACTTTCTTTTAAATCTGTCAAACATTTTTCCATGAATAGGTTGAACAGCCATGGTGACGCAACCCGTCCCTGTCGAACACCTCTTTCGACAGGAAACCATTCCGTGTACGCTCCGTTTCTTCTGACACAAGCACTAGAACCCTCATAGAGAGACTTCAATGCCTGAATCAGACAACCGCTCACTCCATACTTAGATAACGTTAACCACAGCTCATTCCTCACCACTCGATCATAGGCCTTTTCACCCTCAACCGTTTCGCCATCTCCTTCCGAAGTTACAATGTGTTTTGCTTCGTTGTCGCAACTAAAATCAAGTCCAAACATTTTTATTGCTTAAAAAATCTTCAACATAACAATATTCCTTTTGTAAAAGGATGCTCATGCCATAAGAGTATTTCTTAACTGAGGCAAATCCGAAACTGAATGCGGTATCTTATTCAAAATCCACATGATCCTAGAAACGCCTAAATAAGCTCAAGTCGATAGATAGATATAGATCAATAACATAGTAAGTCATAGGTTGCTTAGATAACTTAAAGTTAAGATATTTAATAATGTAATTAATCCTTTAAATATAGTTTTCGTAGGTTTCTTTTTAACGCTGGAAAATCCTCATAGATACCTGGAATACTCGAGAGGATGTTCAAGGTTATGCTGGACTCATACCGGCTAAAACCCAGTCGTGCTCCTACATCACTCGGAGACGGGGTCATGAGAACGCGATTGACAGACATTCGCATCCCCGCCAGCGATGTGTCTGTTTAGGCCCAACTTGGTTAATGACCAAAAACTTGCTCCTAAGGTGGCTTGCCTGGAGCACCTAGCAAGCCACCAACCACCTCGCGGGACCTCTCTTTGTTGGGCTCTCTCTGTGTTGTCACCACTAATGACGGAGATGGCGATCGTGGGCTCTTCGCCTCCTTTCCAGCCTTCTCCTGCAAACAGTCGAAGTGGTCACTTCCGCCTCCCTCAACCGTTTCGCCATCAAACAATTTTCAATATTACAATATTTCTTTTGTAAAAGGATGTTCATGACATATTTCTTAACTGAGGCAAATCCGAAACTGATTGCGGTATCTTATTTAAAATCCACATGATCCTAGAAACGCCTAAATAAGCTCAGTCGATAGATAGATATAGATCAATAACATATTAAGACACAGGTTGCTTGGATAATTTAAAGTTAGGAAGTGGCCGAGGTCACTTCGAAGGGTCGAATCCCTTCTTAATCCTAATTAACTGCCGATATCTTAAAGATAAATGGAGAGAAGCTTATCTTAGCAATAATACCTACAGGTGGGGCGTGGTGTCCGACTAATTCAAACTTTCTGCTGAATCACCTTTATCTGCAGCAATTTACTGGAAAAGGTTATCAGAGTACAGAATCTTGTAAAGCCTATTTCTAATGTGATTCTGAATTAAATTTACTAATTAAAACACTACAAAACACATATTTCCTTTAATATTAAAGAACGATTTAAAATCCAAACATACGAGGACTCTTCCACCTTCTGCTCTGAGAAGAACTCACAACAAACACAATCGTGTAAGTGCTGTACAATGTACTATAAAATGATTAACACGGCACGTTTTACAGTTACTCATTACAAAAAAATTCTTAGAAACAAAAGTGTTTTATTCATATTTTTTAAAGATCCAAGTAAAAAAATCTAGCCAAAGGAAGTAACGACTTACGAATGCTAGTCTTAAGTTTACGGTTTATACAATTGGAGTCTAGATTTTCTCATATTTCCATAGAATCGGGTAGTACGCTAGTAGAATCGCAAATTAGAGCTACTCCTTATATATGATATTCTTGTACTGTGTGTATGTGAATAAATTTCTAAACAACTGGACCAATTTTTATGAATATTTTTATGTCTTTCGATGAATTTAGATTGACAACTTGAATGAATAATTGCAGCTTTATTTTCTACGTTTTTACACGAAGATATCGTCGCATTTCACAAGTTATATTGTATAGAAAAAACTACGTTTTACTCGTAATGAAGTTATTGGTAAACATAATGATATAAACTTAATCTATTGCAATCTTTTACAATATAATTAAATCTAAATCAAATGTTTACTCTACGCTGATGATCAATTAATACTTGCGTCATCTGCTAATGAGCT
>JACTOM010000198.1:4410753-4438363 GCA_015832385.1 Elymnias hypermnestra
ATATTGAGTTTTCTTTTAAGATTTTCTCAATATTTGCCCGAAGTTGGGAAGTTGGCGGTGTGATCCACCCCCGTGCCTCGGAGAGCACGTTAAGCCGTCGGTCCTGCGCCTGATCTCTCTCCGGTCGTGTCGCTTTCCGTCACACCGGACTATGAGAGTGAAGGAATAGAGAGTGCACTTGTGTACTATGCCTGCCAATCCGCAGTGGAGCAGCGTGGTGGGTCTATGCTCTAAAATCCCTCTCTCATATGAGGGAGGAGGCCTGTGCCCAGCAGTGGGACGTTAATAAGCTGCTACTTACTTACTATAACTTGCTCCTAGGCGTGATTTGCTAAAGATAAATTAAATACAGTCTTTGAAATGAAATATTTATTTATTAGGTACAATTTATACATTTTTTCTGCGACATCCTGACCCCTAAACTAGGAAAACCCGTATTTTAGGTGCCAGTGCCTACCCAAACAATGTACAGGGTATATAATAAACTAAACGTACTCAAAAATGAAATTTCAATTTTAGGTATTGTGCAAATATAAAAAAAAAGAAAAAGAAAAGGTATGCATGCATGACGTGTAAGTGTGCGTGTGTGTGCGTGTGTTTGTGTGCCCCCCCCCCCACACAAACACACGCACACGTGTGTGTTTGTATGAATGTATAAAAGATTAATGTTGGATATCTAGGCAAAATATTAGATCATATTTTCTTTCTGGTAATTCAAAATCTTCAGGACTGTATTTGATATTGCTATCACAATTAGAAAGTTCTATTACCAGAGAGTTAAAAAGCAAACTTTTTATTTCAAACTCTCAAAGGAACATTAATTAATTTGCTCTCGATAATTTGAATTTAACTTGTTTTAAATGTAATCAGAATAAAATGGACAGATACCTATAGTTTTATTATCTTATCAATGCAATAAAGAGATTTCTTAGAACTAATGATCTGATAGCAACTCTGTCTAAAACACTTGAGTAATATTGTCAATACGATATGATTTTATAGAGATGTTCACGTATTTTATTTATTTCAATGAATGGAATCGAACCTATAATAATAAAACTATAAACTAGTTCAACCACGTTAGCGGAACATAAGAGAAAAAAGCTTAGAGAGAGATTTGATAGCTATAAAAAAGGTTATAGTGAATCATTCTTAAAAGGCAACGACATTGTGATATTTGCAAAGTATGCTATTCAATCGCCCATGGAAGTGTAATGATATACATGAGATGTATAGACTGGGGTCTTTTGGTACCCCCCTTCGGATCAAAAGTAACTTTTTCTATACTTAAGGTGGGAAGGGTTAAAAGTGCTATTACAGACACTTTTTAGATTATTTTTTTACAAAGAACAACGTCGAGTGAATTTTTCATTGATTTTCTGCTCTTATTTGGTTCCAACATACTAGTATATAGTCTTAAACGATTAATAGGATATGTAAAAATGAAATGACTTATCAATTCGCATCAATAGTTCTTGAGGTTAGCCTGTTTAATCAAACAAAGAATCTTTTCAATTTACTCGTGCAGATAAGGTAAGCAAACACAAATCTAGTAGTTTGTGTTCAGATTATACGTTTGTAATATTGTATTGTGTTTGTCTGATATATTTTCAAACCTAAGCCGATATTGATTGGGTTAAATAAAGAATATAACTCCCACTGCTGGGCACAAGCTTCCCCACTTATAGGAGAGAGGGTCTTTAGAGCTGCTCCACTTTTTTTTGTTCGGAGTATATTAAGCTGTTAGCCCTACTGGCTTTTACAGCGTAACCGGAGGATTGGACGACTCTCATGGGAAACGCCGCTCCAAGGACGTCTCCTGCGAGACCAGGCCTCGGCTTGGAACGACGTTATCTCGTGAATACCTGAAATGGACTAAAATTAGAAGCGCTCCCGGGTGCGTGGGTTGAATCCACGTCCGGGTGACGGCCCTACCTGATAGGAAGGAGGTTGTCTCTCGTAGTTGAGTCATCTGAGTCGTTAAGATAGGCCGTGTAGGAGGACGCGAAAACCACTAGTGGGTTACTTTGATTTAGTGGCTCACTCAAAATAATTTTAGTTTTGAAATATCGTCTATTCGTGGGGTGTTCCAAATCCCTATGTAGGTCTTGGTTACGGACCTACCAGGGACGGTTGCTCCACTGCAGGTAGGCGGGCATAGTACATAAGTGCACACCTATTCCTTCACTCTTATAGTCCGATGTGACGGGAATGTACCACAATCGAAGAGAGATCAACAGTTTATATATAAATCAATTATTTATTTATTTTAAATATGGAGAAATCATAATACAGGTATATAAATAGATGTTAGTAAGGTTAAAAATGTATACAGTTGTTGTAATTTTCCTTTTCACTTTAAACCAATTAACAGTTTAATGAGTTCTGTTAATAAACTAGTTAGTGCCCGTGTCTTAGAATTAGGATTAAGTATATTTTGTAAGTACCTACATAAAATGACAAATCACCCTCTCTTTGGCGCCCAATTCGAAGAATTGATCCTCGGATATAATTGATAAAGGCCAAAATTGTAGGAAATTAAATTACGGACCAAGTTTGCTTAAAGTGAAAAATAAAGATGATATTTAATAATTAATAAACCGCCGTTAAATCCAAGACGCTGGAAGATGCAACAGAGTTGGTGACCTTCCCCCCTTGCTTCTATTAATTGATGTAGACTCATACGGACACTGCTCCTCCCCATATCTATATATGCTGCTGAGACGTAGACACAGCGAGATTTGGAAAGGCAGAAGCTATGATTGGAGATATGAGTTTCGTGGACCGAGTTTTGTACGAACGTCTTGATAATTGAAGTACTTGCATCTCGCATTCTGGCTTTCTTAGCACACGATACAGTTCTCATTGAAAGAATACAGTAAGATGACTTCGAGCAAGGAAAGATGCAGTTGTCATGCTCATAACATCTCCCCCCTTTGTCACTTCATGACGATCACGACCATTCTATCAAGAGTATCACGAACGAGAAGAATAATTAATGCAATGACTAATACTAATACAACTGGATTATACATTTACTATCAAATTTGAAAGCTTGGGGTGTGATCTCTGGTATGGCGAATTTAGGTAATTGCATTTTCTCATTCTTCGGTCGTCTAATTACTACCCTACCAGCAAAGACGTATCGCCAAACAAAGAAATTGTGTACCGATACGATGATGTGTAAAAATCTAGATGTAAATTGCCAGTTCACATTTTAGCACGCTTCCATCTTAAGCTGTATCGTAACTTACTGTCATGTTTGAATTCAGTAAAGCGTCTCAGTAACAAAAAAGCTTTAATGGTCCGAAAAACTAAAAAGGTTGTAGTTTAGTTGTTCATGAATAGCCAGATGGTGTCTCAAAGGGCCAGACTGACTCTGCATGGAGGAATGTTGGTGGCAACGTTGAGAAGTATGAGTGGATTGAAACTGAGTGACAAAGTAAGAAATGATGAGAGAACATTGTGGCGAGTGTGGTATAAAAAAGATCTAGTGACTAAAATTGAGAAAAGCGTGCTTAGGTGGTTTAGTCGCGTTGTGAGAATGAATGAAAGGAGACTGACAAAACGGATTTATGAGTCAAGAGTGAAAGTTGGAAGAGAAAGTCCAAGGTGGACGTTCCTGGACCAAATCCAGGACATTTTAAATAAGGGCCTGGTACTCTAAATCGACGAACTTGTATGAAAGGTTTAATGAGAATGAAAGAAACGAAGGAGATATGTAAGGATCGAGTCAAGTGGAAGGACGTGGTCTCTGTCTACCCCTATGGGAATCGGGCGTGATGCTATGTATGAATTTCAAATCAAATCAAATCAGAATATTCTTTATTCAAGTAGACTCAAAAAGCACTTTTGAATCGTCGGTAGTCTGTCAGTTGGTAACAAATCTACCACCGGTTCGGAAAGTTGATTCCGCTGAGAAGAAGCCGGCAAGAAACTAACGGTTATTCCTTTAAACATAGCTTTTTTGTTACTATGTGGTTAGCTTTCATGTACAACTGGAATCAAATCCAAACATCTTTGTCGCTTAAATAATCTTCAACATTGTAATATGCCTTTTGTAATAGGACATTTTTAACCTACTTCTTAAAACTATGTGGAGGCAAACCCAGAAGTGATTCAGGTATCTTATTAAATATGCGCATGCTCAACCCGACAAATGACCTCTGAATCTTTTTCACTCTAAAATATGGCATTNAGTACTCACCAAAAAGAACCGTCTAGCTATTAGGAGTTCAGGCTCATACAAATGTACAGAAGAATTACATATATAAATGTATATTGTTGTATAATAAGAAACGGATAAGGAAAATAAACGTAACGTGCACTTGCGGGTTGATACCTCAAGTATTTATAGTTGTCCATCATTATCTGATATCTGATTATTTTTAAACAGAAGCGACGTATATTCACAGTCTTGCTCAATTTAATCCTGTTAACATGTAGTTTAGCACAAAATGAATGTGTTAGTTATAGTTTTTGTTGTATTTTGTTTGGTTGGTTGTGATTGCAAAAGGTTTACGAGATGTAGATTGGCCACTGAGTTGATGAAGACGAAGAAAATCGAGAAAACCTTTTTGGGGAACTGTAAGTACTTGAAACTATGTTTCTGTGTTTTATATGGGAATATTCGTTGAAACATGATTAAACTACAACTGGTGTTTATACTACAATTAATGAATTCATAAATAAAAAAAACTCAGTATTTTTATTAAAAAATATAAGCTACTCGTGTGATATTAAACCTATTTAATGTAGCTAAGTCGAAGAATTTCTCGGTTACAAAAGAAAATTGCAATAGCTTTTGTCTTAAGTTGAAAGAAAGTAATTTTAGAGTAGAACACGTTTAAACACTGTAAAGGAGAATTATAATACGTATAAAAGTCGTCTGTATCATATAATATAGTGCGGATAAAGTACAGTAAATTTGATTAACATTAAAAAGTTTATAGTGAGTCAACCTCAAAAGATAGGCTTATATTATCTTAGACTTTTTTTTAGAACATTTGAAAAGAAACAATACCCTCATACATTAGTAAAGCGTAACTTGAACCGTTAACACAGCATTTGCAACGGAAGCTCTCAAAGGGAACGTATAAGTACATCTGCAGGTAGAACCCAAGAACTATACTAAATCGAGTACCATTACGTCAACGAGGCCGTCATCTTATTTATAAGGTGTAAGGATATACATTATGTATTTGAATCATGAATATGTAAAGTTTGATAAATGCAATACTGATGTTATTATGTAATAGGTAAATCCAAACGCGTGTCAGAAATAAAAAAATGGAGCAATAATCAGTAATAACAATCATATTAATTAGTAAATTAATAATATGTTCATAAATTAAAAGGATTTTAAAATAAAAGCCAATAACCAAACTGAATTATTTGCAGTAAACTCAACTTTTTTTATCAAAGGCTCTACCACCGGTTCGGAATTTAATTGACTTATAGGGAAGAATCCGGAAAGAAACTCTTAAAGTCTTTTACTCTTTTTTATCCATGTTATATTTCATAAAAATACAATGAAATACCTCATCAACACCCATTATCATCAGTTTTAATTTAAAGAAATACACTTAGCTTTGTATCCCAGAGCAGCCCTTTTTACCGACACAACTAACTTAAAACACAATAACTGATAGCTAACGTTGATTAAAAACTGAGAACTCAACTAAATTCTATGGTGTTATATACATTTCGTGCTAATTAGGCTATTACGGCAAAACACCAATGACAAATGTTTGGCGCCAAATACATTTTTTAATTATCTTATTTATTAAGAAACTACCACACCCTGTTAAGTTATTCTAATCGTTTGTGAAACATTAGTAAGTAAAGTAAAGTAAGTAGCAGCCCATTAACGTCCCACTGCTGGGCACAGGCCTCCTCACTCATACGAGAGAGGGCTTTTAGAGCATAGACCCACCACGCTGCTCCACTGCGGATTGGCAGGCTGTGAATATGTGAAACATTACAACAATAATATCCCAAATTGCAATCATTTACAATGTTTACAAATTCACCAATGGGAACGACGTTGTGAAGGCCATTCTTTCTAAAAATAAAATTTGGTCAAATAACGAACCATATCCTTTATTTAAAATATTACTTTATTTAATATATGTAATTATTTGATATATACCTTACACCACTGGATTTCTTCTTGTGGGGCACAGTAAAAGATGAGGTGTACAAACGTAAACCACGTAACCTAGACATTCTTTGGAATGAGATTCAAGCAGTGTGTAGAGAAATCTCATTGGACGTTTTGATACGATGTACAGAATCTGTGGTGACTCGTACTCAGAATTGTATTGATGCTGCAGGTCACCAATTTGAACAGTATTAACATTTGTTATTTATGTTTCATTTACATTGGACTTTCAGCTTTCTATTTTCCTGAAATTTAACTTTGTAGAACGGTAAATAAATTTTCTATGGAAGTTCAAAGTGTGTATACATTTTTTTGAAGCACCCGGTACTATCACGCGCTTTGCTATAGATTAGTCTGACCCTAATCATGCTCCAGCTTTTCTCTTTCATGTAAAAGCTGGATGATAAAAAGTATTCTATTAGTTATTTACCAATCAAAGAGTGATCTATAACGGTACAGTTTCTCAAGCATTTGAAAGTTATATCTATAATTCATAAAACACACAAGGAAAACCATCAACAATAGTGATTGAGCGTACATACAGCATACCACGAAATACTAATTGTAGTAATAGTTATCTATATATTAATACGTGAAGGAAAAACTTTGAACTCCCTTTTATTAAAATTGCGCGAAAGGAAGAGTATGATATTTCCCACAGTTACCTTATTATATTATGTAAGTTTGTTACGCTTTTATACAAAAACTACTGGACCGACTTTAAAAATGTCAAAAAAATAGGGATCCCTAAGATAAATGCAAACCCATGATGTGAAACAAAAAAATGTTTTACAATATTATAGAACGTATTAATATCTACAAATAAGCCCGTGATACCATATGTCTAACTACTGTATATTATGCCACTTTAACTATTATTTAAAAAGTTAATGAAAGTGCCGATAATAATCGAACCATATTCTTCATACTTCTTTATTAATTCTTATCCTATTCATATATATATATATATATATATATATATATATCTGTGGAACGCCGGCGCCATCTATCGACGTGGACAGACTCAATGGTGGCAGTCCGGCGGGAGTCACTCGGCAGTTGTCGAGTAGCGCTCGACCGGATCAGTCAACTGTTGGAACTGTCGCGTTCCTAGCTATTAGTGTTAATGAGTTTGTGTAAATTGATATCGGGAACATTAAGTGATTGAGCATTATAATCAAAGTTTATTAACAAAGTGTTTGATTGCACCAACATTACCCACAAACGCCCACAGAATAAGAAATTAAATAATGGATCCAATTAATAACGATGTCGGCGGAGAACCCTACGCCCCTGTGCTTTATGCTTCTCCGTGCTATCTTATTCTCCGACATATATATTTCTCCAGGTATCAAATGGCTCATCACGATATGTCTGGAACCATAAATTGTAGAGACTTGAAATTTGGTATGAATATTCCTTTTTCCGAGTAAAGGTCAGCTAAGCTTTAACGAAATTCCACTCGGAAGGGGGGGTTGCGGGGGAGTAAATTGTAAAAACTTCACAGTTACAAAGTATTTTTTTTATGGTATGTAAAACTTAGTCAGTAATTCGTTCAGCCAGTTATATATAAGTGATATTTTATTAAAGGCCGTTTTAATACCTGTAAAATGCTTTTTGAATGATTAAAATCGGACATTCCATTCAAAAGATATAACGAAATTAAAAATGTCAATCTAGAAAACCTAAAAATTAGATATATGTATTTAGTCCAACTTAGTAGCCTTTCCACTGCCACGAGATCAGTATCTACGCGGGTAAAACCGGGTGAAACTGTATAAAGTTTCAATCCTAACTATATTAAAAAATAATTGCAGTATACCATTCGAATACTAATAAAACAAAAACAATATAATCGATAGAACAAAGATATCCCGTTAAACAATGGCGTCAAACGTATAACATCGTTTCTTAAGGTCATCCTTTGGAAAAACCAAACTGTGTAACTCTTTATTAAAAAAACTATTACATTTTAATTGCGACTATCCGGTAGTTATCACCCGGATTTTATAATCTCTAGATCTTTGTCTTTATTTTTATTTTATACTAGCAATGCCCCGCGTTTACCGCGTAGATACCGATGTATCATCGGTACACTTGGAATATGAGCTACCTCACCAGTCGCAGGCCCAGTATTCTTTGGCCTGGGGACCTCAGCGTCACCTTCTGGTGGCGTTGATCGGCGGCGACCTCTCGTTGGGAAGCCTTGTAGGCGCGATGCTCTCCAGCGAGAGAGGGTGGGCGGCAGTGGCCTTCTTTTGCGAGACGATAGTCTCGCTGCAGGAAGCCCACGAGAGAGAGAGGGAGAATGCAGTGGATGCACCCCCTCACCGAAGAAGGCGGCATATAAGACGGCGCATATTTGCGCATCTTCTCCCGCCTCCATGAATCCTCCGCCGGACTCATCCGGAACACCAGGGCAGAATGCGAAAGCTGAACGCCTGGTGCCTCACTAATGGATGTCGAGGGTTCCGCTGAGTTTTAGTGGGTATTGCGAGTTTATCGCCGAGTCCCACACTCCTGACTGGTCATCGGTCCGGGTTAGTGCGTAAATTGCATTTCTCAGCGACAAAAAAAAAAGGCCCAGTATTCTTTTAGATTGGTAGTATTCAATTCGTTATAACTTTTCTTTAGATTGACCAATTTTAATAATTCTAAAATGTTCTTTATTCAAGTAGGCTCAAAAAGCACTTTGATTTGTCAGTAGTCTGTCCGTTGGTAAGAAATCTACCACCGGTTTAGAAAGTTGAATCCGCTGAGAAGAAACCGGCAAGAAACTCAACGGTTATTCTTTTAAATATACTTTTGTATACTACAATGTGTAATATATTGCTTCTGTGAGCAATTGGAATTAAGTTCAAACATTTCTTTCGCTTAAATAATCTTCAACATTATAATATGCCTTTTGTATAAGAATGTTTTCTTTTTTTTATTTGGTTCGCTAAACGGGTGAAATCTGTTAAATGATTGTTAAGATTCCGTTAAATTTGTTATGGATTTCACCTTCTCGAAACGAATACGGCTTGCTTAAAACATAAGAATAAACTAAAATCAAAGAAAAACTATAATACTATAAGAAATATTAATAGAAGTAGCTTATTCTTAAGGAGATGCCTAAATGAGGCCTCAGAACCAAAAAGAAATATCACAATCGTTTCGAAATTTATTTTTGATATATGTCTTAAAATTATCTGGAGGCACATCTAAAACTCACTGAGGTATCTTATTAAAAATGCATATGCTCAACCCGACAAATGATCTGTGAACCTTTTTCACTCTAAAATATGGAATTACGAGTTAGTTTTTACTGCTTGTATTAAAATTGTGTATTTCACATTTTTGTTACTGAATAAATGTTATCATGGATATATAAGATATCTACACTAATATTCTAAAGAGGAAAGATTTGTATTTTTGTATGTAACGAATAAACTCAAAAAGTACTGGACCGATTTTAATCGTTTTTTTTTTCATTAGAAAGCTACATTATTACTAAGTAACATAGGCTATATTTAGTACTAGATTACTAAAGAAATGTTTAGCAATTCCTATTAAAACCAACCGAAGGTGTAAAAAAATTAACCATAAAATGTCTTTCACGCTGTGAAGAGTATTAATGATAGGACAAAAAAATGCCCAACAATATTATAAAATATATCAATATCTACAAAAAACTTCTCGAGACTTTATGTGTAACTATTGTAGTTACGTCACTATAACTACTTTTTTACATTTAACAAATTGATAGAAATGCCGATCAAAATCAGACCGTGTTATCCATACCATTTATAAATTTTTATCCAAATAAATAATTTAATATTCAAGACTGTCTCAATACCTGATGATTACTTTTTGAATTATTGAAATCGGATATTCCATTCAAAAGATATCATGAAATAAAAATAAAAATACTAACACGACGAGAGAGGGGCAGTGCGGGAGAAGGGGGTGCACCATTATGAACTAGGTTACCTCACGCAGTGGACGCAAGCGACATTGAATATTTCCAGTTTTTTTAACACATTTTTATGCTTCAATTAAAAAGTTCTTTTCAGAGCTACTTAGTTTTAGTATTAGGAATCAAACTTTTTCATGATATTAGTCAATTCATGGTCGTTTTAATTACCATGCTTATAACTTAAATATCTGTACCTATTTATGTCTACCTGTGCGAAGCCGGGACGAGCCGATAGTTGAATATATATTGCGACGTTATTGTGAGAATTGATGTTTCTTTAAATTTATCTCTTACGAGATCCTAATTGATATACGGCACGAATTGTTCTTTTTTGTAAAACAAATATAGTTTCAATGTCCGCCGCCCTACCCCATAACAGTAAGACAATGTTATGAAAATAAGCAAAATACACCATTTTGGCAGTTTTAACATCAGTGTATTGTCTAACTTTCCTTACAGCAAATGCAATGAAACTAAGTTTACTCGCCAGAGTCTTAATATGGGCGCCCCACTGAAGCCCAGAATCTAATGTTATACCTACGTGGTGACGCCACTTTGGCGGTAGTATGGTTTTTATATTATGATGGTACCGCGTAATATTATAATTTCCCAAGTATCCTACCTTTTCCCTGCACGTAAACTTGCTTACGCATCCGCCGCGACAAGTCGTGTTTCGCCTACCGCTGACAATTCCGCTCGTATCTTCATCTTGAAGATATACGAACCGCATGAACTATCGAAGAAGTGAGCCGCTGGCCGTGTAGTGCAGTGATAGTGCTTTTCGCCACTGCATCCACGCACGTGCCCAACCCTACGTCGAGAAGTAGGAGGAGACCCCGGCTCTCCAGGTACGTTCACGCGATTCCTTTCCCCCTTCATCACTTTCACCCCTTATGCGGAGACCTCGCTAAATTCTTCTTCTTTCTTCTTCTTAACCGCTATACAGTCCATTCATCTCTATTCAATCCGCCCCCGCGTCACATGGATGGTGGCATCCGCCTCTGCGCTGCCTCTATGAACACTGTAGATTAAACTTACTCTACGGGAATTAATTATAAGGATTAACACAGAAGTATAAATAGCTTTATTATTATCGGCACTTTTATTAACTTTTAAAATGCAAATAAGTAGTTATAGTGGCATAACTACAGTAGTTGGACATGTGGTATCATGAATTCTTTTATATATATTAATACGTTCTATAATATTGAACGACATTTTTTGTTCTATCTTCAATAGCTTTCGCAGTGCATTACAATTTCTTTTGTTTCACACCTTGGGTTACATTAACGCATTTATCTTAAGGAATCCTATTTTTTTGGGAAAGTAATATAGAAAACACTTTGAAAATCGGTCCAAAAGTTTTTGTGTTAGAACGTAACAAATATACATACAAAAACACAATTGTTTCCTCTTTAAAATATTAGCTTAGACTATCTGGTCTGCGCAATTCCATTTGCAACCTCATAAGTGAGACAAAAAAACAAATGTGGTTATAGTGTGATTACTTTAAAATATAGACATATATTTTATCCTAATTTTTTAAAGTACTTTTAAAGAGGAACAATTCTGTGATACATGATTTTTGCGACACTTTAACCGTTTACCCAGCACACGCAACGGAAGCTCTCAAAACGAAAAAAGCCATGTATCATGTGTGTATATAATAAATATAAATTTTAACAAAAAAAGAACCGCCTTCAAAACAAACTTACAAATACATTACTATGCTCTAAAAAGTAAGAAATAATTGCGTATTCTTTTATAGTGTTCTTCGTATTCTTATATTCGGAGTCGGTGTCAGCCAAGGAAGATGTTTCCGCGTGTCCACTTGGCAGCTCTCGCGTCTCTCCCACCTATGGCTATTTATATAGGTACCTTGGCTGACACCGACTCCAAATATAACAATACGAAGAACATTATACAAAAATACGCAATTATTTCTTACTTTTTAGATCATATTAATGTATTTGTAAGTTTGTTTTGAAGGCGGTTCTTTTTTTTGTTAAATTTTTTTGATTTTTAGTGAATATAAGATAACACCGTTTAAGTGAAACAATTTTACAAAGTTAAATTTACATTGATATCGCCACACCCGAGATCGAAATCCTTATAACACCGCTTCACACATAATTCACCTTTCAAATATTGCAATGCAGCAACAAACGTAAGGTCATTGGCATTTGATTACAGACAGTTATAGATTTTGCCAAAAATCACACTCTTAATGTAAGCCGTTGAGGAGTTCCATTGATCTTCATATTTAACTACGACTAGCACTTGACCATACCGAAGCTACGGTAGGCGACTCAAATATCTGGATAGCTTATAGAAGATTCTGCCGAGTATCGTTTATTTGCTCCTAAGAATTGAAGAGTTCCGTTACTTTATCATAGATTATATCCTTTCTAATAAAAAAGAATCATCGAAATCGGTTGACGTGATCTTGAGTTATTCGTCCATTTGTCGCGCACATGCTTACGCAAATTTAAGACTTATCCGGTTTTGTCATGGATGCCATCATCAGAACTGGTTTAAAAAAAAATGGGACCCTATGACAAGCACCACCTTTCATTTAAAAAAAAAACATCAAGATCGGTCCACCCGGTCGGGAGATATGAGGTAACAAACATAAAAAAAATATCCAGACGAATCGATACCTCCTTTTTTTGAAGTCGGTTAAAAACCACAAATGTTAGTATTATATCTTTATGTAACCGAGTTATTTTCCTACTTAACTTTGATCTCTGATAAAAAATACTACACTGTTTTAATGTTTCTTATCCATTGAGTATAAGGAATGGTTAAGCTAACTTTCATACCTTTGTAACGCGCGATGAACGTTGATTAATATTTTGTTTACGTTTAAAGTAGAAACAGCTGACATTGACATTTCAACATGAGGTCGGATTTACGATTTCATTATATTTGTAATCACTATGCGGTATAGTCTATTGGTGTTCGTGACTTGCGTTATATTTAATGCAGTTTATACTAAAAGATTTGAAACTAGGTGTAAACTTGTACGTGAATTGGTTAAAGTGGGACTTCCCCAACATTTGTTCCTTGGTCAATGTAAGTGTTTTGACTAAATATAATTCATTATAACACAATGTTCGTTTTACATGGAATAACCTAATTCTGATAATTACAAAGACTAAAACCATTGAACCATCTAGTTACATGATTTATCTATTGGTTGCGAAAATTTGACCACATTACCCAATACCGATATACTAGATATAGGTAAAGAAAAATAGATCCTAACGGTCTAGTGGTTAGCATGTTCGACTACAGACATGAGGTCCTGGGCTCGTGTCCCGGGTCGGGCCAATGCAAAAGCCAATATTGAGTTTTCTATTAAGATTTCCTCAATATTTGGCCGAAGTTGGGAAGTTGGCGGTATGATCCACCCCCGTGCCTTGGAGAGCACGTTAAGCTACTGTCCTGCGCCTGATCTCTCTCCGGTCATGTCGGATTCTCGTCATATCGGACTCTGAGAGTGAAGGAATAGAGAGTACACTTGTGCGTGGTGGGTCTATGCTCTAAAAACCCTCGCTCCTTGGAGTGAGGAGGCCTGTGCTTAGCAGTAGGACGTTAATGGGCTGCTACTTAATTATTTTACTTACCCAATACCGTCTGCAGCTGAAATGGTTGACGACAAAAGATAAACGTAACTTTCATGCTCTATGCCTCCTCTATGCTATACTTTTTCTCTCCAACACTCCTGTTTATCTTAAAAACTGCTTCTCCTTCCTCGGCCACGACTCCTCTTATCCTTCTAGTCTTCGGTCGCGCAGTAATAATAAGTTATCCACTCCTTTCTGTCATTCCCGTATATATTTCGATTCATACACAGCGAAAGCAGTACAGCATCTTTAAAAGTCGTTTGAAGGCTCATTATCTCTTATTATCACTAGAGGATGCATAATATGTATTTATGTATTAATATGAATGTATGTTTATATATTTATATATCCGTTATATATCGTCGTCGTCGCTTCAACCGATGGACGTCCACTGCTGGACATAGGTCTCACGTAATGACGACCACAAGGCCCGATCTTGCGCCGCCTAGCTCCAGCGACTACCGGCGACCCTCTTTATATCATCGGTCCACCTTGTGGGGGTCTGCCTACACTGCGGCGTCCGGTGCGGGGTCGCCACTCCAGCACCTTCGGCCCCCAACGTCCATTGAACTATGTGCCCCGTCCATTGCCACTTCAGGTTCGCGATTTGTAAGGCTATGTCGGTGACTTTGGTTCTGCTACGAATCTCCTCATTTCTGATTTGATCACGTAGAGAAACTCCGAGTATAGCCCTCTCCATCGCACGCTGAGTGACCCTGAGCTTCCGCATGAGGCCCATAGTCAGCGACCACGTCTCAGAACGTAGTCCACGAACGCTAAGCAAAGTGGTCTTTATATATATTATATTTATATTATTTAAGTATATATTAGTATGTAGGTACCTGTTTATTAATACTTTTTGCGCCAACCCATATGTTATCTTTAAGTCCTAGTCTATAAGGTTGCCTCCAAGAGATCACTTGAAGTGGTAAGTGTTTTTTATTTGTATAATATGTTAGACTTAATTCTTGTACAATAAAGTATTTTGTTGTTGTTGTTGAACATCTTAAAAAAGGTACAAAACCATTGTCGGTCCTATTAAACGACGATGTATATTATTTTTGCCTTTCTATGCATTTGTATGTATCTGTTTATAAGTCTATATGTTAGAAGTGATATAAATGAGACGCTACCTACCCTATTTCGTAACAGAATCTCTCTAACTTTAAGGATTTGCTGACAGAATTCCCTTTTTCACCATATACGTAAATTAATGTACTATATATATTTCATGGATCGTCTGTGGTGTGCAATAAAGTATATTCTCTCTCTTTTTATTTTTGAATTTCTACTATAACAATTCACAAATCATTCACGATTAGTGCAATCAACTTATGGAACGTGCTTCCTGTTAAAATTCGTCAGTGCCAGAGGATCTCCAATTTTAAGAAATGTGTAGTGGAATATTAATTGTCACTACCGAAGGGATATTAACATACAAGCTTAACATCAGTATCATAGTTGTATATATATATTTATGTAATTATTTATATGTACGAGTATTTGTATGTATTTACTATATTCTGTATATATCTATATGTCGGAGAATAAGAGAGCAACGGAGAAGCATAAAGCACAAGGGCGTAGGGTACTCCGCCGACATCGTTATTAATTGGATCCATTATTTAATGTCTTATTCTGTGGGCGTTCATGGGTATTGTTGGTGCAATCAAACACTGTATTAATTAACTCGGTTTATAATGTTTAATCACATAATGTTCCCTATATCAATTTACACAAACTCATTAACACTAAAAGCTAGGAACGCGACAGTTCCAATAGTCGACGATTCCGGCCGACCGCCGCTCGAGAACTCCCGAGAGACGGGCCGGACTGCCACTTATTGACTCTGCCCCCACGCCGATACAAAGATGGCGCCAGCGTTCCACAGACTATTACACACGGACCAACGATCCACAGACATTTTTAGAATCGTATGCCTATTTATTTATACACACCACTTACCTTCTCTCTCCTTTCTTTGACGGGTTCCCTAACGCCAGGCTTGTCTGGAAGAGATCGCTAATGAGCGATAACACCGCCCAATTGCACACTAAAAGTACCTTATACTGAGTAATTGTAAATCTATATTTAGCGTGGTGTTCATTAAAGAATATCTATCTATCTATAACTTACCACCCACCCTATATCTTGTTAAAATTTTCAATCATTAACAAAATAGTATTTTGTTCATCAAGTTCACGTACATTTAATCTTCTATCCGATGGCACATTTATTTAATATAAAAGAGAGTTAAAAGTGCGTGCGTATAAAATACACATATCAGAAGTGAAATTTGTTTGGCAATTATGATTTGAATACAAATTTTCAACACTTAGATTTTAACCATAAATAGATTTGTCGACAATGTGGTTAGAAACGAATTATTTGTAATTAACACATATGTTATTTATTGTTCATGAAACATAATTAACAAACCACTTGCAGCCGCAGCTTAACTATATGTAATATTTCGTATTTGATCGCACTGGTGTAAACAGAAACAGAAACTTTTTAAACACTAATGGCTTGATTACACGATGCGAGCTACGACTATGTAATTTCCCATAGTTTTTTTCTCAAACCTAATAGTTTATACAAAAATTATAAGATATACACTACTTGTATTACATTTTTTAAATACCCTTGCTTACGCTATATAACATACGATATAAGAACTACCTTATTGGTCTAGTGGTCAGCTTGGTCGGCTACAGACATAAGGTCCTGGGTTCGAGTATTGGTTCGAACGGATTCATACGAGATATTGAGTTTTCTATTAAGATTTTCTTGCCTGAAGTTGTGTTAATTTTGGTGTGCCTCAACTTCGTGCCTCGGAGAGTATGTTAGTTGACGGTTCTGCACCTGATCTCTCTCCGGTCGTGTCGGATTTCCGGCACATCGGACAATAAGAGTAAAGGAATAGAAAGTGTACTTGTATACTATGCCTGCAAACCCGCAGTGGAGTGTGGTGGTTCCATGCTTTAAAAACCCTCTGTTCTATGAGCGAGGAGGTCTGTGCCCAGCAGTGGGATCCCAGTAGTTAATCGGCTGCTACTTACCTTACTTACCTTTTACTTAAGGAAAACAAATCATTATAAATGAGGAATTGAAAGCTCTATCTTCCGAAGTGGTTTTAAACAAATATAATTTATTCCAAACTATTTATTAAAAGTCCACAAATAAATAAAACAATGAATTATACACTTTATCATTTTACAACGCTTTATTTATTATTCACAGCACTTTAATGATTTATCACTTTACTAATTTCAAACACATACTATCAAAAACCATCACCGTGCCCTCGTGTATCTTTACCCCAGCTTAATATCGCTTCTCAGAGCGGTTGCGCAAAACATCGGGGAAAGATACACGAAAGCACATGAAATTGTGCTTCCGTTTCCTTTTAAACAATAATTGTAGCAAATTAATAAACGTACAATTTTCCTTTTAACAATAAATATTCCAATAAATTAATAATTGCTAACAGAATATATATAAAAGATTAAAGAAAATGTGAAGGTCAAGTATGGTGGCGAAAATGGTACAAGAAATTAGCATTGGCAACTGTTTTATTTATATATATTTCATGAATTTAATAAAAAACTTCTAAGACGACTATCAAATCTATGAAAAATTTATCAAAGCCAGTTTATAAATAAAAAGTAGAGGAATATTTTGAAAAGTTCAACTAGATTTACAGGAGTTATTTTTTAACTGCTGACAAGTAAGAATTTGGATCTGAGGTGATGGTAAATGATACAGTCTAATATTGAAGTACGTTAGCATGGTGAACTAAAGGTTTTCTTATAAATTGTATCGAAACCTAAATATTGGCTTTGCAAAGTCTCTGTGTGACGGTACGTCTTTGTTTGTAGGGTGGTATCTAACCAAATACCTCAGCCTTCTACCAGTCCAGACTCTTTTCCTGAATCTGCCCTCATGGGAATTGAATCCAGTATTTCTGCACCTTCAAAATAATAAAGCAGCTACTAAATGTGCAAGTCCAACAGTTATGCACTTGTCAACTAGTATCGTGTAACCGGGTCATTATATAAAATTTCCATCAAGCATTATACACAGCTACTGTGTGTATAAATTATTCATTCTATTATGCTAATTTGCTATAATTAAAGTCAACTCTGACAGGAGTTAGTGAAAAATGCATTTCGTGGCGACAAATTTTACTTGTGAAATAAAAACTCTCATGCGAGTGCTACAAACGCATTCTTCAATTTACAATGGCATAAAGGTAATGTCCAGTAGTTTTACTCACGTAGTCCAAAGTCCCGTGGAAAATGGAGAAATAAAGATCTGTATATCTAAATCCTTCGTGAATCTACTTGAACTGAAGCATGATGTTCAGTCATATACATGCACATAAAAAGTGTATATATCTAGATACTAGCCAACTTAATAGACGTCGTCATGTCTAAAATAAAAATGAAATGCATCTTGATGATTATTTGAAGGTACAGTAAGCCATTTTTAAAAGGTAGATTAACTTTTCGTAGATCTATAAATATATTTCCATAAACTGTTTTGTTATATTGCTAAGAGATTAGGCAGCGTTTGCAATTGAAGCTTTCATACATACATAGCATCACACCACATTCCTATAGGGGTAGGCAGAGACCAGGTCCTTCCACGTGCCACGATCCTTGCATATCTTCGCTTCTTTCATTTTCATTAAATCTTTCATATAAGTTCGTCAGTTTAGAGTACTCCTCACCTGGCCCTTATTTAAAATGTCCTGGATTAGGACCAGGAACGTTCGCTTTAGTCTTTCCCTTGCCTCTTGACTCATAAATCCTTTTTGTCCGTCACCTTTCATTCATTCGCTCTACGTGCGCAAACCATTTAAGCATACCTTTCTCAATTTTAGTCACTACACCTTCTTTTATATCACATCATTCTCTTATCACACTATTTCTTACTTTCTCACTCAATTTCAACTCACTTAAACTTCTCAATGCTCTCATATGTACCACATTTATTTTACTTTTGTGCTTCTTCTGACGTAGCCAACTTTTACTACCATACATAAGTGTTGGCACCAACACACCTCCATGCACAACCAGTCTGGCCCTTTGAGATACCATATTCCCTGCATTCAATGTCACTTTTACACGTCATTTGTAAATTTAGATCCCAAGTATACAAATTCATTCATCTCTTCCACTTGTACCCCATCTATCAAAATATTGCCATTCATCGTAAATTCATCTTTTTCGAAAAGCATAACTTTCGTCTTGTTTACATTCACTTTCATTACTTTCCTTTTCAAAGCTTCATTCATAATATTTACTATTTCATTAGCAGATGATGCAAGTATTACTTGATCATTAGCGTAGAGTAAAGTTTTGACGAATAATTACATACATCTTTCTTTTAAATCTGTCAAACAGTTATCCATGAATATGTTGAACAGCCATGGTGACACCTCTTTCGACAAGAAACCACTCCGTGTACGTTCCGTTTAGTACGTCTCGAGGAGTGTTTTCTCTGTTAACAGCCTCATCTTTTGTCATACATGTCTCTATCAGGTCTCCCTGGGACCATGTTAAGCACGTGGTTTTCGGCCTTCATTTTTTTATAATTATGAGCCCGTAAAGGCACTCCTTGACTACAAGATTGTCAGATTTTCGCAGTATATCTACCATCTTAACTTTAGACTTCTTCGTGCCCCTAATAAGTCCCCCTAATATATTTATTCTCTATGCCATCTATGAGCGTGAACACAGCTGCCCATTGAAGCATAAGCATTTATATCATGTGAAGCTATTCTTCATAGGCCACAAGCTTCACATCTATAGAGGCTGGTCTAGTAGCATACTTCATTTTACAATTTCTTATCTAACGGAAAAATTTGACAATTCACAATAGTTTGCTACGTGTACTTTAATTAAAAAAATTGAAAGTGCGTTCGTACAAAGTACACATGACAGAAATGAAATTGTTTGGAAAACGAAGTTTTAAGTATTGTTTATATTTATACAAATCTAAAACTTTTCATTTCCGAGACTTAAAGGAGAAAAAGGGAAATACAAAGAATTGAATTGTCATTAAAATACAAAAATTAATTTAAAGTTCAAGTGACGAATTGTAAATAAAAATGCCACATCTCTGTTTGTAAATATTTAAAATCATGATTTAGATTATGTTTTTGGATTTAAAAAAACGACAAGAGAATTTGTGAATAATAGTATATTAAGTTATTAAATAACGAGTGGCAAATTAAAATGCCAAATGTTATTTGTAAAAAACTACCTATCCTTCAAATGAATTAGCGTAAACGCTGCACATTTTAGTGACGCTAATCACACGTTTATTCGTAAATACCCTCACGTGCCTAAAAAGATTCACTTCAAAGGTATGCTTTAGACCATAACACTGATGTAAAACGCTATCCTTTCGCTTCATATGGTCACAGTTTTCGTAACAATATTGTCAGGCATTCACAAGTTGAATCCAAGTCAAGCAAGCGTAAAGAAGTTTTGCTTCAATATTTTTGTTTTAATTTTGAATACAATCTCGTTATTGCAGGGGTATGTTTAGCAGAGAAGGTCAGCAACCGGGATACAAGAGTGTTAACAGTTTCGTCTAGTGGAAAAAAGTCCTATGGATTATTCCAGGTATGTTTTTTTACTTTTTAATTACTGACAGTTTAGCGCTTAACTGTGATCTCACCAGATGGTAAGTGATGATACAGTCTAAGATGGAATCGCGCTAATCTGGGTGAGAGGTGATATACCCCTTACGGTTTGTACACAGCATCGTACCGGAACACAAATCTCTTTGTTTGGCGATACGTCTTTGCTGGTAGGGTGGTAACTAGCCACAGCCGAAGCCTCCCACCAGTCCAGACTCAGACAAATTAGAAAATACAATTTCCTAAATTCGTCTTACCGGGGATCGAACCCGGGACCTCTGCCAACAAGGCGAGTACTCACCCCACTGCACCAGCGAGGCCGTAAAAAAAAATAAAAACAAAAAATTTCGTCCAAAAATTAAAAAAAAATTTAAGGGTGAACAAACAACCCTTACCATTTAAGAGGATGAAAAATAAATGTTGATAATACATCCACCTTGGCCGATATGCACGCTAAGGATCACGAAAATCGGTCGAGCCGTTTCTGAGGAGTTCGGTCCCGGACACCGTGACACGAGAATGTTATATATTAGTTATACTATTGTTAGCTAGCTCATTGGTCTAGTGGTTAGCATGTTCGACTATAGACATGAATCCCTGGGTTCGAGTCCCGGGTCGGGCCAATTCAATATTGAGTTTTCTATTAAGGTTTACTCAATATTTGCCCGAAGTTGGGAAGTTGGCGGTGTGATCCACCCCCGTGCCTCGGAGAGCACGTTACAAACAATTCCCTAGTGACAGTTCTTAGTTTGTATCAACGTTAGTATTGTGTTAAAAGTAATTTAAAGTGTGTAATATAATGAGAATAGTATTACTTAACCTACCTACTAAAATTAGTGAGCGATTCTAAAACTGTAGTATAATTTAAGTAATTTTGGTTTATCTTAGAGTTTGATACTCATGTATTAATTTTTAATTATAGATACCAAGTAGATGGTGTAGAGAAGGTAAAAAAGGTGGTGAGTGCAACATAGCCTGCGAATGTAAGTATATTTATTAGTATAATGTGAACTAGCATCTATACATTCAATAGTATAATATGTAAATAGTAATTATAATAGTAACTGCATCATTAATCTAGTGGTTAGCATGTTCGGCTACAGGCCACCAATTAAAAATAAATCAATATTGAGTTTTCTATTAAGATTTTCTCAATATTTGTCCGAAGTTGGGAAGTTGGCAGTCTGATTCACCCCAGTGCCTTGGAAAGCACGTTAAGCCGTAGATTCTGTGCCTGATCTGTCTTCGGGTGTGTCGGATTCCCGTCACATCGGATTATGAGAGAGAAGGAATATAGAGTGCACTTGTGTATTATGCCAATCCGCAGTGGAGCAGCGTAGTGGGTCTATGCTCTAAAATACCCTCTCTCCTGTGAGTGAGGCCTGTGCCCAGCAGTGGGACGTCAATGGGCTGCTATTTACTTCCATACTTATTATAATAGCCTTCTTCTGACCGCATTACGGCTACAGCGGCTAATACCATGAAGAGATAAAACATTTGCGTTGGAGATATTATAGTGCTATAGTGTATGTCCATTTTCTATTTCTTCAATGTCATAGTGGGATGTATCGGCAATCCGACACGACCGGAGAGAGAGCAGGCGTAGGGCAGATAGCTTAACGTGCTCACCGAGGCACGGGGATGAGCACACCAATAAAAAGCAGGGCAAATATTGAGAATATCTTAATAGAAATATCGATTTTTTAATTTGACTAACTCGAAACTCGAACCCAGGACCTCGTGTCTTCAACCGAACATTACTACCAATAGATCAATGAGAGGAAATTTCAAGTAATAAATTTGTATTCCGATTCAATGCTGTGTAGAAAGCATTAGAGATTGTATTATCACTAATCATCAGGTGGTCGTTGTAATTTCCAACAGAAGTTAAAGAAATGTCTATTATTTTACACTGTTGCATTCATTCTCACAACGTATTTGTAAACAATGAAATACTGCGTTGTCAGAATTGAAGGCATAAACTTTTATAACCGACCGAAATTGGAGAAACGACTTTATTTTGTGTTTTAAATTTCATAATTTATGTGTTTGCTTTACATCCGTTACGTATTTATTGTATATACTACTTACACTTTAATATAATAAAGAATTTCTTTATTTTAATTCCAAATGGTTTAAATTTTGTTATGTAAAAATTATATTTCAGAAGCTAATTATTTTCGTAATTAAAATCAAATAACATCCTATTTATTCGTCATAAAATTTACTTATACAGCAAATACACTATAAGTAAAAACAAACATTTAATGCCTTATTTTAGTGTGAAGATATTTTATATAGGTTATTATCTATATATGATTTTTTTATTCTATTTCACACATCATTTTAATGGGGAAAACTAAACTTTTAGACTATCAGCCTCATCTTTACTTTGAGATTCTAATCTTTTATCATAGTCAGTGTCTAATATATATTACATCTGTGATATAAATGTCTCGTACCTGATATGTAGTAAACGAAAAAATAACTTTTCAGTAACAAACAACTTGATAAAATATAATTTTTTCAACCTAAAATATCGCCATAGTTACAGTCCCGTGCTTAGTTTATATAGAGAAGGAGTACGCAATGATAATATATTTTTAAAATAATGCATAAAAATACATTAATTTAATACAAAAAACATCACACACATATCATGTATTTGACAAACACACATCCTTTTGATTATTGTTAAAGTCGCTGGTTTTTTAGGAATGCATTTACAATAAAAAACTAAGTTAAAAATTTCGTTTTGATTCTCATGAGTGTTTTAAATCATTGATATTAAAAAAAATTAAAGACAATTTTTTTCTGTACAATGTATAAACAAAGTTATATTACAAAAAAAAAACTTTTTTATAGAACGCTTCTCCTTTTTATCGTTTTTAACTTTTAAATTTACATACTAGCGAATCCGACAGACTTCGTTCTGTCAAAAAGATTTGGATTGTGGCAGCTTTCAGTTTTACAAATACTAAACAAAACATAATCGGTTAAATGACACGTAATATCTTTTTTGTTTTGAAACAAAAGATAGCGTAAATAAATAACATCTTTACATAACCTTTGATAGATGAATAATTTTTATACAAAAGATAGTAGCATTAATGAATGCCATATATACATTGCTATTTACGTTGCTATAGACAACGGTCTAATAATTCATGTCACGGCCTTGTTGATGCGTGGGTAGATGCGTGGGAGTGCGTGGGTGGAAGCGTGGCAGTGCGTGGGTGGATGCGTGGGACTTCTTGGATGGATGCGCGGGAATGCGTGGGTGGATGTGTGGGAGTGCGTGGGTCAATGCGTGGGAGGGTGTGTGAAAACGCGTTTATAAGCATTGAAGTGACGTTAGACATTTTGCCAGTATTTGTGCGCTAAAGTTTTCGTACCAGAAACAAATGACTGTCCACATAAATTTGAAAAAAAAATGGCAAAGGGTTGATTGAATTCAAGAAATGAATAGCCTAAAACCTTCTACAATTAATTCCGCGTCGAATGGTCATGGCTTCATGCCGATCGGTCCAGAGTTTTTCAAGTTTATCGATAACAAAGAAAAAAAGAGTTGCTTTTATATATAGATAGATTTGTAGGCAAAGCTATTTGATACCAATTATGTCATTACGAATTTTTTGTTCGACGCATAGTTTCAGAGAAATCGCGAAAAAACTGCACCACTTTTTCCAAGATGACGGCCGGGGTCAAGGGCTGCAAACCATGTATCAAAAATTTAATTGTTCTCTAAAAAATGCAAAGCTCTTGTAACTTCAATGTACTATTATATAGAAGTTTTGTCTCATAATTATTTTAGCGAAATATGTATGCCAAGATCAACGGACAGTATTTTGTTTATCGCGTGGATTTCTATTACAATTAAAATATTCTTTAATTTAATAATATCTTGGAAAAAAATAGGCAAATCAATAGTATAGCCATGACAATATCTTTATAGAAGTATAGTCTTTGTCAATAGAGCCTGTCCAAAAAGTTAATTATTGTCAAAGTTCAACCTTTAGACGATCACTAAGTAAGGATATATCATATTTAATAAGATAATTTTATTTCCACCAAAATAAAAAGGTCAGTCAATAAGATAATTGAAAAAAAAATGGCCCTTTACTAATTCTAATTCGAAGTTATAGTGACTATTAAGTAGATTTTTTTATCTAACAATTTTTAAATATGAAACGTTACAATGTTAGTGAATCACTGAAACGTGAATAACAGTTTGAGTTTAAGAGTGAGTTAAATCCAAAGTTTAGAGCCAAAGTTATATTTAACGGCGCATTTTATGCTCTACAAAGATTTCAGCCGACCAAGGATTTATCACTGTATTATAAAAATTATGCGTTTTTACCACATTAAAAGTTATGAGTTTTATAAACATAAAACCCTTTATTGGATATAAGCTATAAATTATAAGAATTTATTTACATATCATTTGATTTTCTCATCCTATTTGCATCTTTGTAAGTTATAACTTTGTATATATGTCGGAGAATAAAAGAGAAGAAAGCATAAAGCATAGGGGCGTAGGGTTCTCCGCCGACATCATCATTAATGGCATCTATAATTTAATCTCTTATACTGTGGGCGTTAGTGGGTAATGTTGGTGCAATAAAATACTTTATAAATTAACTCGGATTATAATGTTCAATCACTTAATGTTCCCGATATCAATTTACATAAACTCATTAACAATAATAGCTAGAAACGCGACAGTTCCATCAGTCGACCGCTCCGACGGAGCGCTACCCGAGAACTACCGAGAGACTCCCCGCCGGACTGCCACTATTGACTCTGTTCCACGCCGATAGACAGATGGCGCCAACGTTCTACAGACAGCTGCCCTCCGACATATATAATTTTGTTTATGTATTTACTGTTATATATATATGTATGTCGGAGTGAAAGAGTCTGTGGATCGCTGGTCCGTGTGTAATAGTCTGTGGAACGCTGGTGCCATCTTTGTATCTCTCTCGAGCGGCGGTCGGCCGGAGTGGTTGACTATTGAAACTGTCGTGTTCCTAGCTATCATTGTTAATGAGTTTGTGTAAATTGATATCGAGAACATTAAGCGATTGAACATTATAATCCGAGTTAATTAAAAAAGCGTTTGATTGCACCAACATTACCTACGAACGCCCACANCTGTGGATCGCTGGTCCGTGTGTAATAGTCTGTGGAACTCTGGTGCCATCTTTGTATCGGCGTGGGGGCAGAGTCAGTAAGTGGCAGTCTGGCCCGTCTCTCGGCAGTTCTCGAGCGGCAGTCGGCCGGAGTTGTCGACTATGGAAACTGTCGCGTTCCTAGTTATTAGTGTTAATGAGTTTGTGTAAATTGATATCGGGAACACTAAGTGATTGAACATTATAATCCGAGTTAATTAACAAAGTGTTTGATTGCACCAACATTACCCACGAACGCCTACAGAATAAGAAATGAAATAATGGATCCCATTAAAGACGATGTCGGCGCAGAACCCTACGCCTCTGTGCTTTATGCTTCTTCTCTTTTTCTCTCTTATTCTCCGACATATATATATATATATATACACATAATAAAAGCCTTTATAGATCACGATCACATATCATCACGAAGCATCTCGAAAGACTTAAACTCTTATAATTGTTCTGTACATTAAAGTGACCCCATATTGCATAACTTTTCGTAATATTGCACAATGTTTTTTGGACAAATTTAAGTGTTGCCACATTTCAGAGCCATCAGTGTTGTCACCCAACTATCTACAGTCTAACACTTTAATTTACATAAGTACAAGTAGTAGAGTAGATGTATTTTAGATTATTTAGCATTTGTACGAGTTCTAGTTGGTAAGCCCGCATTGCTACACAGCACTTTCTACCAGACTATCCTTGGGGTAAAGCTAAGCTCAGTCCGGCTAAAGATTTCTTGATATTTATTCCAAAAAACGTCTCACAAAATATTTTTTGCTTCTTATATTATATTCTTACAGCATTATGTATTCTTTCAGTGCTACTTGATGATGATATAAGAGATGATACGGCGTGTGCGGTGACGATCTTCCACAGAGAAGGCTTCAAGTATTGGACCCAATGGACTAACAGATGCAAAAATGACAACCATATTACCAACGAGATATATAAGTTCGTATACATTTGATAATTATAGACTTGTATCAGAACAGCTTTTACAAAGCATTGAGAATAAAGAATTATATTAAATGTATTTTTAGAGTCGCTCACTAATTTGCAGGTTAGGTAATACTATTCTCAATTTCTTCATTATTATATTACATACTTTGAATGACTTAAAACACAATACTTACGGAGATACAAACTAAGAACTATCACTAGGCGAATACTACTTCATTCCCCTGTGCAACCCCTCTTATACCAAACGCCCCACTCAAAAAAATAAATCGACCAATGACAGTCGTAGTGTTTAAACACGACGAATTATTATTTTGAGAATTTCCGGACTGCGCCAAACCGGATGCAGTGTATGTAAACGTTGCACTGATATAATTATGACCTCAGCATAATAAACAAATATAGTAATTTAAACCACCACAACCACACAAACCACAAATAAAATATTCATGATCGCCTACACTATAACCTGAGAACTTTCCCCTCTCCTTGCTATGATAGTCTGCTTAATCGTCAAATTGACTAATAGGGAAAAATGCTATATTTGTTTTTATCCTGATGATATAATCTATCTTCCTATCTACGTCACTTTCGGAGATATTAATTTTTTATATAAAATAAGGCATAATTGTGTTTTATCAATAAGCCGTAATAAAACTGTCAGATTAACTTCTTTGATTTTCTCATAATGTTAATTTCGCAGATTTGCTGTTCTCGCAAGTTGATCAAAGGTTAATGGTTGACAATTTGAAATATAGCTTGAGTTCTCTCTCTTCATCCCCTCCTCTCTTTCGGAAATATTGTGTGTGTATAGATCTTGCCTTGTCGACTAACAGTTCACTTCAGATTTTTTCGTATTACATACATACATACATAGCATCACGCCTCATTCCCATAGGGGTAGGCAGAGACAACATCCTTCCACTTGCCACGATCCTTGCATATCTCCTTCGCTTCTTTCAATCTCATTAAACCTTTCATACAAGTTCGTCGGTTTAGAGTACTCTTGACCTGGCCGTTATTTAAAATGTCCTGGATTTGGTCCAGGAACGTTCGCCTCGGTCTTCC
>JACTOM010000198.1:4439765-4470952 GCA_015832385.1 Elymnias hypermnestra
ACTGCCTCATTGGTCTAGTGGTTAGCATGTTCGACTACAGACATGAGGTCCTGGGTTCGAGTCCCGGGTCGGGCCAATTCAAAAACCAATATTGAGTTTTCTATTAAGATTTTCTCAATATTTGCCCGAAGTTGGAAAGTTGGCGGTGTGATCCACCCCCGTGCCTCGGAGAGCACGTTAAGCCGTCGGTCCTGCGCCTGATCTCTCTCCGGTCGTATCGGATTCCCGTCATATCGGACTGTGAGAGTGAAGGAATAAAGAGTGCACTTGTGTACTATGCCTGCCAATCTGCAGTGGAGCAGCGTGGTGGGTCTATGCTCTAAAAACCCTCGCTCTTCGGAGTGAGGAGGCCTGTACCCAGCAGGGGGACGTTAAAGGGCTGCTACTTACTTTTACTTACCTTCAAACGAGTTAGCTTAAAAAAATGCCCCTCATGCGCCTAAAGAAGTTGTACTTCAATAAAAAGTTAAATCATTTTAATATCTATTTTGCGCAATCTGGCGCTAATGCACTAGTTCGGGAGGTAGCATGCGTTTACGACACGAGAGGGCGCCTTCGCACTGCTCTATGAGCATAGAGCAATATAGTTTATAGATTATTTGTAAGACAGAAGTCGATAGCTAGCTTGTTAACTCTCGAGGCGTGTCGTAACGGGCCAAAAATAAGCCCGCCTCCTAGATATTGGATTGCTGTGTCGGAAAAGTGCGGAAATTCCATGCGTTATTTGGTTTTGTGGTGCCAGTGAAGTAGTTCGTCGTGTTTTGGAGGCTCTTCTAGCCCTCTAGTGAAAGGGGGGCGGGTCAGCGCGGCTAGAGGTTATTTCTGCCTACGCGGTGGCCGCAGTTGGACTTCCCTGAGTGTGTTTGGAGTGGAACAGAGAACCAGCGTCTCCGACAGCAGCTTTGGATGCTTTGGCAGGTTGCACATTACACAAAGACGCACACATACAAATACACATCCACCTCATCTGCCAAGGCTCGTCGCCGTTGAGGAGATCGGCGCCGGGAGACCAGGTAGGTGTACAATTCATTCATATCGGTTCGACTCCTGTGGAATCTCTCCCTTACAATTCTCCTCCCGCCGTCTCGGGACCGATTCAACCTGGAACTTTATGGGTCCAGGGTCACGGCCGGCGTGAACCATATTTTATCATATTATTGGTATTTCTTTGGATAAATTTTAATAATATTTCGTTAAGACTGAATTTCTCCAAGTGATTCGTTCAAAACAATGAAATAATCTGTATAAGTCCTACAATGTGTTGAAAGAAGCATTCGCATGCAAAATATTCAAGTTGGTTCACAGGCGTCAACCCGCGGGTCGGAAACAATGTACAAACTTCCGTGCTTGATATCCTTTTGTAGAAGACGGATGCTTTCGGCTGTCTGTTCAACATTTGTTTTGTAAAGGCATATATTTTGGATACAATGATCCCTTTGAAATGTTCTTTCAACATAGATTTCAGCTGGATTATTCTTATAAATACGTGTTAGTTTCTACGAGAGAAAACACGAGACGCTCGAACTATAGTGAGATTTCATTACCCACGCTTCACTTTGGGAGTAATCTGATGAATGGGCGACGAGAGTTGCAACTAAAGGAGGCAATCGAAAACTAAACAAGCTAGTGTTCATTGTAATTTTTGAAGTGACAACTTTTTACGTTGGGGACCTGCCTTGCTGGTGCAATATTTCAGCTAACTGCATAGTTATACGAGGCCCTGTGTTCAATTCCCAACAGAAAACATTTAGGACACTGCATTATGGATCAAATCCAAGAGCTTTGATCATAAGACGAGTTCCAGCGCCATTGCACAAGCGAGCCTATCAAAACGTAAACTAGCTGTTTTGGTGTTTGTGTGCTTAGCAATTTTGGAAGAGAAAATTTTTTCACGTACAACCATTGAAGGAGACTTCGATGACAGCCTCGCTAGTGCAATACTTCAGCTAACTGCGTGGCTATACGAGGCCCTGGGTTCAATTCGCAACAGAACACTGCATTTTGGATCAAATCAAAGAGCTTTGATCATAAGACGAGTTTTAGCACCATTGCACAAGCGAGGCTATCAAAACGTGAACTAGCTGGTGTTTGTGTGCTTAGCAATTTTGGAAGAGAAAATTTGTTCACGTACAACCATTGAAGGAGACCTCGATGACAGCCTCGCTGGTGTAAAACTTCAGCTAACTGCATGGCTATACGAGGCCCTGGTTTCAATTTCAATTCCCATCAGAAAACATTTAGTAAACTGCGTTTTGGTTTAATCCAGGAGTTTTAATCGCGAGAGGAGTCCTAGTACCATTGCGCCAGTGAAGCCATTAAAACGTGACCTAGCTAGTGTTTGAGTGGTTTGCAGTTTTGGAAGAAAAATGCTTTTGATCTAATACTTAAGGTAACTGCTTGATTATACCAGGCCCTGAGTTCAATGACATACATACATAACATCACGCCTCATTCTCATAGGGATAGGTAGAGACCACGTCCTTTAACTTGCCACGATCCTTGTAGACTTCGTTCGCTTCTTTCATTCTCATTAAACCTTTTATACAAGTTCGTTGGTGGAAAGAACTCTTGACCTGGCCCTTATTAAGAATGTCCTGGATTTGGTCCAGGAACGTTCCCCTTGGTATTCCTCTTCCAACTTTCCCAACTCTTGACTCATAAATCCTTTTTGTCCAGTCTTCTGTTATTCATTTCCTCTACGTGCCCAAACCATTTAAGCATGCTTTTCTCAATTTTAGTTAGTGCATCTTCTTTTATTCCAATCTGAGAAAATGTAGATGCTAACTGCTAACTGTGTTTTCGATTGAACCCAGGATCAAGATACAACTACGCTAGCGGGGTTTCATTCGACATTCCTACAAAACCAAGGTTTCATTTTAAAAAATGCAAAACAGTCGAAGTTGCGGACACTAGCTAGTGATTTTTAAAAGGGCGAATACCCAGTCCATATAGTTAATTTGTTGTAGATGGCATCTGTGTATTCGCTGGAGCGTTTCAAGTTGTTCGGAGTTCATTTGAAGAGTTTTCAGACGTCCTGCTCTCTCAAGTCTTGCATATTCATTTGCTTGTGTTGCGTGAAATGTGAGTGTGGTTAGAATTCGGTTGCAAATTAATTAACTTTTAGTTTGAAACTTTGTTAGTATACCAAAGTTTATTTCACAAAATCCAGCGAAATCGTATACCATTTTTTAATTATTTTTTGCAAAAGAATTATTCTTTCAGCGTTTTTTGTCATGGCATATAGCTTTGTGCCATTTGTAAGTTAATAATAAGGATTAAATTCTTAGAACTCTTAATGTACGGAAAACTAAACTAAAATGTTGAATTTCGATATAATATTAGATTGCAAGGGACGACAATGCCCTTCTCTCTTTTCTGTCTAAACCAAATGGTATTCTTTATAAAGGTATGGAAATAGTTATTGTCATTCATATCGATAAGAAAGATGATACAGTCAAAATGTAGTATACAAACTGTTTGATATAGTCTTAAAGGCAGTTCTCAATGTAGGCCAAATTTGAAAATCCACTCCTCTTAAAATATACGAGTCTAAAGCACTAAGATCTGATGAGGTCTTTTAATTAGTGATTGATTTTAATTTTTTCACTAAGAGATAACACTTTCATTTATCTTTTAGACATGATATAGGAACGAATCTCTCTTTGCACTTAAAACTTTCTCCTCTAATAGTAAACTGCAGTAAAATTAAATAGATTGAAAGTAGGGTTAAAATGTGGAAAAAAACAATGTAAGTATCAAATCTTCCCTTTTAGAAAACATAAATAAACGTAAATAAATAGCAATTGAGTGTTTCATTGGTCTAGTGCTTAGCATGTTCATCTACGACATGAGGTCCTGGTTTCGAGTGCCAGGACGGGCCAATTTAAATTCAGTTTTCTATTAAGGTTTTCTCATAAAAAAAAACTTGTTACAAATTCTAGTAGGCTGCATAAAATTAACAACTCATTTAAGGGTAATTGTATACGTTTCAATAATAAACTCTCACAAGACTTTCTAGCGATATCACTTAATAAATTTTAAATCTTTGTTAAAAGAAAGTTGATTAAATAAATCATATTATAAGTGGCAAGATTATTTACAAGATAAAAACGCGTGGTAGTAAACAAAGTGCTCTAATTTTTATATGATATTGTAATGACGATGGTAAAAAAAATGACATAATACCCGACTGAGTTTGTTGTGGGCTCTTCTCAGGATAGAATTCGAAGAACCCTTGTAACTTTAGATTTGAAGTAATTCTTTAATACCATCACCAGTCGTACATTAGAATTAGTGTGTGGGAAAAAATATATTCGATTTAAAAGTGCTGTAATAAGTCTACTTGAATAAATATATTTTCACTTTGTCTTTGATTTCAATTATTGCCCGAAGTTGGCGAATTGATGCACCCCCGTGCCTTAGAGAGCACGCCATTAAGCCATCAGTCTTGCGCCTGATTTCTCTCCGGTCGTTTCAGATTACCGTCACATCAAAGTATAAGAATGAAGCAATACAGAGTGCCCGTGTGTACTATGCATTCAATTCCACAGTGCAGCAGGTCTAGGTCAAGTTCTAAAAACCCTCTCTCCTATGATTGAGGAGGCCTGTGCCCAGCAGTGAGACGTTATTGGGCTGCTTGCGTAAAGCAACTGCACCTGTCTTGTCGCTTATAGAGGTACAGATAAGTACCGCTCTCAGTTATATAGGTCATGTAGAAATATTTGAGGATTAACGACCTCTTTTAAAGAGGTTTCTCTCTTATTCTGTTCTCTCTCATCCAGGTTTGACTGTATATAAAAACATTTTATTCGTTATATATAGCTGAAGAAGGTATGAAGAGTTTAGATTGACCAGTGAATTGTTTGACTCGTTTTAGTCTGAATAACATAGCAACTATTACAATGAAAATGTTATTTATTCCAGTAAGCTTTTGTGAAAGTATATTTTACATCTAACGTTTGCATATTAATATTTTAGATATTAGTCCAGTCCAAGTCCAGATTTTTTTACATTGGAATTCCCTATAAACGTAAATTTGAACACATGTATAAGTTACAAATATTTTAAGTCTCTGAAAATAACAGAAGTAATAAAGAATTTTTCGAAGAAGCGCTTTACATTCTCAAAGTGTGTTGAAACTTTGGAAACGGTCACATCTGTAGGAAGTTCCAAACGACGCTGTATGGCAGTATTAACTATTTTCTTTGAATTATTTCAAAGCTTATTATAACATTGCCTTTTTGGAGGGCTCAAGACCTCCAATTGACGTTGATAAGGTTCGGAGGATCAGGGTCCAAGCCGACCAGGGCTCTGATTCACAAGTGGAAGGAGGACCTCAAATCCCCAGTAGCGGGCGTGGCCACTGTGGAGACAATCCGTCCTCACCTGGAGCAATGACTTTCCAGGAGGCACGTGACGCTTTCCTACAGACTGGTGCAGGTTTTGACCGGGCATGGCTGCTTTAGAAAGTTCCTGCACCCAATTGGCCGAGAGGAGTCTCGTGGCAAGCACGAGCGTGGTGCAGCTATCGACTCAGCACATCATACTGTGGCAGAATGGGGACCTCAGCGGCACTTCTTGGTGGCGCTGATCGGCAGGGAACTCTCACTTGAGAGCATTGTAGGCGCAATGCTGTCAAGTGAGAGATGTTGGGCGGAAGTGGCCCTCTTCTGCGAGACTGTAATCTCGCTAAAGGAGGCCCATGAGCGAGATAGAGAGAATGCAGTAGATGCTCCCTCTCACCGCCGAAGAAGGCGGGATACTATGCGGTGCTTGTTTGCGCACCTACTCCCACCTCCACGAATCCTCAGTCGGACTCATCTGGGGCACCAGGGAAGAATGTGCAACCTGAACCTCTGGTGTCTCACTTACTTACGTTCCGCTGGGCTTGGGTATTGCGAAGTCTCCTCCCTCGCTGAGTCCCACACTCCTGACCCATTCAGGTCAGGGTAAGTGCGTAAAAGCATTTCCCAGCGCAAAAAAAAAACAAAAAAAAGGTTTGTTTAATGAAAGGTTTTACTGTACATGTTAATGATAGACTATTATCTCACTCTACGAGTATAAGACGCCTTATAGCAACGCTTATTATATTATCTATCTGTCAGTTTGTTAGTAGACAGCTATATCTGAAGTTTTCTAATTAAGACTTAGACATATTAGACAATAACGAGAATTGAACTTTTAAAATGACTTTATGACCATAAGCAAAACTGGATTTCTGATCCCCAAAGTCTCTACACTAAAACTTGCTAATATACATTAAGATTCCGCGGTAATAAGAGGAAACTCATGAAAGGATATACTGTTACCTTTCAAATGAATTGAGTCTTCTGAATCACATTTTCATCACCACGTAAACGCTCACTATTAATGGGTTTATACACATTTCTACCAACTATACGGGTCAATAGCTGGTAATGCTATAATCATGATTCAATAAATAATAAAAAGTAGTCAATTTTCTAAATTTCAAGATAATTGCGAATTGTTTTGAAGATTTTGTGATGGCTATTATAAGTTTTCTATATCTCCATATACGTACATACATAGCATCACGCCTCACTCCCATCGAGGTAGGCAGAGACAACATCCTTCCACTTGCCACGATCCTTGCATATCTCCTTCGCTTCTTTCATTCTCATTAAACCTTTCATACAAGTTCGTCGGTTTAGAGTACTCTTGACCTGGCCGTTATTTAAAATGTCCAGGATTTGGTCCAGGAACGTTCGCCTTGGTCTTCCCCTTTCAACTTTCGCATTCACTCTAGACTCATAAATCCTTTTGTCAGCCTCCTTTCATTCATTCTCTCTTTAACCTCCATCTATCACATATATATTAAGAAAGGTGGTATACAAACAATTAAATTTATCAATGAACTATCTATTCTATGATCTAATTAAATGTTTAAGGAGCATTAGAAAGATATTTCAATTAAAATTGACAGGCGATATGATTATTTCCGACGTCTACCACAGATAATGAACTACTTCTTTGGTCTAGTGGTTAGCATGTTCGACTACAGACATGAGGTCCTGGGTTCGAGTCCAGGGTCTGGTCAATTCAAAAATCAATATTAAGTTTTCTATTAAGATTTTCTTAATATTTGCCAGAAGTTGGGAAGTTGGCGGTGTGTTCCACTCTCGTGCCTCGGAGAGCACGTTAAGCCGTTGGTCCTGCGCCTGAGCTCTTTCCGGTCGTGTCGGATTCCCGTCACATTGGACTAGGAAAGTGAGGGAATAGAGAGTGCACTTGTGTACTATGCCTGCCAATCCACAGTGGAGCAGTCCCTCGCTCCTCGGCGTGAGGAGGCCTGTGCCCAGCAGTGGGACGTTAATGGGCTGCTTTACATACTTTTTTATATATATTGTAGGTTTAAGTTTTAGTCAAAAGTCATTTATTACTAAATTACAATAACATTAAACTGAGAGATAACATTAGTACACAATACTATGCCTTGGAGCAGCGTGGTGGGTCTATGCTCTAAAAACTCTCGCTCCTCGGAGTAAGGAGGCATGTGCCCAGCAGTAGGACGTTAATGGGCTGCTGCTTACCACAGATATTGTTATAATTCACCTAATATACACAACATCTTGATAAATTATGTACTCAAATCTTCATCAAGAATCATTTTATCTATTGGCTTAAACTGATTGAAAATCTGTTCGATAGTTTTCGAGGTTTTCGCGAACTAACAGGCAGATTGACAGACTTTGTCTTTTAATAAAAAAAAAGTAATATGGCTTTACATTTTCCAAGTTCTTCCGATCTTTTAAAGAGAGTCACATCTGCACGAAACTAAATGCATTCGTACGGCAGTATATTCTTGGAGTTTCTGCACGGATTATTTCAAAGCTCATTTTAATGGTAGCAATTTGAAAAGCTTACTGCGCGTAACATCATAATTTGGTTCGTTATTTTCGATAGCACCGTTATTTTTAGAGGTAATATTAAATTTATAAAATTAGCTTTATTAATTAATGACTCCCATAAATCTGATAAAACAGGTACTAAACTAAACTAATATTACAAAGAGGAAACATTTGTGTTTTCACACAAAAACTACTGGAACGATTTCGAAAACTTTTTCACCATTAAAAAGCTACATTTTCACTGAGTGACAAAGGCTATATCACTTTAAAAAAAATATAGAGATCCTTAATAAAAATGCGATAATGTAATCCAAGGTGTGAAAAAACTGGTCACATAAAATCTGTCATCACGTGCACTGCGAAAACTATTGAAGATAGAACAAAAACATGTTCTACAATATTATACAACGTATTAATATCAATCAATCAATCAAAAATATCTTTATTCAAGTAGGCATATTGCAGCACTTTTGAATCGTCAAATTATATATTTTTTTCCCACATTCTGATTCTAATATACGTCTGATGATGGTACTCAAAATCGGCTTAAAATCTAAAGTTAAGAGGGTTCCTTCGCGCCCTGATCCGAGAAGAACCCACAACAAACTCAGACGGGTATTTTTTTACCATCATCATTACAATAATATGTTAGTTTACTATATTTTAATTAAAATTAGAGCAATTAGTTCACTCCCTGGCGTTTCTATCGTCTAGGTAATCTTGCAACTTATAACACGATTTTTCTATCAACTTTCTTTTAACAAAGGCTTTGAATTTATTAACTGACATCTTTAGAACGTCTTGTGGGAGTTTATTATAGAAACGTATACAGTTACCCTTAAAGGAGTTGTACATCTTATGTAGCCTACTAGAATTTATAACAAGTTTGTTTTGATTTCGTAAGCTATATGACGTACATTCACTCTTTTTATTAATTTACCAAATGCCATGCAAAAATGCCATATGTCTAACTACTGTAGTTATGCCACTATAACTACTTTTTTGTATTTTAAAAGCTAATGAAAGTGCCTGCAATAGTCAAACCATATTATTCATACCTCTTGATATAAGAGTTTTAGTATATACCTACAAATTTAAAGTGAAACACGTATCTGTTCGTAGCTCAATGCGTGATGGGTCCAGACAATACTAGTCGCAGGTTCGAATCCCGGTGATACATCACTTCAGTGGCGATATTATATTTTCTTATTCGTTTAGCACAATATAATTATTTGTTCATTTAGTATTTAACGGTAACGGTCGGTCAAGTGCAATTGTAAGAATGTTAGATGACCGTCGTTAATAAATCATAGTTTGGAATCGTAAATCCAAATAATACAGACGTGCCGAAGGGGGTAAGCTCTAGAAATATTAAGTTCATTTTAAGATTCCCGTGAGTTGAATTTCACTTTTAGGTAGTAGCAACTAACGACTGTAACTTTCTTTGTTAATAGCATAAAGAAACGCCTTTCCTGGCACGGATTAAATTGTGGTCAACTATAAGGCAGCATTGTAAACCCTGAGTTCACCTGGGCTTGCCTTCCAAGGCCTGTCATCACAACACAACCCTCCTGGCGCTCAAAGCATGAAGCATGTCTATATAGTTCATAGTATTTTCCGTGTACCGTGTATTTTATATGTATGCATCAAATGTCACTGTAAGACATAACACTCTTAATTAATCTTTATCCTATTAAATATTTTATTAAAGACCGTTTCAACACCTGTAAAATACTTTTTAAATTATTAAAATCGGACATTGCATTCCAAAGATATAACGAATTTAAAAATGTCAATCTAGGAAAATAAGTCCGACTTACACTTTCCACGAGATCAGTGTCTACGTGGGTGATACCGCGGGTCTATTTATATACTGCGATATATAATATATCTGAATGGGTTTTTATGTAAACTCAATATAAATATTAACACAGGCTCACTCTAGTGACTCAAAAGTGCTGTAAAAGCCTACTTGAATAAACTTTTAATTTGGTAAGATTCTAGTTTAAAAAAACATAAGTAGCAGCCCATGGCTACTCACTCATAGGAGAGAGGGTATTTAGAGAATAAAACCCCCACGCTGCTCCACTGCGGATTGACAGGCATAGTACACAAGTGCACACTCTATTCCTCCACTCTCATAGACCGATGTGACGGAAAATCCGACATGATCGGAGAGAGATCAGGCGCAGGACCGACGTTTTAACGTGCTCTCCGAGTTAGTGAAAGAATTTTAAAAATTAGTTTACTAGATTATGTATTTATGGTGTATGTAAAAGTAAACTAAACTAGACCCGAACTGCCTCATTGGTCTAGTGGTTAACATGTTTGACCACAGACACGAGGTACTGGGTTCGAGTCCCGGGTCGGGCCATTTGAAATCGATATTGAGTTTTCTATTAAGATTTTCTCAATATTTGCCCGAAGTTGGGAAAATTTGGTGGTGTGATCCACCCCCGTGTTTCGTAGAGCACGTTAAGCCGTCGGCCCTGCGCCTGATCTCTCTCCAGTCGTGTCGAATGGCCGTCACGTCGGCCTATGAGAGTGAAGGAATAGAGAGTACACTTGTTTACTATGGCTGCCAATCCGCAGTGGAGCAGCGTGGTGGGTCTATTCTCTAAAAACCTTCTCTCGTATAAGTGAGGAGGCCTGTGCCCAGCAGTGAGACGTTGATGGGCTGCTACTTACCTTTTACTTATGAATTTATAATTCAGTCGGTCATTCAACCGCTCACTCACTCACCCATTCGCTCACTCACATATTCATTAGTTATCACATTCATTCAATCACCAATTAACCCACCCATTTACTCCCCTATTCATTACCCACTATCTGGCTCATTGGTCTAGTGGTCAACTTATTTGTCTACAGACCTGACCAAGGGGTCAGAATTTTGTATACTCCACCCCCGTGCTTTGGAGAGCATGTTAAGCCATCGGTCCTGTGTCTGATCTCTTTCTGTGATCTTGTCGGATTGCCGTCACATGCGACTAAGAGAGTAAGGGAATAGAGAGCATTCTCGTGCACTATAATATCTCCTGCGCAAGTGGCTGCTAATCTCTGTATAAGATTGGTCGCCGTGGCCGTAATCTTGAGACGATTATGATTATTACCCAGTCATGCACTCACACACCCATACGCTGAGCCACTAACTCACCCTTTACTTACCCATTCACTCACTAGCCCACTCTTTTATTTTATTGCTAACAGGTACCGGAACACAAATATCACTTTGTTTGGCGGTACGTCTTTGCTGATCGGGTGGTTAATAGCCGCGGCCGAAGACTCCTACTAGTCCAGATTCAGACAAATTAGAAAATACAGTTTTCTAAATGCGTCATACCGGGGATCAAACCCGTGACCTATGGTAGCAAAGCCATTACTCGCACCACTGCATCAGCGAGGCCGTTAATCCACTCCATCACTCATCCATTCAAAACTCACCCACGCACTCATTCATTCGTTCTATCACTCACATATTCAATCTTCACATACTCACTAGCTTGTCACAAGTGATTCAATATTATTTACTATTGCCTTGACTCCTTTATGGTAAGGTAAGGCAAATAGCAGCCCATTAATGTCTCACTGCTGGGCAAAACTGGGAGGGAGGCTATCACTTAGGGGAGAAGCGTATAAATAACCTTAGGTACACCGACGATACAGTCCTCATTACTATATCAATTGAGGATATGAAAGAACTCTTGCAACAACTGGAAGCAGAGAGTCAGGAGCTGGGTTTAAGTGTGAGCAGAAGCAAGACAAAACTAACGATAGTTGACCGGGTGGGGAAACTACTAAACACCAACATTATACCATCCGTTGATATCGTACAGAATTATGTCTACGTCGGATCCCAAATCTGCAGTAATAGCAGCAGTGTGCCAGAGATAAAGAGACGCATTGCAATGGCCAGGAATGCTATGACACGCCTGTTCAAGATCTGGAAGAATCGAGATATTTCACTGACTACAAAGAGTCGCCTGGTCCATGCCTTAATTTTATCTATCTTTATGCATGGAGTTGAAACTTGGATCATAAAGACAAGAGAAAGGCAAGGAATAGATGTGGTGCTGGAGGCGCATGTTAAGAATTCCTTGGACAGCCAAACGCACAAACGTATTTATTATATCGCAGCTCGGAATCAAGATTAGGCTCTCATCTGTATGCTATCAACGAATTTTAATGCTTTTTTCTGGCACGTCACGCGGCGAGAGGACTATTTGGATAAGCTCATAATCACGGGAAATACAGACGGAAAACTTTCTCAAGGCCGTTCTCCAACACGATGGGCTGACCAATTGAACGAGACCAAACAAACTACTTTTTATAACCTAGCCAAGATGGCCACCAACAGAAGCGGGTGGAAAGCTTGGATCCGTTCGCGATTATGATCTTTCCAGGACCACGATCTTCGGTCATGAACGAGCGATTGGAGAGAGAGCTGGGCACACGACTTGACACTCATAGAAAAGAGGGATTTTAGAGCATAGACCCACCACTTTGCTCCACTGCCGATTGGCAGGCATAGTACACTACATACTGACCACTAGACCAATGATGCATTTTTACACGGTCCTAATATATGACCATTAAGTATAGTCTTCCCTACATTTCAATATGATCGGGAATAACGTGGAAGAAACCAGCACAGCTGGAAAATAAATAATTAATTTTATTCTTAACATGTGATAGTTTTATTCATTGTTCAAATTAATTATCTTTCTCACGAAAGTTAACACATTTTTTTAATACTACATCTCTTAAGCTGTACGATATACTTTCGCCAGCAAAAAAGGGGTTCCCGAGGAAAATAAATTATGGACCGCTTTGGGGTGTTTTATTCTTCCGCATTTTGATGAGGGCGACATAAATTTAGGAAAAACACGTACATCGCGAATTTCTTTTCCACGTTTTCTCCTTTGCGCGCCTACGTATTTCAGGTCACATATGTTTTTAATATTTCCTTCATCTTTATCTGCATACAATGGTACAATATAATTTATTAAGTCAATAAAATATTCACTCCTTTGTGTTTGAGCTGTGGATCTTGTAAATATTTTACATTTTACCCACGACTTCTTCGTTCTTAATTTTTAAAATTCTTCACTCGGCATCAGCGAGTCCTGTCAGAGTGGGAGACACGCGTCTAAATTTATTTTTACGATAACTCCTAACATAATCACTTAAATAATATGATGTAAATAATAAAAACTTAGTAATAATTAATTATGGAGTGGAACGGACTGGGCATTAACATCAACTGCGAGTACATCACTCATCACGTAGTCATTATGGCAGAGACTCTCGAATATCTTAATACAATGATAGATGACTTCAGCAGAGTTTCTCAACAAGTGGGCCTGAAAATGAACACGGATAAGACGAAAATTATGTCTAATATACCGCCTCACCCAGTCATCGTTGAGAACTCGGCACTCGAAATTGTTGACGAGTACACATACCTGGGACATATAGTCCAGCTAGGTATGTCCAATTTCAAGACGGAGGTCAACCATCGAATCCACCTCGGTCGGGCAGCGTTCGGGAAGCTACGCCAGCCATTTTCGTCCGATATACCACAGTGCCTAAAGACCAAAGTCTTTGAACAGCGCGTGTTCCCAGTGATGATCTACGGTTCTGAGATGCGGTCGTTGACTATGGGCCTCATGCGGAAGCTCAGAGTCACTCAGCGTGCGATGGAGAGGGCTATGCTCGGAGAATTTCTACGTGATCGAGTAGAAATGAAGAGATCCGTAGTAGAACTAGAGTCACCGACATAGTCCTACGAATCGCGAACCTGAAGTGGCAATGAGCGGGGCACATCGTCTGAAGGACCGATGGATCTTGGGGGCCGAAGGTGCTGGAGTGGCGACCCCGCACCGGACGGCGGACACAAGGTAGACCGATGATATAAAAAGGGTTTCCGGCAGCAGCTTAAGCCCAGGCGGCGCAAGATCGGGCTTGTGGACATCATTACGTGAGACCTATATCCAGCAGTGGACGTCTATCAGTTGAAACGATGACGACGACGAATTATTATTGTTTATAAGGTCGATTAGTATCCGCTTGTATAACTTTTCAATAAGCGCATAGCGCGTGACTATTTTTTTTTTTTCAAAGAGAAAATTTAGATAGATAGATAGATATAAAGAACTCTTTATTGCATTGTACATTGAACAATACGTTACTAATAATCTATGTAAATACTAATACTAATATAATTTACTATTTATTTGTTCTATTAAAGAGTTATATCGTACCATACTTCGATTTGTTATATCTCTAAAGGTTTAGGCAGCGTGTTCGATGACAGCTTTTCAAAGAGCTAGTCTTTTTGTGACACTTTCAACAATCATCGTTTATATTTTAATAAATTTACATAAAACTCTGACAAATTATATGCCTTAACCTTACCGTTGAGTCATTTGATCTAGAAACATGTAAATCTGTTTAGTAGTTTTTGCATTTATTGCTAACAGTGTTACAAACTGCTAGACTGACATATGCTGACTTAGTTTTACTATGTATAAGGAATTATTCTGCAGTTTCATTTCATTTTTTTATACGAACATAAAATGCGATAGTTGAAAATTAATGTATTCTAAAGGTATTTGCGATAAAAAGATTTAAATATCGTTATCAGCACTTATTGTTCATTATACATACGTAGATGACGTTGCAGTGAACTTTAATATTAACGCCGACGAAGTTAGGGTAACAAGCTAATTATTATAAGGAATCTATTGAAATATTAGAATAAAATATAATCTATGTGACCAATCTAGCTATAAAAATAAATAGGTTAGTTCGTATGATAATAAAACTTGGGCCAAACGTCAAGGCAATAAAAGCACTGACGACTAAAGCTAATAAATAATGTTTCATTTAATTATAAGGACAGCCCTGTTAATAAGGTTACGTCTTAATATCTTAGTACCTCTGTGAGATAATAATATTACTGCTGAAAAGGATGAGCTGTATAATCCCTTAAAAATGTGTGTACAAAGACTGGATATATTATATTGCAAATTCAAAATGGGAATTTGCAATATTAACGGAGGACGTATTGGAGAGAGCCCAAAATTCTTTACATTTTAAGATTCCGTTTTGGATAAAGGTAGTTAAATAACTAAGGTCACTAACTCTCTATATGTTCTTCAATCGCCTAATGCAGTTGAAATTAACAGAACAGTTTTAAAAATTCCATTACCAATCGTTTGAACAGTTTTTGCTACACATTTCTGCCTTTGTCGCAAGGAAACAAATATGGAAATAGTACCAACAAAAACCTATAATTAGGTTGCAAATTATGTGATTCAAAATGAATCATGAATCTCTAAAGAAGGCTAAATAGTTATTACGACAGACAAAGAGCTGCCCGGTCACCCGATGGTAACTGAACACCTACAACACCAGCGACACTGCCAAATCTTTGACAGCCCAAGAAGTGGGAGTTTCATTGTCTCTTTAACTATTGCATGTCAAAGTGTTGAGGGGTCATCGATAGAAGTTGACTCCATATTTTGCAAGTAGGCAGAAAAAAGGATCGAGCAAACCTAGTCTTTGATGAATGCTATTCATAAAGAATATGGGTGGAACTGATTTCTACAACGAGATCATGTGCTCATGGATTTTGATGGCGTAGGTAAAAACTTATACTTATAACACTGTAATAATAATAAATTAAGATCTTTTCGTCCAATATCCCTCACTGCAAGCTTTCCGACGTACCTATGCACTGGTTATCGGGGGGCGTCCATATACGACACGAGAGGGCGTCTCCTCTGCAGTTCCATTATCATGAAGCAATATAGTTTATTTGTAATGCAGAAGTCGAGATCGACTTGTCAACTCTCAAAGCGAATGGTGATGGGCGCAAAATAAGCCCGCTTCGTGATTTTGTATGATTTTGTCGGGAAAGTGCGGCAATTCCACGCGTTAATTAGTTTTGTGGGTCTAATGAAGTAGTTCGTCACGTTTTGTAGGCCCATGTGGTATTCCTGTAGTAAAAGGTGGCGGGTCATAGCGCGGCTAGGTTATTTCGCCCACGCGGTGGCCGCAGTAGGACCTTCCTGTGGATTTTGGAGTGGAAAAGCGAACCAACGTCGCCGACAGCAGCTTTCCACGACGCTTTGACAGGTTACAGACACATTCCACTTATATCTGTTCTACATATAGGTGGATTCTCCTCCCGCCGTCTCGAGGACCAATTTGACCTGGATTCCTATGGGCCCGGGTCCAGGGTCGAGTCCATGCCAGGGTCACGGTCTGCGTGAACAACATTGTTTAATTTTATTTTATGACAAATTTTACATAGCTATATATATTAAAAGTTTAAAAGGTCTGTTCTAATAATGTCAAAAATCCTTTTAACTGAATTTATGAAATATGCGATAATTTTAATTTCTATATGCATTATGCAAAAGTGAATCATTTTCGAGTTTTAGTATTTTTACCTTTTTTATATATAAATAATACGAATATATGATTTTATACCACAAAGGTCACTCAATCATAACGAAATCTTTCAAATTATTAGCGCTTGACTTGATACTTAGCAGACTCCTGTCGCATTGTCATCAAGTAAAAATTTCCCATAGTATCAAAATAAATGATCAAAGATTTTACTGTAAAATCAAACTACGAATGGAGTACTTGTGAAATAAACCCGGTTTCCAGATCCAATCTACTTAAAATCGTTTGCTGACCTGCCAAAGCAACTAATACGGGGTCAACCGCTTCGATATAATTGGATAGCTTAGTTCTTTTGTGCTGTTCGGTCACGACACGTCTGAAGCGTTTTGGACACTTCGCTTAAAAATTTGGTATCAAACCTTATTTATCTTATGCAATTATAAAAACTTATTAAAATTATTTGAGTTTAGTTATTACACGAAATGTTAAAAATATAAAAATATATTGTATGATTTCATGAAGCTACAATGCCAGAGAAACAATTGATGTGAGCCGTAATGCGATATGCGATAGATCGACAAAAGAATTGAGGTGATGTAAAAAAAATGTTTCACTTTAATAAAGAACAAAAGAATATATGCCTCTTCATAATATATATACAAATCATTTTACGTTAAAAATGTTTCAGAAAAAAGCACCAGCTCGAATATAGGAATAGTTAGTAATAATCTGTTTTAGATTTACCGCTGTAAAAAACATACACAAAGCGTATTGAATATTGCTATATTCACTACACATTAGGATAGGTTTTTTACGGTGCACCCATGGGTCAAAGTCCTGTGCATATCCTAGGGTTGCACAAGCCACAGAAGGTAATAGCGATCAGAGCTATACGAGGGTATCGTGCAGTTTTCTGGACAGTGTGCACCTCCTTGGGAGCTACAGGCGGCAACCCTTGCAGTCTTCTATCAGCACACTGGCTGCGATAGCGTATGGCCTGCGACCTGATGCCGACAATATTCGGAGAAATAAGGAAAGACTTTATTTTCCCACACCATTACGTAAAATATAGCCAATGATTATGCTTAAAATATAATTTGAACCATGGTGTCAATAAAATGACCACTCAGGCTAACATAGAATTGCTATATTAATCTCAATGCTGATCTCGACGGCAGCAAGGTAGAATTTAGATGGGTGAAAGGGTATAAGAACGGCTGATTGAATAGTTAAATGTACAAAACACAGAAATCTTTAACTCTTGACCTCTCGCTCGAAGGATCAGAGCGTTATTTGACCGGATTTAGATCCATGAATGGAAGGAAAACCTTATGGTTCCCAATAGCGGGTGTAGCCACTATGTCGGCGATCCTGGATCTAGCTTGTCATCGATGTGGGACAGCTATGATTCGGTGCACCACACTGAGGCTAATTGTGTAACCTGAGGACCTCAACTTCACTTCTTGGTGGCGCTGATTGGCCGCGACCTTACGCGGGAGAGAATTATAGGCAAGACGGTCTTCAGTGAGAGGCTGGGGGCAGAAACCAGAGAGGGAAAATTAGGTGAATGCTCCCTCTCACCGCTGAAGGAGGTGGGGTACTAGGTGGCACACTTCCTTTTGCCTCCATGAATCCTATGTCCGATTCATCTGGGACACCAGGGAAAAGTAGGAAAGCTGAACACCTGGTGACGCACTACGAATGGAAAGTGCTCCGCGGGATGAAATTTTATTGGGTATTGTGTTGTCTTCTCCATCACCAAGTCCCACACTCTTGGTTGAACATCTCTCATCTCTTCCCAGGTACAAAAAAGAAACAGGATACGAATCAGTGCCAAGAAACGAGATTCCACATATCTATCCATTGGGCTACGCATGCATATATATTATTTATTGGGATTTCCAGTATGTAAGTCACATAGAGTGTGTACCATATTCGATTCAACAGCATAAAAAATTCCTTGATGTACGTGCCCTGCCAAATATATTTCGCTTACCTCAAAATATTGAAGAATGAGATAGCCGCAGGCGGTTCTCATATTTTTCTTGTGTATACTCTTTTTGCTTGTCAATGAAGATCGTTTGAATGATGTTCGTGTTATATTAATTCGGGAAAAAAGTCAGAAAATATTCGGATATGTTTTTGTGAAATAAGCTCGCTGGTGTTCGTGATTTTGTCTGCCTAAAGTTAGTACTAATATCTTTAAGATATCCATACACAGATAGAAAGATAGATAGAAACTTTATTGCACACAAACATATACAGGAAATACAAAAACTAGAGCTAGAAGCGTGCAAAGGCGGTCTTATTGCTGCAAGCAATCTCTTCCAGACAACCTTTGTCAAAGTGGATGCTTATTTAATAAATTAATGAATGGGGCAGAACAGTGTCAGAAATAAATATTTGCTTAAGTATAATTTGAAACAAATAAAAATACTACTAATGTAATAAAATAATACAGAATATATGATATGAGGTGAAATAAAAAAAGAAATATAGTGTTATTCACAGCAATTTTGAGCCAAATAGTACTCATTCAAACGAATTTTGAAAATGGGTAATGACTCTGAGTGACGGATATTATCAGGTAGCGCATTCCATAAATTTATAACCTGGACAGTAAATGAATTTTTGTAATAACTAGTTTTACATATTGGATGCTTCAATTTATTATTAGATCGGGAGCGAAGTTCAAGGTAAGTATTAAGATCATCACAGTGGAAAGTGAAACGTTCTTTAAGGTAGGAAGGAGTATGAGGTAAATAGAGAACAGAATAAAGTAAGGAGAGAGCATGAATGTTGCGACGTTGTCCGACCGATAGCCACTTGAGACGAGAACGATATTCACTAATGTGGTCAAATTTTCTTAATCCGAATATAAATCTAATACATAAATTTTGTAGTCTTTCCAATTTGTTTTGTAAGTTTACACCAAGATCCAAATAACTAATGTCTGCGTAATCCAGGATAGGTAGAAGAATTGTTTCGGCCAAAGTAATCTTGGTTTTAAGAGGTAGGAGATATTTCCATTTGTTAAGGGAGCTGATATTTGTTGATTCCACTGCAAACCCTTACAAAAAGCTTACTCAAATAACATAGTAGTCCATTGGTTAGGATAAGATTAAAACTATAATGAAAGTCCGGGTTATCGAAACGTAGGGAGGACATATTGTGACATTACGCTCCGTAAGTTTCTCAAATTGCCGCCATTAAAAGGAGCTTTAAAATAATCCGTGCAGCAATTCTAAGGAAATAGTGCCTTCCGGATGCACTTTGATCCGGTACCAGATGGGAACGACGAAATTTTCAGACACACTCCAAAGGGTATGCTTCAAAACTAATTTTCTACAAGCGTCGTTAGTTTAAAAGTATATAAAATAGGTTTTCTTTTTTATAATAACTAAATTTACACATTTATTCTGGAGAAGAATAAAGTATGGATCATACATCTTGGCAATATAAAAATTAAGGGATATAATTAGTTGATTTTTAAAATTTTCCTTTGTAAAATAACTAAATTTACACATTTATTCTGTAAGACGAAGAAATTAGGAATCAAATATCTTGACAATACGAAAATTAAATAATAAAATTAGTTGAAACATAAACAGCCATCAAGGCTAAATGATTGCCAGAGTAGAATGTTTTTCGGTGAGCCTCTGACTCCTCACTAAAGGGTTTCGCTGGGTTTTAGTGGGTATTCTGGTTTTGTGTAAAGGGGAACTCTCGCTTGAGAGCATTGTAGGCGCGATGCTGTCAAGTGAGAGGTGTTGGGTGGAAGTGGCCTCTTCTGCGAGACTGTAATCTCGCTAAAGGAGGCTCACGAGCGAGATAGAGGTAATGCAGTAGATGCTCCCTCTCACCGCCGAAGGATGTGGGATACCAGGCGGCGCTTATTTGCGCGCCTGCTGCCGCCTCCATGAATCTTCAGTTGGACTCATCTGTGGCACCAGGGAATAATGCGCAAGCTGAACCTCTGGTGTCTCACTTACGGATGAAGAGGGTTCCGCTGGGTTTTAGCGATATTGCGAGGTCACCTCCCTCTATGAGTCCCACACTTCTGACCCATTTAGGTCGGGGTCAGTGCGTAAAAGCATTTCCAGTGAAAAAAAATGGTTTTGTGTAAAAGGTCACATAATCCCAAGCGATGACGGTTCGGTTGGGGTGCGTAAATTCATTTCCTAGAGTTAAAAAAATTAAGGCTAAATGAGCGATATTTAAAATTTACTCTTTACAATAAAAAAATTTAAATAAAGGTTGGAAGGTAAGTAAGAAGGTAAAAGTCTGAATCAAATATCTAGGCGTAATGATAAATAAAGAATAAAATTAATCAAAAATTAAAGCAGCTATCAAGGCTTTTACACTTACACATTTACACATTACACAACTACATTTACACATTTATTCTGTAAGAAGAAAAAAGTCCGAATCAAATATCTAGACAATATTAAAATTAGTCAAAACTTAAAGCTTTTATCAAGCTAAGTGATTCTTAATATTTACCTTTATAAAAAAACAATACACACCGACATATTTAGCGGAACATAAAATAAATATCAAATATTTTTTTTATGTTGCGCTAAATACGCCGGTATGTTTTTTTTTACACATTTATTCTGTAAGAATAAAGAAGAAAATTATAAAATTACTCAAAGCTTAAAGTTCTCATCAGGGTTAAATGAGTGATTATTTTCCTGAAAATTTCTTCATTTTTACAATTTCGTGATAAATAATCATTTATTTAACAATTCCAAGGCAAGTAATTACAAAACCAGAAAATAGTTATTTTCATATTATATTTTTTGGATAAAATGATTTGTTATTGTTGTTATAACATTATGTGGCTTTATGAAACCATGATACAAGTGAAACCACTTAGGGGAGCCATGGGAACAGACATATTGGCCATGGTTGCAATACCAAACGCTGATTTAAGTAATTACCTGTCTGATTTAAAAATATCTTTTAGTGTGTTAGACTATAGATAGTTGGGTGATAACACTCATAGCTCTGAAATGTTAGAAGTAATTGAGTATATAGAGGCAATACGAGGCAATTTTAACAAGCTGAACAATTGTATGAATATAGTGTTACGATCTGTGCGTGTGTTTTCCCAATTCTGACTTATTATTTAAAAAAACACCAACTCACTTTAACTAACAACTTTTATTCTTTTCACAGGTTGAATTTATCAAATTTAGCACCATTATTCTTTAAACAACTACTTCACGAAACACTGCTCGAAAGACTATACTCATACAATTGTTCCGCTTGTTAAAATTACGACGTATTGCATATCATTTCTTAATATTACACCGTTTTTTTTGGTATGGCTCAATAACTTCCAACATATCAGAGCTATCAGTTTTATCACTCAACTGTCTATAGTCTAACAAGTGTTAGATAGCCTATTTATCAAGGAAGGCCATAAGCTCTAAATCATCACGATTAATTTAATAGGAGCGGTGCAGCAATGAAGAGTGTTTGAAAATCGTGTTAGCGATCATTATTATTCTATTTGAAGATTTCTATTAAATTACTATGTTTTTTTACTATGATGTAAAATTGTCTTCAGGTCTTTGTAATTATATAAGTGAAACGTTTACACGCACTACATCCGGTTTACCGCTATTCCGGAAATTCTCAAATTTAATGAACACTTCTGTTTAGTCGTCGTTTTCACAACGACTGTGATTGGTGGGCTTATTATTTTTTGAGTGTGGCGTTTGGTATAAGAAATATAGCACAGGAGAATGAAGGGATATCCGCCTAGTGACAATTCTTAGTTTGAATTGTGTTTTAAGTCATTCAAAGTATGTAATATAATAGATAAATAATCTGAGAATAGTATTACTTAACCTGCAAATTAGTGAGCAATTCTAAACATCGGTTGTTTTTTTCCTTTTAGGAGCTTCCCAAAAATCATATTCCTCTTAAAATGTTTAAAAAAAATCCACAACAACATACGAGTATGTCTACCATTTAAGGTTGGCTTACTATAACCTTTTTTTATGCTAACCAAATATCTTCCTTTTCTGTCCATTTTATGAAGTTTAAAGAGAGAAGGTGTTTCGCGGATAGAATATAGTGGGTGGGAACTAATAGTAGAAATATAAAAATAGATCTACGCTTAGTAACGTTTTAACCTTTTTGAGTGCAAATAACTTTATGAGCGAGGAAATTCTCCAAGAGATAACACTGCTGAAGTGGCACTGAGTATATTACACGGATGTAGCAGTTGATTCCCTTGAGTCACACCTGTCTTGTACATTTAGTACAAACCAATCAAACGACTTTAACCCCTATGCCTCAAGAAATAAGATACATATACACTCCTTTATTTTAGACAAAACTCGTTAAGCGATTTCACTGTTTATACATACAGCTGACGTCAATACAAACGAAGCCAGGACCTTCTGTAATGTTCATTCTGTTTTAGGTAAATATTTTAAACATTTTTGTTTGTATTTTTACCTGAAACGAGCAGACGCCAACATTTGTTTAACGTAAAAATGCTACGAATTGGTATGGACTTCGTTAAACTTTCGTTACATCTTTATTTGGATATACATTTTGTTGGCGAGCGATTCAAGATCAGACGAATCCCTCCGGGGTCAGTGGACTGTATGTGGTTCGGTGCTTCGATCTTGCGGGTTCGGGTCTTGAAGGTTCGGATCTTCGGTGCTTGGGTCTTCAGAGTTCGTTGGTTCGGCGTCAGTTGTTCTGTCTTGGGTCTTCTGGTTTCAATATTCAGTGGTTCGGTTTTCCAGGTGTCAATTCTTTGGTTGTCGGTATGCAGTGGTTCAGTTCGCAGAGTTCTGGGTTCTTAATGGTCACAAGTCGCGCTTAGTCTACTCCGCTCGGGAGTCTAAGGCGAAATGTGTCATACAACTCTGGGAGAGGCTTTTTATGCAACTCTCCTGCTCGGCATGTACATACGGCGTTACGGGGCGGAGAGAGGGCGATCGCGGGTGCTGAGGTAGGAGAGGGAGGGGGTCGCCGGCGGTGGACCAATCAGAATTAGTCGCCGCCGGCGACACGTTATGCGCGCAGCTCCCGCCCGCAACACATATCTTTGATGTATAACCTCTATGTAGATTGTGTTAAGTATACAATCCTAATTTTGTGTTGAAGAAAACTATTATTATATTCGAGAGATTACTATTATATTACTTTATTTTTATATTATTTACAAGTGTTACTTCACAGTTTAATAACAACTTAGTTGGTTTAACGAAAACTGTGATTATATGTGATTATGTGTGATTGTATGTGTGGTGTTGTTCTCGACCGACCCGATCAGTTACCCGCGTTTGACGATTTTGATAAGGCCGAGTGTTTAGCAGCCAGCCTCGAGACTCAGTGCTCGCCTAGCACTTCTAGCCTAGACCCAAACCAGGTCGAACTAGTAGATAACGCGCTCAATAGATTAAATCTCGCGGCCCCCACAAATGAGCCGTTAGAACCCACGACTTTCGATGAAGTGCACACAGTCATTAGGTCACTCCACGCGCGAAAAGCACCAGGCCCCGACGGCATCCCCAACAAGATGCTCAAACGCCTCCCAGATCAGTTCATGTACCTCCTGGTACTCATATTTAACGCCCTTCTGGCGGCCTGCTCATTTCCTGACGAGTGGAAAGAAGCCACCGTCATAGGAATTCACAAACCGGGCAAACCCCGTACATTACCGAGCAGCTATCGACCCATCAGTTTACTCAACACGATTGCAAAAGTGTATGAGAGAATTATATTAAAGAGACTCAAGGCAGTGGTAGAGGCCAAGAGTCTCCTGCCAGACCATCAGTTTGGCTTTCGCGCTAGACACTCCTGTGTTCAGCAAGTGCACCGCCTCACGGAGCACGTCATAGATCATCTCTACTACAACCGTAACCGTGGCCCCACAGGCACGATCTTTTTCGATGTAGCGAAAGCCTTCGACAAGGTATGGCACGCCGGCTTAATTTATAAGCTTTTCCATCTTGGTGTGCCAGTTAGTCTAGTAACACTGTTACGAGACTTTCTAACAAACCGCAGCTTTCGTTACCGCGTCGAGGGCACTCTGTCCTCACGCCGCTCAATTCGGGCCGGAGTCCCTCAGGGCTCCGTACTGTCACCACTGCTCTTCTCGCTGTACGCCAGCGACATGCCTAGAACGCCTCACGTTCATCTAGCTCAGTTCGCGGACGACACCGCACTATACACCTCCTCGTACTCGCTTACTCACATCTCCTCTCGCCTCCAGAAAGCGGTCAATAGCCTAGGCGATTGGTTCCGCAAATGGAGAATTGAGGCTAATGCTGAGAAAAGCACAGCTATATTGTTCACCGGTCCTAAGAGGCCAGATCGCCGAGATCTGGCAACAATTAAACTTTTTAATTCTCCGATCCCTTGGCAACGGAAAGCCAAATATCTAGGAGTCACCCTAGATGCGTGCATGCACTTCACCGAACACATTCGCACCGTCCGTGGCAGGGCAGCGTTTGTGCTAAGTCGCCTCTATCCCATGATCTGCAAGAAGAGTAAATTGTCACTGCGCCACAAGGTGACACTCTACAAAACTTGCATCCGCCCCATATTCTCTTATGCGAGCGTAGTGTTCGCTCACGTTCCTGCACGCCGGCTGGTTCGACTCCAGACGCTGCAGAACAAATTCATGCGCATAGCCACGGGCGCCCGCTGGTTCATGCGCAACGTCGATCTCCACAGAGATCTCGACCTCGCAACGGTCAATAATCATTTCAAAACGCTCTCCGTAGACTACTTCAAGAGAGCTGTCAGTCATCCCAACCCTCTCATTAGAAATGCCGCCTCTTATGGGATTAGGCTAAACATCCCGCCTAGGAAGAGGCGGCCCAAACACGTCCTTGACGACCCAGACGACCAGATTACAATTGACAATGCCCCGTACACTAACACACACACACAGCGTCTTCGCCGGCGAAGACGAGGTCCCCGCTATCTGACGCACCCCGGCCGCGGCCACCAGTCGCGGACAATTGGGCGTCAAGATTAAGCACCTGTCCGATTGTCTATTTCAGCAGCAGCAAACGTTGCTCTAAGCCTAGGTCCGAGCCTCGCAGGAGGCGCCCTTAGAGCAACGTTTTCCCCCGACGCAGAGCTTCTGCGCTCGCCACCACTCTCGGTTACGCTGTAAAAGCCAGTAGGGCTAACAGCACCTACACACATCGAATAAAAAAAAAGTGGTGTTGTTATTTTTATGAGGGAGGGAAGTTTTACAAAAGGGAATAATCGTTGGTATTACATGAAAGCGAGATTGATTCACTTTGTGGCACGAGAAGAGTAAAGTGTGAGATATAGATAAGTGCCAGTATGTTGTGGTATAAAAGGAGATGTAGTGGCTAAAATTGAGAAAGTTATGCTTAGATGGTTTGGGCACATAGACAAAATGAGTAAAAGGAGACTGACAAAAAGGATTTATGAGTCAAGAGTGAATGTAAAAGTTGCAAGGGGAACACCACGGCGAACGTTGCTGGACCAATTCCAGGACATTTTAAATAAGGGCCAGGTCAAGAGGACTCTCAACCGATGAACTTGTATGAAAGGTTTACTGAGAATAAAAGAAGCGAAGGAGATATACAAGGTTCATGGCAAGTGCAAAGACGAGGTCTCTGCCTAATCCTATGGGGATGAGGCGTTATTCTATGTATGTTGCTGTATAAAAGTATAAGAGGTAAATAACTTCTTACTGGTTTAGTATGCTGCTATCTTAGACTTTATCATCTCTTACCATAAGATGAGATGACAGCCAAGCTATCAGCAATAAGAAATACATATGTTAGTGTACAGAATATGTTTATGCTACTGCCTGACATTAACAATGTTTGCGTTCACGACTTTGGCTAAAACGTTTACTCGTTGCTGCTGACATTTCAATAAATTACCATCAGTGTCAATAGAGTTCACCATATTTCATAAAACAAGAGAGAGAATCGAACTAAGTTCACTAAGGCAACCTGCAGACATAGCGTGTGATTTGACTAATTTCAGGGTGAAATACTTTTGTTCTTTTAAGCTTAGTTAGCAGAAGTCCCGGGTTCAATACTGGTCTGTAAAATATATCAAATGATATTGTAATAGTTTTTTGATAGCAGAAACTATTTCTCATCCAAATTTTTTCTGTAAATAAAAACGTTTCTTAATTTCTAATGTAAATTGGCTGTTATCAGATTCTTATATTAATAACATCAGGTGAGATGACCGTTAAACTCTATCTGGCCCATAATACAATTTTTTATTTCAATATTTGAATGTTATTTGTGGCGGAGACCAAATCAGCAAAACATCATTAAAATTAGACCATCCGTTTTCGAATTAAAAATGGTGTAACGAATATGATTTTTCTTAGATTAATCATATCTTTGAGACATCCTCTTTAGGTAATTTGATCCTTTTTTAGACAGACTATGAGTGTGTATATGTACCTACTTACACAGGTATGTCATAAATATGAAAAAATATATACTCTTGCAAATAAAAATATGGATATTAGTATTTCAGCGATCATTAAAACCAGCCTTTCTTGAGTTGTAACGCACATTTATTTTATAAATAAACATATTATCACGTACAAATTCTACTAAAAAATAATTACTTGAAAAACGCTAGTTTCTGAACAGACTAATATAACCTTTAGCCCCGTTTGTACACTATCCATCAATGTCTTTCTTCACAAAGTAACTTTAAAGTCATCCTAATGAAGTTATCCAACAAAAACTTGATAACACTTTTAATGCACCTTCAAAAACTATAAAAAGCTTTTTTGTTATATTATTCTATTATATAACAAAAAGAACAATTTCTTATCAATATTATAAACTTATTAATAATTGAATTATACAAATAAGTCGTTATAGATGAAGAAAACTGAAGAAAAAATCAATATAGAAACGTGGTTAAACTGAAATTTTTACGTCCTTTTTTATATATATAACGTGGTCGCATAAAATAAACACGTGGAAAAGGAAATATCGTCGCTGGGAAGCCAGCACCAATTAGCTTAGCAACAAAATATAAGTTTGGTGCCTTTAAAATTCTATTCGTATATACGGAAGTGATATATGATTTGGAGTTTGCATTATAATGTAGATATGCTTTTTGAACGAGATGAATCTATGATGAATGGCAATATTTTGACAGATGGGGAACAAGAGAAAGAGGTGAAAGAATTTGTATACTTGGGATCTAAATTTACAAAAGATGGAACATGTGAAAGTGATATCGAAAGGAGAGTGAATGCAGGGAATATGGTAAATGGTGCTCTGCATGCTTTTATGAATAGCCAGATGGTGTCTCAAAGGGCTAGACTGGCAGTGCATGCTGGAGTGTTGGTGCCAACACTTATGTATGGTAGTGAAAGTTGGGTATGGCAGAAGAATCACAAAAGTAAAATAAATGCGGTAGAGATGAGAGCGTTGAGAAGCATGAGTGGATTAAAACTGAGTGACAGAGTGAGAAATAGTGTGATAAGAGAACGTTGTGGTATAAAAGAAGACATAGCGACTAAAATTGAGAAAAGTATGCTTAGATGGTTTGGGCATGTAGAGAGAATGAACGAAAGGAGACTGAACAAAAGGATTTATGAGTCAAGAGTGAATGCGAAAGTTGGAAGGGGAAGACCAAGGCGAATGTTCCTGGAACTGACTGAACTTGTATGAAAGGTTTAATGAGAATGAAAGAAGCGAAAGAGATATGCAAGTATGAAAGGTTTAATGAGAATGAAAGAAGCGAAGGAGATATGCAAGGATCGTGGCAAGTGGAAGGATGTTGTCTCTGCCTACCCCTATGGGAATAAGGCGTGATGCTATGTATGTATAAAAACTTGTACTACAAGGGATAAAATGTCGCAATATCATATCGATAGTCGATGTTGCCTTCTATTGCTTCTTTTTTATGTAAAGCGAATATTTCATTAAATAAGGTATATTTTATCCTACCAATCAAAGTCAATTTCGATACGCGATCAACGCTGGAGGAGCAAAAAACATCCAAGCACTAATTGCGTATTGAGGCAATCGAGCAACAAATTGATCACAGTGGAGTTTATTAAAGCCTTTGTTTACTTATATTTTATACAATATTCCGATGTAAACTCACTTAAAGGGATCATCTAGATTTTTTAAAAGTAAAATATTCGTCTACCATCTATATATTTAAAACACAAAATTGTTAATAACCTATGGCAGTTATAGAGTTTGAAGCCGTCCAATAATGCAAACTAGTGGTCACCTTAATGTCGAAAATCGCTCAAAATAAAAAAAATTATAAATTTGAATATAATCAAAGTTTTTTTTTATTTGCTGATAGATTAGCGCTTGACTGTGATCTCACCTGATGGTAAGTGATGATACAGTCTAAGATGGAAGCGCGCTAATCTGTTATACCCCTTACGGTTTCTACACAGCATCGTACCGGAACACAAATCTCTTTGTTTGGCGGGGATCGAACCCGGGACCTCCGCTAGCAAAGCACCACTGCGCCAGCGAGGCCGATAAAATAATTGCCAAAGACTATTCATCTATAATTACAGATTTTGTCAAGACAACACTGTTATGCCTATTTTTTTAAACATAACAGAATTATAAATATATCTTTTTTGTTGAAACAAAAAAACCATGCGATAAAAATGCTGTCCTTTAAAGTAAATATACGTATTTCAATTATTTTATTAATGATACAAAACTTCTCAGTGAACGATGTGTTAGACAATAAATTATTAGTTGGTAACACCTAACATAGTGCAATATTGCGAAATTTTATGCAATACGAGTTAACTCTAACGAGCAGAACAATTGGAGGAGAATTAGTCTCTCGAGCTGTTTGTTTGTGTAGTCGTTTTAAAGAGAAATAATGCTAAATCGTATAAATTCAAATAGTGAAGTATTCATTAGTATGTGTAAGTTGTTTATATTTAAATAGTGGAAAGAATAAAAGTTGTTGGCTCATATGAGTTCGTATTTTTATAATAGATGTTTTTTTTTTTAACTTTTTCATCGTTTGATAAATTCTTTTTTGTATTGTGCTCAATCAGAAGGAGATTTGTTTGTAACAAGAAAATTCAAAAAAAGTTACAGATAATATCAGATAATATTATTCAAGTATACTTAAGCACAATAGAAGGTAATCTCCTTATTGCTTTTGTCAATATAAACTTTTTTAACGTAACCTTATAGTATTTAATAATACCAAAATTGGGTACGGCAGAAGAATCACAAAAGTAAAATGAATGCGGTAAAGATGAGAGCGTTAAGAAGCATGAGTGGATTAAAACTAAGTGTCAGAGTAAGAAATAGTGTGATAAGAGAACGTTGTGGTATAAAAGAAGACGTAGTGACTAAAATTGAGAAAGGTATGCTTATATGGTTTGGGCATGTAGAGAGAATGAACGAAATGAGACTGACAAAAAGGATTTATGAGTCAAGAGTGAATGCGAAATTTGGAAGAGGAACACCAAGGCAAACGTTCCTGGACCAAATCCAGGATATTTTAAATAAGGCCAAGTCAAGTACACTCTAAACCGACGAACTTGTATAAAAGGTTTAATGAGAATGAAAGAAGCGAAGGAGATATGCAAGGATCGTGGCAATTGGAAGGATGTTGTCTCTGCTTACCCCTTTGGGAAGGAGGCGTGATGCTATGCTTATAGTATTTCATATAACTGTCAGCGATTGACAAATACGCATTCTCGCATATACTCTATATGCGTGTTTGTGTATGGTTAATATTTTTAAGTCGTGTAATGTGTTTTCTACTAATTACACACTTTTTCATTGATAACAGGTTATTGTTTGATTTTATCTCACCCAATGGTAAGCATAGATCCAGTTTAAGAGAAAAAGAAAGCCTAAAAGAAGATAATTTATCTCTGGTTTCTACACAGCATGTTAACAAACCCCATTTTTATTGTTATTATCAATAATGTACTGTCAGTAATGTTATTTTAGAGAACATGTAGAGATTAATAACACATATTCTTTTATTCATAAGTATAATCCTATTAATCCTAATTTATACACACATTTCTATTAAACATTAAACTTAACACATTTATACTTTTTTAACGCTCTAGTGATACACTTAATATCAAAACTACAACTGTCGTACTCTACGAACAAGCTCCGCCAGTCTGTCAGTCATCATCATCGCACCTCTTAACTTAGTCAATACAAAAACTAATATCATGACGCAACCATATTTTAACTTGTTATATATTCTATTAAGGCACTTAATTAAATATTTTACCACAGTACATTTATTATTTAGTTAAGTTCTTGCTAAATCAACTTTATTGTTCTTGTATGAAGATTATAATAAATAAATTATAATGGTTAATTTAAATACTTTCCAAACGAGTAATGAAAGTGGCGAACGTAGCCAAACACTAAAAGTCAAAAGGAGTTTTAAAGAGTGAATTTCATGAAATTCACTCTTTAAAAAAGATCGAATCACAACACTTACGTTAAAAAAGCTAATGAGGAAGAGGAACTTTGCTCTCGAGTGTTACATAGTCTACCTTGGCTGTTTAGCACTAGTAAATACAATACTTACGCTATATAATATAATATGTAAATCAATTGATATAGATATAAGTTTTGATAGTCTTACCTCCTTTAAAATGAAAATTGTGAGTTACTGTCTTGCCTGTCCTGATGTTGACCTTGTTTCATAATTGTAAATTGTATATAGTATTTTTTTTTTGCATGGGGGTTTGCAGTAAAAAGGTAAGGTAAGTAGCAGCCCATTAACGTCCCACTGGTGGGCACAGGCCTCCTCGCTCATATGAGAGAGGGTTTTTAGAGCATAGACCCACCACGCTGCTCCACTGCGGATTGGCAGGCATAGTACACAAGTGTACTCTCTATTCCTTCACTCTCATAGTCC
>JACTOM010000198.1:4473222-4487949 GCA_015832385.1 Elymnias hypermnestra
TTGGCAGGCATAGTACACAAGTGCACTCTCTATTCCTTCACTCTCATAGTCCGCTTTGACGGGAATCCGACACGACCGGAGAGAGATCAGGCGCAGGACCGACGGCTTAACGTGCTCTCCGAGGCACGGGGGGTGAATCACACCGCCAACTTCCCAACTATTGAGAAACGGACAAATATTGAGAAAATCTTGTAGAAAACTCAATATCGATTTCGGACTCGAACCCAGGACCTCATGTCTGTAGTCGAACATGCTAACCACTAGACCAATGAGGGTTTGCAGTAATTACTTCTTATTATTTATTAATTCTTCATATTTTGCATATTATTACACTAACCTGTTGGTGTACTATTTACATAAATAAATAAATAGTCGAGTGTGAGGGCTAAGTTTTATTAAATACCCGCCTGTATTGTATTTTTTATACATTATAATATAATACACAAAAAGAAAATAATTGAGACTTAAACTATGTTAATTAGTGACGGACAAAAGGTGGTCTTATAGCTTTAAGTGATTTCTTCCAGACAAACTTAGGGTAGGTGACTTATTTAAAAGTATAAAGCTAGGTGGTGACAACTTTAAATACACTCTACCTTTGAGGGTACACAGTATAAACGTGTATTTTTGTCAAATAGTACAGGTACCAACAATTTTTCGCGAAACGAATAACAGATAACCAATATTACTGCGACACGTACCAATCAATATGAATTGCGAGCAGTGCGTCCTACATCCGTGGAAAATACACAACTCTAAAGTAATTGATATTTCAAACTTGAGGCTACAAGTGACACTTCTATTTGTCGCTAGCTTTTATTTTATTGGTGACAAGTTAGCCTGTGATCACCTTATGGTAAATGATGATACAGTCTAAGATTAAAGTAAGAAAGCACGTCTTATCGCATGCCTTCCGGCGGAAACTGGTGGCAGCATTGATCACGAAAGAAACGGCGGCAAGGGTTTGCCGCCGTTTCGTAAAGTCTTCGTGTTAGATCGCGTCACAACGGAGAGGCATTGAAGTGATATCAGTGGATCAGTAAAGTGTTTATTGTGTGTCGTAAATCAGTGAAATATTTGTATAGTAAATTGTGATAAAGTATATAGTGTGACATAACTGTTGTTGATGAGTTAAAGTAATATTGATTAAAGTGACTATATTTCTACGCGTTTAATTTATATATTCTGTGCAGTCGGATAGCACACGTACATATATACATTAGAGGCAATTTACCACTTATGGTTTCCACACAGCATCCTGTTTGGTAGGAAGTTTACTAGCGTCCAGACCAGATTTAGACAAAATAGGAAATATAACGCCCTTAATTCTCCCTACGATGGATCGAACTCTTGATACGATGGATGAAGCTGTGCCATGAAATGCCGCGTAGTTCTCGATCCGCGGCTATATGGAAAAATCCGTATTTTGCTAAATGTTTAGTGAATCACATTGAATTTTGAATGCAAGTCTGTATCTAATAATCTGAAAGTAAGTAATTAAAAACTAAGTGAAATAAAACTTTTATGTTGACTGTAATGTTGATTTTATGTATAATTTAAAGGATTAATTAGATGTTAAAAATCGCGGAAAGAATGAACTTGAATATTTCAATATAGAAATATCCTTTTAATAAGTTTACATCAGTATATTACATTAAATAAAATAAACAAGGGCTCTAATCGAAATACAATAAATGAGACATTACAATGATGATGAAAGAATGGTGATTTGAAGCTTAATACTTCTTATTGTCGGACGATGTGCTATTGAAATACCTTCACGATTAAAACTGTAAATTTATGGAATATTCTTCCGCGAGTGATTAGGCAATCTGAATCCTTGACTATCTTCAAAAGACGTTTGAAAGAATATTATCTAAGTAGTGCACAATAATTATGTTTTAGAGACGCTCATTAATTTGCAGGTTAAGTAATACTATTCTCATATTCTTCATTATTACATTACATACTTTGAATGACTTAAACACAATACTAACGTTGATACACACTAAGAACTGTCACTAGGCGTATATTGCTTCATTCCCCTGTACCCCCCCTCATATACCAAACGCCCCACTCAAATAATTAAGTCCACCAATCACAGTCGTCGTGTTTAAACACGACGACTTCTTAAATTTAAGAATTGTTAAACCGGATGTAGTGTATGTAAACGTTTCACTGATAAAATTATGAAGACCTCAGCATAATAAACAAATATAGTAATTAAATAGCAAACCACAAATAAAATAATCATGATCGCTAACATATGTCTGTATATTTCTATGTGTATGTATGCTTATTAAATTATATATGTAGTTTATTCTATTTATTGAATATATTCATTTTGCATGTACTTACTTTAGTACTCTTGTAGTTGTAACAGTAGTAATAGTTGTTCTATTGCACTTACCCAGTACTGTCATGGGCTATTATCCCCAAGGTTGTCTGGAGGAGATCGCTCTGAGCGATAAGACCGCCTTACACCTATATCTATAAAATTGTAATTCTTTTCTTTTAAACTTTGTATGTATGTGTGCAATAAGAATAAATAAATAAATAAATAAAGAACTAGGTACGAAGAAACCCTGGTAACTTTAGATTTTTAAGTCGTTTCATATCATTATAAGTCGTACATTGGAAATGATATGAAGACCTTTATTTGATATAGGAATTTTAGAATTTGTGGCCTTCGACATCAGTATCCTGCACTAGAGACAAGTTTACGTTTGATTGCATACAGAGTTGACATACAACGTGACGCTTTGCGGTTTCTCCCGGTAACTACGAATTTCCAGATAGACGGACATAGAAAGACAAATGAAAATTTACTAAACTTGAAATATTGTCCCAGTATCCAGAAGTACATTTTCATGCTGCTGCATTCTATATTTAAGCTGGATATAACGAAGCTATGATGGCCTAGTGGTGATACGTGAAATCTCACAGCAGACACAATTAAGTTTCTCTTTATTATCATTGTACTTTTCTTGTATATCCTAGGAGTAATTCTGGGGTATATGTAGCTTGCCAACCTGCAGTGGAACAGCGTGGTGGATTCAAGCGCCTCAATCCCTTTCTATTACGAGTAAGTAAGCTTTTGTCCAGCCGTGGAATGTTAATAGGCTGTGCAATCCATGATTGATGTAATCATTACTAAAGGAAAAGATCTTAATGACTCCTGTGTTCCTGTGTAGTAAGTAAGTAGCAGCCCATTAAAGTCCCACTGCTGGGCTTAGGCCTCCTCACTCCGAGGAGCGAGGGTTTTTAGAGCATAGACCCACCACGCTGCTCCACTGCGGATTGGCAGGCTGTATATCCCAGAAGAATTTCTGTGTAACCTGCCAATAGGCAGTGAAATGACGTGTTGCATCTATGCCTTAAATCCCTCTCTCCTATGAGTGGGCAGGTTTGTGCCCAGCTGTGAATTGTAAATAGGCTGGGGAATGATTAGCAGCTTTCTTAATCCATGATTGATGTAGTCATTAGTAAAGGAATAATATGTTGAAGAATCTTGTATATCCAGAAGTAATGGGTTATGTGTAAACCTGCCAATAAGCAGTGGAACGACGTGATGAATCTATGTTCTAAATCCCTCTCTCCTGTGAGTGAGCAGGCTTGTGCCTAGCTGTGGGACGTAAATAGGCTGTGGAATGATAAACAGCTTTCTTAATCCATGATTGATGTAGTCATTAGTAAAGGAAAAAGATGTTGAATAATCTTGTATATTCAGAAGTAATGGGTTCTGTGTAAACCAGCCAATAGGCAGTGGAACGACGTGATGGATCTATGTTCTAAATCCCTCTCTCCTATGGGTGAGCAGACTTGTGCCCAGCTGTGGGACGTAAATAGGCTGTACAATCCATGATGGACGTAATCTTTGGTGATGGGAAATATGCGGAGTTAATTTGTATATCCCAAGATAAATGTTTGCTTACGTGTATCCTGCCAATCCGCAGTGGAACGTCGTGGTGGATTTATGCCGTAAATCCCTTTCTGCTATAAGTAAGGAGGCTTGTTCCCATCAATGGTATGTAAATAGGCTGCTACTTACCTTTTTATACCAAGAAAATACATATTTTAAAATAGAATGCTCGCGCTACTTGCCTGCCTCGTCGTCGTCGTTGCTTAAAACGAAGTCATCAGCTGGACATAGGTCTCACAAAATGTTACCCACAAGGCGCGATCTTGCGCCGCCTGGCTCCAGCGGCTACCGGCGACCCTCTTTATGTCATTGGTCCACCTTGTAGGGGGTCTACCTACACTGCGCCGCCCGGTACGGGGTCGCCACTCCAGCACCTGCAAGCCCCAACGTCCATCGGCCTATTCGACATAAAGTCAAAAACTACTAAACTCTCAAGTAGTCTTTACCCATAGATAAAGTGATTTTTGAGTGAACCTTTGCGTATATAATTTTGTAAAATTTTTATGTAAATTGGATGAAATATTACGATAATTGGGAGCTTTTATTAGAAACGCTGCCTAAACCTTAGAGATATTACAAAACAATGTATGGTAAGAAAACTCCTCTTTGGATAACACAATCTCTTTGGATAACACAGTCTAGTGGTTAGCATGTTCCACTACAGACATAAGGTCCTGGGTTCGAGTCAATTCAAAATCGATATTGAGTTTTCTATTAAGATTTTTCTAAATATTTGCCCGGAGTTGGGAAAAATTTGGCGGCGTGATCTACCCCCGTGCCTCCTGATCTCTCTCCGCTCGTGTCGGATTGTCGTCACATCGGACTATGAGAGTCAAGGAATAGAGAGTACACTTGTGTATTACGTCTGCCAATCCGCAGTGAAGCAGCGTTGTGGGTCTATGCTCTAAAACCCCTCGCTCATATGAGTAAGGAGGCCTGTGCCCAGCAGTGGGACTTTAATGGGCTGCTACTTACTTACTACTAATAAATTGATTCATTTCTAAAAACATTATCTCATATTCCAACGGTATTGTGTATTACGCAAGTAACACGCTGGAAACAGCAAGTAATTTATACAATTGTTATAAAAAGACACAAATATTTAATAATATTTGAGATCTTCCTATTAAAGAAATTTTATTCGAAATTTTAAGGCAATAACAAGTCCAATTAGCAGCAAAATGTGCCTTCAATAAAAGTAATTCAGTAAAAGAGATTTTTATTGAGAAAAGGCTTTAAAGTCCTTTAGCAAAATACCTGTCAGGAGCCTTTTGTAATTACAGAAAATATGATAATTTATTCCAATGAAAAGTATATTATGTAAAATAGTAAAGTATCGTCTCTTTGACGATATAAAAGTATGTAGACAGCTTCGTTGGTATAATGTCTGCTTCGATTAATATGGTCCTAAGTTCAGTACCAGATTTTTTATATTGAAACGTTTTTGAGATTTTATCTTTCGTGTGTCGCATGTCGCATTAAAAATAGCTACGAAGCGAGGGTTGTAAGATAGGTACAGAATGGCTGAGATTAATGTGGCAGCGCCCGTGGCTTGCTTTTTTGAAGTGAAACTTCTGTAAGTCAAATTTTTACGGATAAAACGTGTTCGGTAGTTTTAATATTTACAAATAACATAACGCATCTTAATTTGGCACTCGACAGATAATAATTTAATATAAATAAATAAAAGTAAAATAAAATACCTTTTATTTTCTACTCCCACACTAGAAAAATGTGATGCCGAAAATAGGAACACCGCTCAGCTGTTGCTGGGAACCAACCCAACGCTGGTTTTCGGCGGCGACCTGGGACGAACACAATACAAAACATTAAAACTATAGCATAAATAAAAAAAAGTTAAAATAACACACACACACACACACATATATATATCGGAGAATAAAAGAGAACGGAGAAGCTCAAAGCACAATGGCGTAGGGTTCTCCGCCGACATCGTCATTAATAGGATTCATTATTTAATTTTTTATTCTGTGGGCGTTCGTGGATAATGTTGGTGAAATCAAACACTTTGTTAAATAACTCGGATTATAGTGTTCAATCACTTAATGTTTTCGATATCAATTTACACAAACTAATTAACACTAATAGCCAGGAACGTGACAGTTTCAATAGTCGACTACTCCGGCCGACCGCCACTCGAGGACTGCCGAGAGACTGGCCGGACTGCCACTAATTGACTCTGCCCCCACGCCGATACAAAGATGGCGCCAGCGTTCCACATACTATTACACACGGACCAGCGATCCACAGACTTGCACTCCGACATATATATTTTAAATACATTGTAAATAATACTCGTATTATAACTAGTAAATAGATGGACGAAATTATTAGGGCAGTAACAGAGAGTGAAACAGATACAAACATACATACATATAGCCGCTTGACATTCCACCGTGGGTGCACGCAAATGTAAACTCAATTTACTGTCCTTGGCACTGTAAATTCAATAGGGGTAACTTATATTTTGGTTTAAAACTATGTATTGAATTTAAGTGCCAAAAGGGCGGCGGAATAATATACTTGTCGGAGTGCAATAGTCTCTGGAACGCTGGTGCCATCTGTCTATCGGCGTGGGGCAGAGTATTGACTCGAGTAGTTCTCGAGTGACGGTCGGCCGGCGCGGTCGACTATAGAAACTGTCGCGTTCCTAGCTATTATTATGAATGAGTTTGTGTAAATTGATATCGGGATTTAAGTGAGTGTACATTTAAATCTGAGTTAATTAATAAAGTGTTTGGTTTCACCAAAATTACCCACGAACGCCCACAGTATGGAAATGGAAATTATGGATGCTATTAATGACGATTTCGGCGGAGAGCCTTACGCCTCTATACTTTATGCTCTCGTACTCTCTCTTATTCTGCGACATACTATTTTTCACAAAATATTTCATAAATGTTCTTCTAAATAAATAAATTAATAATTTTTAATAATGACAAAAAATACGTTGCATTTTTATTTACAGTTCATGATTTAAGATTTCAATATATTATTTGTATTCTTTTTCGACACATTTAATGTTTTAATGACAATTAAAGTCTTGGAAATGTCAAGTTTTAGACACTTAAAGTGCACACGCACTTTAAGTTATTACTGTCAGATTATCACGACTGTAATTGCATCTGATGCTACGTAGTTGGTGATAGTGTTAGCGATCATGTTTTCTGGATTGCTATTAAATTGCTCTATTTGTTTATTATACTGAGGTCTTTGTAATTATATCAGTGAAACGTACACGGACACATGGAAATTCTCAAATTTATTAAACTCTGTTTAGTCGTCGTTTTGACGACGACTGTGATTGGTGGACTTATTATTTTTGAAAGGGGCGTTTGTTATAAGAAAGGTGGCACAGTAGAATAAAGTAATATTCACCTAGCGACAGTTCTTAGTTTGAATCAACGTTAGTATTGTGTTTTAAGTCATTCAAATCATGTAATATAATAATGAAGAATATGAGAATAGTATTGCATAACCTGTAAATTAGTGAGAGACTCTAAAAGTAGTTACTTTTTTGTTATTTTTCAAAGGTTAACGCTTGACTGTAATTCCATCTGATGGTAAGTGATCTTACAGTCTAGATGGAAACGCCTTAGCACGGTAAGGGGTAAGTTATCTTTAATGCTGGTAAGGTGATAAATAGCCACGTCCAAATTCTTTCACCAGTCAAGTCCAGAAAATAAAATAATTTAAATTTGCTCAGTTGAATCCAACCCAGGACCTCAGCAAAGCAATTCACCATTGCATCAACCTAGCACTCAAATAGTAATTAAATTTATTGTCTTATGTGTTGCAGACGAAGTTGCGTGTTTTGAATACTGTAAAATATGGCGTCATTTAATCTTATCACTTAACTATTAAGTGTTATTTTCATGTATTCCGGGTTCACTTCGACCCTTTTGCGTCATTAGGGTTTCCCATTTATTTCTCATCTTAAATGTCCATAGACATACCGAAGTGTTGCGGCTTTTAGTCGGGTACGGTTCGTATCACGGAAATGAACTAAGAAATGATTAATTCGCTTTATATATATTTTATTTTTATCTTGTTGTGAACGGTGTGGTTTAAAGAAGACGTAGTGACTAAAATTGAGAAAGGTATGCTTAGTTGGGCACGTGGAGATTATGAATGAAAGGAGATTGAAAAAAAGTTTTATAAATCAAGAGTGAATGGGAAAGTTGGAAGGGGAAGAACAAGGCGAACGTTCCTGGAGCGAATCTAGGACATTTTAAATAAAGGCCATGTTAAGAGTACTCTAAACCGACGAACTTGTATGAAAGGTTTAATGAGAATGAAAGAAGCGAAGGAGATATGCAAGGATCGTGACATGTGGAAGGACGTGGTCTCTGCCTACCCCTATGGGAATGACATTTTTTTTCCCGCTGAGAAATGCCTTTACGCACCCCGATAAAAGACTAATTCCATCGGGAATGTGAGACTCACTGATAACAGAATAGGGGAGTATTCTGTTATCCATGAGTGAGATCACTAGAAGTTCCCTAACTGCATCCCACATCAGTTGGATAGTTTTGAAGTATTTGAAGGATATACGTAAAAAAAACGATTCAATTTCTTATATGTAAAAAATTCTTTACTATGGTTACATTTAAATTTAATGTGAGTGTAATTTAAATACTTCCTTGAAGTATTTTACGAATAAAAAATATCTTCTCTTCTTTATGTGCCTCTCCGACTAACGAAGGTTGGCAGTCAGTTCTCTATATTTAACTTTGTCCCTCGCGAGGCTAAATAGTTGAGCGGCACTCGCGATCCCGGTTCATTCCCTGATGTTGCACAACCAGGACTTCCTTTTGCGACCAATACGTCTTTTGCCAGCCACTTTGCCCATCATTATTAGTTGTAAGAGTCTGTACCTGTCATGTATCAGAACATGCCCCAGATACGCAACCTTCTTCTTTTTGACGGTCTTCCGAAGTTCCCGCTGACATTCCAGTCGTCGCAAGACCTCTTCGTTGGCAACTTTATGGGTCCAGCTGATTTTGAGCATGCGTCGGTAGGCGTTAATAAACGATAAAAAAATATTGACTATACTACAATATACATACAACGGGATATAGATATAAATTGCTTATTTCAGCTAAGTATAAATTAAATGTGAGTATAATTTAGCTCACAAAAGGCTGGCACTATTGCTGTGAACAAGAGACTGTAATAAACTGCCTTTAAATTAAACGCGAGTGTAATGTAGTCAGTTTTATGCCCTATTTTGTGAATAAAATGTCAATGAACAATTAAAAAAGCATCACACTGTTGCAAAAGGCTATATACTATAGCTTGAAACGATTTATTAATGCTATCTCTAATTTAGAAATTAGGGACTTTTGACTAAAGTTAAAACCTACAATATATATAAAAAAATTATGTAGCAGCCCATTAACGTCCCACTGCTGGGCACAGGCCTCCTCACGCTGAGGAGCGAGGGACTGCTCCATTGTGGATTGGCAGGCATAGTATACAAATGCACTCTCTATTCCTTCACTCTCATAGTCCGATGTGACGGGAATCCAACACTGCCGGAGAGAGGTCAGGCGCAGGACCGACGGCTTAACGTGCTCTCCGAGGCACGGGGGTGGATCACACCGCCAACTTCCCAACTTCGGGCAAATATTGAGAAAATCTTAATAGTAAACTCAATATTGGTTTTTGATTTAGTAGTCGAACATGCTAAATACTAGACCAATGAGGTAGTATATATATATAGTAGTGAAAAATATGGAAGGATCAAAAATAATATATAAATTTTTTAACGATTTTCAAATGGCTGTGTATCTTTTATAAAAGTGGTCATATCGGAAGCTTTAAAAGCTTGAATTTCTTATTTTAAGATTTTGCGAAATTTTATTTTCCTGAGTAGCACGTATCGCAATGATTTTTTTTTTGATCTCGATACTATAGTCTTCGTAATGAAATTAATTTGACACTATAAAACGTACTGTTACAAAAGTTTTGAGAGATGATGAGTTGCGAGAGAGTGCCACGAATTTCTTATAAGGGCGGCGTTTAAATGAAATAAGAGTGTAATTTAGTCACTTCCCTGACCTATTTTCCGGATAAAGTTTCAATAAACAATTAAAAAAGGACCGCACTATTGCAAAATGTTGTATGTGAAAGACTGAAACCATTAGCTTACTGCCTCTATTTGTCGGTGCTTAATGATCTTCTCCATCACGAACGCAGTCTGTTAAAATTCAAATCAATCACAAATAGTTTTGAAAGCCTCGTGAATCAAGTGGTCTAAAACTACCTTTGCATTATAGTCTGCGTAATGAAATTAATGACACTATAAAACGTACTGTTACAAAAGTTTTGAGAGATGATGAGTTGGGAGAGAGTGTCACGAATTTCTTAAAAGGGCTGCGTTTAAATGAAATGAGAGTGTAATCTAGTCACTTCGCTGACCTATTTTCCGGATAAAGTTTCATTAAACAATTAAAAAAGGACCGCACTATTGCAAAATGTTGTACTGGAGAAACTGAAACAATTTGCTTACTGCCTCTGTTTGACGGTGCTTAATGATATTCTCCATCACGAACGCAGTCTGTCAAAATTCAAATCAATCACAAATAGTTTTGAAAGCCTCGTGAATCAAGTGGTCTAAAACTATCTTTGCATTATAGTCTTCGAAATGAAATTAATTTGACACTATAAAACGTACTGTTACAAAAGTTTTGAGATATGATGAGATGCGAGAGAGTGCCACAAATTTCTTATAAGGGCTGCGTTTAAATGAAATGAGAGTGTAATCTAGTCACTTCGCTGACCTATTTTCCGGATAAAGTTTCATTAAACAATTAAAAAGGACCGCACTATGGCAAAATGTTGTATTGGAGAGACTGAAACAATTTGCTTACTGCCTCTGTTTGACGTTGCTTAATGATCTTCCCCATTACCAACGCAGTCTGTTAAAATTCAAATCAATCACAAATGGTTTTGAAAGCCTCGTGAAACTAGTGGTCTAAAACTATTTTTGTATTATAGTCTTCGTAATGAATTTAATTTGACACTATAAAACGTACTGTAACAATAGTTTTGAGATATGATGAGATGCGAGAGAGTGCCACGAATTTCTTATAAGGGCGGCGTTTAAATGAAATGAGAGTGTAATTTAGTCATTTTCCTGACCTACTTTCCGGATAAAGTTTCAATAAACAATTAAAAAAGGACCGCACAATTGCAAAATGTTGTATGTGAAAGACTGAAACCATTAGCTTACTGCCTCTATTTGTCGGTGCTTAATGATCTTCTCCATCACGAACGCAGTCTGTTAAAATTCAAATCAATCACAAATAATTTTGAAAGCCTCGTGAAACTAGTGGTCTAAAACTATCTTTGTATTATAGTCTTCGTAATGAAATTAATGACACTATAAAATGTACTGTTACAAAAGTTTTGAAAGATGATGACTTGCGAGAGAGTGCCACGAATTTCTTAAAAGGGCTGCGTTTAAATGAAATGAGAGTGTAATCTAGTCACTTCGCTGACCTATTTTCCGGATAAAGTTTCATTAAACAATTAAAAAAGGACCGCACTATTGCAAAATGCTGTATTGGAGAAACTGAAACAATTTGCTTACTGCCTCTGTTTGACGGTGCTTAATGATCTTCTCCATTACGAACGCAGTCTGTTAAAATTAAAATCATACACAAATAGTTTTGAAAGCCTCGTGAAACTAGTGGTCTAAAACTATCTTTGTATTATAGTCTTCGTAATGAAATTAATTTGACACTATAAAACGTACTGTTACAAAAGTTTTGAAAGATGATGAGATGCGAGGGAGTGCCACAAATTTCTTATAAGGGCTGCGTTTAAATGAAATGAGAGTGTAATCTAGTCACTTCCCTGACCTATTTTCCGGATAAATTTTCAATAAACAATTAAAAAAGGACCGCACTATAGCAACTTGTTGTATTGAAGAGACTGAAACAATTTGATTACTGCCTCTATTTGACGGTGGTTAGTGATCTTCTCCATTACGAACGCAGTCTGTTAAAATTCAAATCAATCACAAATAGTTTTGAAAGCCTCGTGAAACTAGTGGTCTAAAACTACCTTTGCATTATAGTCTGCGTAATGAAATTAATGACACTATAAAACGTACTGTTACAAAAGTTATGAGAGATGATGAGATGCGAGAGAGTGCCACAAATTTCTTATAAGGGCTGCGTTTAAATGAAATGAGAGTGTAATTTAGTCACTTCCCTGACCCATTTTCCGGATAAAGTTTCAATAAACAATTAAAAAAGCACCACACTATTGCAAAATGTTGTATGCGAGCGACTGAAACAATTTGCTTACTGCCTCAGTTTGACGGCGCTGGTCGCGGCGTACGGACGCTTTCTTAGTATTTTTGCGGTGTAAAATATACGTCAAATACGCACTTCAACTCCTTTGTCAATGTTTGTTTTATATAAATGGTTTTTGTGTGGTGGAAGTTTTGTGTTATGTGATAAATAACTCAGTGACAATGGTATGTCATATACATTTAAAGTTTTTGTAGTTGTTAGTTTATGAGAAATCTTTGGCCACCATTCACTATTTCATGAAGAACTAGAGAAAAATTAATTAAGACTAGTTCTTGCAGTAATAAGTGCGATCAAACAAATATATAAAAACTTTTAACTTAATAATATTTGCATAATTAGCTGTCCCCGCGTTTTCATCCGTATGGAATAGTGTCTTTAGGTGGTATTTTTGATGATTTAGGCTAATTATGCTTTCTCAAGCTTGGGACTATCTGTGTACCATATTTAAGTCGGTTCAGTTCGCATTTATAATATAAATAAGGTTTAAGGAAGCAACTATACTACTTCGATTAAAAATATATTTAATACTAGGAAGCCTTTCGCAAATTCAGAAATTTTAAGAAAACCTACTACAGTATTAGCTTTGTAATGTAACCTTCTAAGTTATTTTGTATCTTTATGGCGTCTCAATATCCTATTCGATTATATTATATTATATATATTACTAATAATGTCGATAAATAAACAGTAAAGGGCCATCGCTAAGCATTAGTGGTATATTGCCTGTTTCTGGATCAGAATACTTACAAAACTATCCGTAAAATAATACAAATAATGCATTAGTCAATACAAATAATAACACAAAGAATAACTATGTGTTTAAATAGTCTAATATTTTTAACAATTCAATTTCTAAAGGCAAAAAAATGTCTGTCGAGTCGGCTAATGCAGTGATTTTATTTTTTTATTTTATTGTAATCAACAGCTAATAATACATAGATAATAACAAGAAGAAGAGTAAGATATAAAAAGTTGACAATATGACATATGAAGATAATAAAAAATTATTAATATGTAATTATATAATATGAAATTAAAAAATAAGTACATTATATAAGAGCTTTTATATTTTAGACATCAGTAGAACAGAAAATAATGAAAAATATTTAAATTCTAGTATTTTAATTGTATTAAAGCTTTAAACTAATATATTTCTTCAAATGCAGCTACGTAAGCGTAGCACGTAGAGCACCCTCTACGTACTTTGTTACATATTAAAAAAATTTTCATACTGAATTACTGGTACTCAAGTTTTCATGCAAGAAAATAAATACTTCGATAACCACTACGTATAACCGGTCAACTTGTCTTTTAGACATTTTATAATTCGTTTCATTATATCACCTCATTTAGACACTTATCAAAGACTTTTTTATCTATATAGTTGTTAAAACACGGTGCTTAAAAAACAAATCGTTTGTACAATTGTTGGTTAGGAATAGGCTTTACGAATAAAAGGTTATCATGCATTATCCGATGAGCAAGGGTTTTTAGAGCATAGACCCACCACGCTGCTCCACTGCGGATTGGCAGGCATAGTACACAAGTGCACTCTCTATTCCTTCACTCTCATAGTCCGATGTGACGGGAATCCGACACGACCGGAGAGAGATCAGGCGCAGGACCGACGGCTTAACGTGCTCTCCGAGGCACGGGGGTGGATCACACCGCCAACTTCCCAACTTCGGGCAAATATTGAGAAAATCTTAATAGAAAACTCAATATTGATTTTTGAATTGGCCCGACCCGGGACTCGAACCCAGGACCTCATGTCTGTAGTCGAACATGCTAACCACTAGACCAATGAGGAGTTGACCAATGGGGCAGTTGCCCAGTAGTGGGACGTTAATGGGCTGCTACTTAACTTTTTTTTTAACATGCATTGTAGAGAGTGCACTTATGTACTATGCTTGTCAAATTACAATGGAGCAGCGTGGTGGGTCTATGTTCTATAAACCCTCTGTCCTCCGAGCAAGGAGGCCTTTGTCCAGCATTGGGACGTAAATGGGCTGCTACTTATGTAATTTTGAAGAATATATCAAATCAAATCAAAACATTTATTCGCTGAATATGGTATAATAATATGATATAATACATACAAACATAGCATCACGCCTCATTCCCATAGGGGTAGCCAAAGACCACGTCCTTCCACTTGCCACGATCCTTGCATATCTCCTTCGCTTCTTTCATTCTCATTAAAGCTTTCATACAAGTTCGTCAGTTTAGAGTACTCTTGACCTGGCCCTTATTTAAAATGTCCTGGATCTGGTTCAGGAACGTTCGCTTTGGTCTTCCTCTTCCAACTATCTCAGTCAATCTTGAGTCATAAACCCTTTTTGTCACTCTCCTTTCATTCATTCTCTCTACATGCCCAAACCATCTAAGCATACCTTTCTCAATTTTAGTCACTACGTCTTCTTTTATACCACAACGTTCTCTTATCACACTATTTCT
>JACTOM010000198.1:4488626-4529183 GCA_015832385.1 Elymnias hypermnestra
ATAAAATTTAATTGGAAAAAAATCCTTAATATTATAAAATGTCTTAAAAATATTTTTTTTTATTGCTGACAGATTAGCGCTTGACTGTGATCTCACCTGATGGTAAGTGATGATACAGTCTAAGATAGAAGCGCGCTAATCTGTTAAGAGGCGACATACCCCTTACGGTTTCTACACAGCATCGTACCGGAACACAAATCTCTTTGTTTGGCGGTACGTTTTTGCTGGTAGCGTGTTACCTAGCCACGGCCGAAGCCTCCCACCAGTCCAGACTCAGACAAATTAGAAAATACAATTTCCTGAATTCGTCCTACCGGGGATCGAACCCGGGACCTTCACTAGCAAAGCGAACAATCGCACCACTGCGCCAGCGAGGCCGTCAAATTATACATAATTATACTTAAAGCTAGTTACATCAATCAACTAAAAATTAATACGATACACTATTAATTTAGACAATATTATTACTAATAGGAAAACAATAAGGATAATACAAAAATATAAAGCAAAAAAAAAATAACAAAAACAAAGTGAAAGTTATTTAAAGGAAGGAAGTACAGCCGACACTTCCTTCTTGAAGTGGGCTGTATTCAGATGGAAAATGTCAATTTTTATATTCTTCTGGACCAATTCATTAAATGACCTTGTCAATCTCGGTATGATTGGCCAAGATTGGTTTAATAGGACCCATGAGCGAGGAGTGAAACAACCTTTCGCGAAGAGCTCAGGGGTACTCTGAAGGATATTCTGCTCAATAAGTCCACGTTGTCCATGATTCCGTTTAGAAGTTTGTATAAGAAAACCATATCATTTGTTTTGCGTCTACTCGATAAAGAACTTAGCTTAAATCGTTTAAGTCGGTTAATGTATGGGTATTTACCCATATGTCTTTGAATAGTTTCCAGGCGATTTTTAGATTTCTGATAATGAGGGTTCCAAATTACTGTATCAAGTATCATTGACACGTTTGTCCTATCACAATCTGTCTAGCTGTTATTGACATAAATAGATGTAGTTAAATACTCCTACCAAATTTCAAGTCTCTGCGCCTTATGGTTCCAGAGATATCGTGATGAATCAATAGATACCTGCATGTGATAAAAGATCGTTGTGGTATAAAAGAAGACGTAGTGACTGAAATTAATAAAGGTATGCTCAGATGGTTTGATCATGTAGAGGGAATCAATGAAAGGAGACTGACAAAAGGATTTATGAGTCAAGATTGACTGGGACAGTTGGAAGGGGAAGACCAAGGCGAACGTTCCTGGACCAAATCCAAGACATCTTAAATAAAGGCCAGGTCAAGAGCACTCTAAACCGACGAACTTGTATGAAAGGTTTAATGAGAATGAAAGAAGCGAAGGAGATATGCAAGGATCGTGGCAAGTGGAAGGACGTGGTCTCTGCCTACCCCTATGGGAATGAGGCGTGATGCTATGTATGTTTATTTCAATATTGTTTAAATTAAGTGATTTAACTACATCACTTTCGGCAGTTAATGCAGTGAAATCAAAAAAGCCTTTTACTTTAATATCTTATATTATTGTAAAGAATATAAACTCATTTCATAGCTTTCGGATGTCTTTTATTATGTTATATGAACGACAATTAGTATAGTATAGTTTTAGATTTTCAAAAGTCTAAAACAGATATAATTACTAATAATTTTTGCGCTTTAATATAATTTTTCTACTTTACTCTCAAAGACTATAATTTTTAATTTTTGTTCTCTGTAAATGATGTTTTTTTGGAAGAAAAATGCAATTTTTTTTGTGTTGTATGAATATCAGAAATTTTAACCACTATAATAACTTATCTAACGTTTTACATTTTATATATAAGTAATTATATTCATTTATGAAGCAAAAAATTATACAATTTTAATACACGAAATGAAAGCACACATTATGGCATATTTTACGATGAAGAAATAATTTTTCGGGTTGCAAAAATTCTTCATAAGAACGTCCTTTTACAAAAGACGTTATTGCAGATTATTTAAGCAATAAAAATGTTTGGATTCAATTCCTATAGCACACTGAAGCAAAATAGACATTGTAACCTACGGAAACTATATTTCAATGAGTAACTGCTGAGTTTTTCTCAGAGGAATCAACTTTCCGAAACGGTGGTAGATTTGTTACCAACAGACAGACTACTGACTCTTCAAAATTGCCTTTTGTCCATAGCCTACTTGAATAAAGTTTATTTTAATTTTGCAAACACTGTTACAGGGAATATATATTGTTAGCGATCATGATTGTTTTATTTGTGGTTTTTATATCAGTGAAACGTTTACATGCACTACATCCGGTTTAACGCAGTGCGGAAAATCTCAAATTTAAGAAGTCGTCGTTTTCACGACGACTGTGATTGGTGGACTTGTTATTTTTGAGTGAGGCGTTTGGTATAAGAGGAGTAGCACAGGGGAATGAAGCCATATTCGTCTAGTGATAGCTCTTAGTTTGTATCTCCGTTAGTATTGTTTAAGTCATTCAAAGTATGTAATATAATAATGAAGAATATGAGAATAGTATTACTTAACCTGCAAATTAGCTAGCGACTCTAAAAATATTAATATATATGTCGGAGTGCAAGAGTCTATGGATCGCTGGTCCGTGTGTATCGGCGTGGGGGCAGAGTCAATAAGTGGCAGTCCGGCCCGTCTCTCGGCAGTTCTTGAGCGGCGGTCGGCCGAAGTGGTCGACTATTATTGTTAATGAGTTTGTGTAAATTGATATCGGGAACATTAAGTGATTGAACATTATAATCCCAGTTAATTAACAAAGTGTTTGATTGCACCAACATTACCCACAACGCCCACAGAATAATAAATTAAATTCTAGGATACATTTATGTATTTAAAAATAAAAAATTACATGAAACTTGCAGACTTCTTTTTACTTTCTTGGTTTCAAAGAAGTAAAAAAAAAGATCTCGATAATGCATCGGTTTTTATTCATAACGGCAAAGGAACTTGCGAGAAAGTTGTCCTCTTTGTTGAGAGGAGAATTTATTTGAATGATTTCATGCAATTCTATTTCCCTATAAGAAAGCTGGTTGCTTTCAATTCAAATCTATTTGTTGTATGAATTGTACACATTGAAATTTCCACAAGTTGTAAAACACATTAGTGTACTGCTGTACCGTTAAAATATAAACAGAGTTTAATACTTTATTTTCTTAAATATTACGAGTATATTTACGAAACTCCACTACTTTTAAAAGTTATATAACATTTAACTAATGTTAACGAAAGTAAAATACACTGCTGGGCACAGAGCTCCTCACTTATAATGGTAGAAGGATTTAGAGCATAGAACCACCACGTTGCTGCACTGCAGACTAGTATGTGGCAAAATTTAGAGTTGCTCACTAATTTGCAGGTTAAAAAATACTATACTCATATTCTTCATTACTATATCACATACTTTGAATGTCTTAAAACACAATACAAACTAAGAACTATCACTAGGCGAATATTCCTTTATTCTCCTGTGCTACCTTTTTTGTACCAAACGCCCCACTCAATAACTCATTGTAGTATTTATACGTATGTTTCTTATTTGTAAAACAATTTGCCTAAATTAATGAAAATGCTACCCAAAAAACATTCCACGCAGACGAAGTCGCGGGTTCAGCTAGTTATTTATAATTCGTCATTTGAGATTTCAATAAATAATTTGTATTAATTTTCAGTACTTTCAACATCATAATGCCAGTTAAATTAATTAAATTCCTAACATATTTTCATTTTCCCCTCCTTCTAAGTGTCGGAAATCTAATGTTTTAGAATGTATAAATATAAACAAGACTTAAAAATTAGTTTGCCAAAGAAGTTTCACTTCTGACATGTGTACTTAATATTAATAGATAAAGCGAAGAGAAGTTTCCCTTTTTTTGTACAAATGATTTCTTACCCAAAATGTCGTATTTACCCATCTATAAACAATGTAACGAACTGAAAAAACTCTATTTGTACTTCCACATGGATTGCGTCATACTGCGCTTTGCAAATATTTTATTAGCCGTTCGTGAGCCAAATGTTTTACCAATCTTGTTTATTTAAAACTAGCTGTGCCCTGAGGAGTCACTTGTAAATTTCAGATCTCGTGGGATTGTGAGAAAATGTGTACTTAATAACCGTCTACATTAACAAAGAACATAAATACTATAAAGATATATTTGCCAAAAAAATTAAATTGCAACAGAGTCGAACGGAGTAAAAAAGAAAGTACTAAGTGTATATTTCAGAAGTGAAACTTCTTTGGAAAACAAAATTTTTAGTCTTTTTTTATATTTATGAGACTTAGAGGGACGGAAAAAGGAAGATATGTTAGAATTAGTTAATTAGTTGGAATTTAATGAATTTAATTGTCATTAAAGTATTAAAAGCGTCGAAAATTAATACTGCTAATTTATTGAAATTTCAAATGACGAATTGAAACAAAAAATTTAAAAATTATTAATTTAATTTTGTTTTTGAATTTATGAAATATTTCTATATTATATTATGAAAAACTGTATGCCAAATTATTATATGACGCACGGCAAATTAAAATGACACATATTATTTGTAAATATTAAAACTTTAGCTAGTTTCCTACCTTTAAAGCATAACAAAACGCTGCACATCTTTGTGACGCTAATCACACGTCTCCGTAAAAAAATTACCCTCATGTGCCTAAAAAAGTTTCACTTTAAAAGTCTATTGTGTAGTTTTACGAAACCATGATGCAAGTACAACAGCTGATGTGAGCCATAGGGGCTATCGCTTCCAAAGATACAAAACTAAGGCTTTTTAGGGCAAATTTCCAGAATTTTTACTCCAGCACCAGCAACGAATATTGCTTTAATTAAAATATATTATTTTATAGTCATCCCTGGCTTTATAGATGAACTCAGAACTAGCACCTTGCATTAATGAATTACCGGGGCCCTCTTTGCAGAGCCAACCTCGAGTTCCTACTCCTTTATTTATCACGAGATGCAGTTACATTATGTACCATGATTTCTTATTAATGATTCTCAAATCATTTACCATTATTTTTCCAAGCACAACACTTATACTCACTGAAAACGTTACACACAGTCTCACACGCGGCATAGTGACGATTAACACTACCTCCACGAACCACCTACAATTCTCGTGTTATCTTTTATCAATTGAACCTATCTACCGATATTATATGTACCATTTAATGCGACATGCGATAATTGGACGAAATGTACAATTCATTGGAAAAAATATTTCACTTTAACATATTATATGTCAATATAATATATTTCATAAACGTTGCCGCGCTCCACGCTGTCGGTAAAGCAGTCCTGGCTGTCGATAAAACAGTTTCCTCTATATTGAAAAATGGTGGGACCCGTTTTTACCGCTTGAAACCGAGACTTAATCAACATAAGACGATTTTATTTAAATGTAAAAATAAAATGCTATTATGATAAATAATTTACATGTAAATTTGAGGAGAATTAAATTGAAGCGATTCGGTAATTATAATGATCATACAAAAGTAGATGTTGACACCGTAAAATACCTAGGTAAAGTTTATGGCAAGCATGAATTAAAATTTGAGTAAATTAAACAGATTTATTTAGGCGTTTGGTAAAGAGAACATCAATAAATGCAGCTTTAATAATAATAAAATTGTTTATTGCTTTCATAATTGTTATACATGTACACAGCACACTAATGAAGCAAAGAACAAGAAATGGAAAAACAACTGTAGAACAATAAAGCGAAACGGATCAAGCTCAGCTGAATGCTGTGGCGTGTCCACAGCGCTGATTTTCCAGCTTGTCCCTTAAGATTGTACTAACGCCGTAAAATATAAAAAATAATAATTATAAGAAAAACACACATTAAAACGCAAAAGAAAAGACAATACTATGATTATAAGTGATTACAGCTAAGGCATATTATATAAAGAAATTAAAAATACATACATACATAGCATCTCGCCTCATTCCCATAGGGGTAGGCAGAGACAACATTCTTCCACTTGCCACGATCCTTGCATATCTCCTTCGCTTCTTTCATTCTCATTAAACCTTTCATACAAGTTCGTCGGTTTAAAGTACTCTTGACCTGGCCGTTATTTAAAATGTCCTGGATTTGGTCCAAGAACGTTCGCCTTGGTCTTCCCCTTCCAACTTTCGCATTCACTCTTGACTCATAAATCCTTTTTGTCAGTCTCCTTTCATTCATTCTCTCTTCATGCCCAAACCATCTAAGCATATCTTTCTCAATTTTAGTGTCTACGTCTTCTTTTATACCACTTAAATAAATATATGCATATATATACACATACATGTGTACATACATATACGTACACACATATAACAGCATAATAAAAAACAAAGTAGGTCCTAAAGCTAAGGTTTACAATATATTAATATGCATATCCATAGAATAAAGGAGATCAGATCATGTACCATAGAAACCAAAATCCACCTTATAACCTTGACTAAGGGTGGTCTAAATGTACAGGATTGTGCCGTCCTCGATTTGGCGCAGCAAATAAAGTTCCTTGACGCATTTTTTAAATGTGTTAGTTGAACGATTCAACAGTCTTAACGGCTATGGAGCAGAACAGTTTTAATGGCTATGGAGCACATTTTATTATATATTTTGATACTTTGGGGTAAAGGTGTTAACGAGAATAGAGCAATTCATATAGAAAAACTGCGGGCTAGGGCCTAAAGAAAGTTATATAACCTCTTTTTTAATTTGGTGTATTACCATTACCAAGGAGGTTGCAAATGCAAAAACTTAAAGAAATGGAAAGTTATGGAAACAATGTCTTGTTGATGTTTTTTTTATAGATTTTGTAAATCACTTCATATGTAAGACCTATATTTTTAATCCAGTAAATGTAAAGCGGTGATAAAAGCCTTAGAGAAATGTTTTTAGATACCTCAGCTCCCGTCTCGCGAGATAAAATACACAAACTTATCATAGTGTCCACAAAAAAAGCAATTTTGCTCAAAATATGACCTTTCTTTAAAAAGTCGGATAGAAATGCGTTCACAATACCGGCATCAGTTCTCCACGGCTAATACGGACGAGATTTATGCCCGGCTCCGGGTAAAATGGAAGAAAAATTTCACGAATCATTTTCTCTTAAGAATAATGTTTTGTTGCTCACAGGTATTTTATAAAAGGTATTGTACGGTGGTTAATGTGTTGTGTGGGAATGATCTTATATATCTTTTAAATGGTGGCACATTTTTTTCAGTGTACGTAAAGTTTTCGAGCTATTTAAGAGCATATTTAACACAAACTCGCAGACACTCCGTTACTGTTTTTGACTTATGCTTTACTAGGTGTATGGGTAATTTCTTATTAATAAGACATACATAATATAAATACTATAATGCTATATATCTTTCTTAATGATCTGGACTATAATGCAACAGAAAATATGTTAATTTAATTACGCATATACACACACACACACACAATTATGTATATTGTATTTATATCTTATATTATGGATTAATTTTAAGTTTAGTTTTCATTTTGGGAAGACACTGACCCCTAAGTCACGGGCTTACCTAGTTTAGGGGTCCAGGGTATTCTAATTATGTACCTTTCTTTTTTTATGCCCAAATAAATAAAGTTATTATTATTATATTTTTATTATATATTATTATTATATTATTATATTTGCAGTGTTTCACTGCAAATATAATAATATAACCGATTTAAGTTCAGTTTGGCGTGAAAGTACAAAAATATAGGTTTCAAGCTTCTAGCTCTAAAAAGGACGATACTTACCCTTATAACAGTTTTTTCGCAATAAAAAGTAGCCTATATCCTTTATGAGGCACTAAACAATCTGTATACCAAATTTTATTTATATCGGTTCAGTAGTTATCGATTAAAAGCGCGACATACAGACACGAGTTAATTTCGCATTAATGATATTAATAAGGATTAATTTCACTTATTAAATGATAGAAAGTTTGGTTTAAAAAGTTTATTGCGCATTCGTTGATTTATAAAAGGCCTATGATCGAGTGGTGAGGAATGAGCTACGGTCAACGTTATCTACGTATCGGGTGAGAGGTAATCTGATTCAAGCATTGAAGACTCTCTATGAGGGTTCTGGTACTTGTGTCAGAATAAACGGAGCGTACACGGAGTGGTTTCCTGTCGAAAGAGGTGTTCGACAGGGATGTGTTGCGTCACCATTGCTGTTCAACCTATTCATAGATAACTGTTTGACAGAGTTAAAAGAAAGTATCTGTGGCTGAAGAAAGAATGAATTACTCATCAAATGTTTATTCTACGCCGATCATCAAGTAATACTTGCATTATCCGGTAATGAGCTACAGGAGTTGGTAAATATTATTAATGAAGCTTTGAAATGGAAAGGAATGAAAGTAATTGTAAACAATACGAAAGTTATGCTTTTTGAAAGAGATTCATCTATGATGAATGGCAACATCTTGATAGATGGGGAACAAGTGGAAGAGTTGAAAGAATTTGTGTAATTGGGATCTAAATATACAAAAGATGGAACATGTCAAAGTGATGTTGAAAGGAGATTGAATGCAGGGAATATGGTAAATGGTGCCCTGCGCGCCTTTATGAATAGCCAGATGGTGTCTCAAAGGGCTAGACTGGCTGTGCATGCAGGAGCGTTGGTGCCAATACTTATGCATGGTAGTGAAAGTAATTGAGAATGGTATGCTTAGATGGTTTGGGCATGTAGAGAGAATGAATGAAAGGAGACTGACAAAAAGGATTTATGAGTCAAGAGTAAATGCGAAAGTTGGAAGGGGAAGACCAATGCGAACGTTCCTGGACCAAATCCAGGACATTTTCAAGTCAAGAGTACTCTAAACCGACGAACTGGTATGAATGTTTAATGAGAATGAATGAAGCGAAGGAGATATGCAAGGATCGTGGCAAGAGGAAGGTTGTTGTCTCTGCCTACCCCTATGGGAATGAGGCGTGATACTATGTATGTATAGATGTAGAAAGTTTGGTGAAAACTGAATAGTTAGATAAATAGTTTAAAAATATAAAAAAAATTATATGGTTACCTTTTTTTTATTTATAGGCGCAATAAATACGATATGTTTTAAGTACATTTTTTTTTACAAAGGGAACATTTTCTTTTATCTTTATAAGTGCAAAGCACCTTAAGGTTTCCTACGAAGCCTTACAAAAGCAGAGGAACGTGCCAAGAAATCTAATACGGACCTCGGTTAGCTAAACTGACACTCTAAGAGATAGCTTAATATATAATGTTGTATTTATCTTCAAAGAAGGTTTTATGTACCGTATTGTTCTTAACAATTTTATCTTACATCTAAACTAATATTATAAACATTTGTGTCTTTATATGTATGTATGTTTGTAACGTATTCACACAAAAACTACCGGACCGATTTTAATTTTTTTTTCCACTATTTCAAGCTGCAATTTCATTGAGCCACAATATATTACTTTCTCCAAAAAAAAAGTATGGAACTAAAATTATTGATGTGAATTGATTAATCAAAAAAAAACACGTGTCGTATCGGACTTCATTCCTATCCGGATAGGAATGAAGTTTCTTATTATAAGAATACTAGCAGACTTGACAGACTTCGTTCTGTCAGCAGTACTAATGATCTATACCTCTTACATTTTGTGACAATTCAATTGATTTTGAACTTTGCACAGCGGCAAGAAAGTGCAAATTGACTCTTGCTTAGACAACAATAAGTAAAAAGTAAAAGTAAGTAGCAGCCCATTAACGTATCACTGCTGGGAACAGGCCTGCTCACCCCGAAGAGCGAAGGTTTTGAGAGCATAAACCCACCACGCTGCTCCACTGCGGATTGGCAGGCATAGTACACAAGTGCACTCTCTATTCCTTGACTCTCATAGTTCCATGTGACGGGAATCCGACAGGACCGGAGAGAGATCAGGCGCGGGACCGACGGCTTAACGTGCTCTCCGCGGCACGGGGGTGCAGCACACCGCCAACTTCCCAATTTCAGGCAAATATTGAGAAAATCTAAATAGAACATTCAATATTGATTTCGAATTGGACCGACCTGCGACTCGAACCCAGGTCCTCATGTCTGTAGTCAAACATGCTAACCACTAGACCAATGAGGCAGTAACTACTTGTACTTGTAATTTATTATGAACTTTATTGAATAGCAATAAAGGTCAAATTACCTCTACATTTTAGTTTAAACTCTACAACGTTTGTATGGCAAACAGATAAGGGATGTTTTTAGGATTTTTCTCTGCAATTATTCGAATTTTTCTCGCCTTAAAAACCATCCTTGGACTTCAACGAACATTAAAATAACAATTGTCAAAATTGACCCAGGCGTTGTTGAGTTATGCGCTTACCAACACATTTTGCGATTCATTTTTATGTTAAATAAATACTAAACAAAACACAATCGGTTAAATGACACACAGAATCTTTTTTGTTTTGAAACAAAAGATAGTAGCATAAATGAATGCCATATTTACATATTTACATAACAACACCGTTGCTATAGACAACGGTCTAATAATTCATGTCACAACCTTGTGGATGCGTGGGTAGATGCGTAAGAGTGCGTGGGTGGATGCGTGGAAGTGCGTGGTTGGATGAGTGGGTGGATGCGTGGGAGTGCGTGGATTGATGCGTGGGAGTGCGTGGGTAGATGTGTGGGATTGCGTGGGTGAATGCCTGGGAAGGTTTGTGGAAGCGCGCTTATAAGCATTGAAGTGACGTTAGACATTTTTCCGGGTTTTGTGCGCTTCATAGCAGAAACAACTGACTATCCACATAAATTTGAAATAAAAACATGGTACAGGGTTGATGGTATTCAAAAAATGAATAGCCTAAAACTGGCTGTTCGAGGTATAGAGAAATTTATCTGTTAAAGTGCAATACTGTGACAGTAAAATAAAAATTAATATTATCTCTTCAAGTGCTTCAAAATGTATTCTTGGTTACATACGATTGACATTGAGCATATTAATCGAAACTTATTTATTAAAATAGTTTATTAAACCGACTTTGTTGGTGTGGAATGTTTTTTGGGTATTATTTTCATTAATTTATCTGTTCTTAGCTCTAATCGGCAAAAGGAATATTTCTACCTAATTTCAAGTCTCTACGCCTTATGGTTCCAGATATATCGTGAGGAGTCAAAAGATATCTGGATAATTCTTATATATATACTAGCTGAACCCGCGACTTTGTCTGCGCGCAGTTTCACAAATAAGAAACATACCCGCACTGCCCTTTGAGAGTGGAATTTCCAAAAATTTACATTTAATAGCTTCCATTCCATAGCAAATTGTCAGGCTTGGGGACCTCAGCGTCACATCTTGACATCGCTGATTGGGAGTGATCTCTCACTCCCCAGCATTGTGGGCGCTATAATTGGCGATGAGTCAAGTTGGAGAGCAGTGTCTTCCTTCTGCGAGGCTGTCATCTTGCAGAAGGAGTCACTTAGGCAAAGGGAGGTTATGGCAGACGCTACTCCCTCTCGCCGGAGGAGGGGGGGGGGGGGCAAGTCGGAGTCATCCGGGGCGCCAGAGATGAATGCGTCAGCGGACATCTGGACCCCAACACCTGGATGAAGAGGGTTCCGCTGGGTTTCAGTGAGTCCCACACTCCCGGATGTATACACTTCATCTGGCGTTCATTTCCCAGCGAAAAATAATTAAGTAAAATATTAAATACTTCATCTTAGATTACTTTAAGTTATCATTTCTGTTTAGCATGCCGAGACATACGTTTTTTGTTATCGTGATATTGTATTATTTATAAGCTTGTCCGGGGATTTGAGGACATTTTTTTTGTTTATTTTATAAAACCATCATAAACGTGGCTGGCATCGAGATATACGCTTCCAATTATTGGCAAAACATAATAAAACCGTATCAGCGGGATACCGTAAAAATTTGAATATATCCTGCATTGTCGCCGGGTGCTTTCGTTTTAAAAATACCCTCGAAAATTGCTTTTGTGTCGCGAAGATACAGGCAATTATTTTACCAATTCAATAACGGATATTTATTGCGGTATATAGGTATTAATTTTTGTAAAATTATAAAGTTTTCACGGTTTTTTATTACTCATTGCTTAACGTATAGCGTAAGAGCTTTTATTATACTTAAAGTGATTAAACATTATGCTGATATAAATAGAACTTTAGATTTTAAAGGTATCTATACAAAAATCTATTGCTGTTCGTTAATCTCGCTAAAATAAACTGACAAACGTTTGATCTTCGTCCCGTCATTTAGAAATCAACTAAATTGAAAAGAATATATATATTTTTGGCATTTGTTTTTGACATTTGACAACCAACAATTTCTGATCACAACAATAATATTTTAAGGGCTTTGGTAGAAACCTGGGTGTAAATGTCGTGTTTTTTGATTACCAATTCTTTGTCTCGATTAAGTTTTGATCAATTTTTGATTAAAGTGGAAACAATCCACAATTATCATTCAGCTTTTTCATTTATTGATTGTGAGGCGATGTCTGCTAATATGTAATTTATAAATTGCCTCATTGGTCTAGTGGTTAGCATGTTGGAATACAGACATGAGGTTCCTTGGTTCGAGTCCCAGGTCGGGCCAATTCAAAAATATTCAGTATTCTATTGATATTTTCTCAATATTTGTCCAAAGTTGGGTAGTTGGCTGATCTCTCTCTGGTCGTGTCGGATTGCCGTCACATAGGACTATGAGAGTTAAGGAATAGCGAGTACACTTGTGTACTGTGCCTGCGAATTCATAGTGGAGCAGCGTGATGGATCTATGCTCTAAAACCCCTGTCTCATATGAGCCAGGAGCCCTGTGTCCAGTTAATAGGCTGCTACTTACCTTTTTAAATATATTTATAAATTATATCAATATATTCTTAAAGTCTTCAACGCTTACCTCGACTCACCTTACTCTACTTATTTTATTGCCGACAGTTTAGCGCTGGACTGTGACCTTACCTGATGGTAAGTGATGATACAGTCTAAGATGGAAGCGCGCTAATCTGGTCAGAGGGGATAAACCCCTTATGGTTTCTATACAGCATCGTGCCAGAACACAAATCTCTTTGTTTGGCGGTACGTCTTTAGTTATCTGGTACAGTAGTAATCAGCCACGATCAAAGCCTCCCACCAGTCCGGACTCAGACAAATTACAACATATAATTTCCTAAATTCGTCCTACCGGGGATCGAACTTGGGATCTCCGCTAGCAAAGCGAATACTCGCACCGCTACGCCAGCGAGGCCGTCCAAACCAACCCAATCTTACTATTGTAAGAATTATGACCTCATTTGGCTGATATCAAACAAAATACTTTGGACAGCGTATAAGTAACGCTGTTTAAAGAGGTAACGCTGCCAGCCACCACTTCAGCAGCAGCATTCAGCTTAAGGTAAGAAGCAGCCTATGAACGCTCCACTGCTGGGCTTTTGCTTTCTCGCTCATATGAGAGTGGGTTTTTAGAATATAGATCCACCACGCTGGTTCACTAAAGATTGGCAGGCATAGTACACAAATGCGCTCTTTCACCAGGGAAGAATACGCAAGCTGAACCTTTGGTTTCACTTACGGCTGAAAAGGGTCTACTGGGTTTTAGTGGGTATTGCGTGAACTCCCTCGTCTGTTCCCACACTTCTGATCCGTTCGGGTCTGGTTAAGAACGTAAAAGCATTTTCCAGTGAAAAAAAGTGCCTTCTGTATTCCTTCACTCTCATAGTCTGATGCGATGGCAATCCGACACGACAAGAGACAGATCAGGCGCTGGAGCGATGACATAATGTGCTCCAGGCACGGGGGCAAAAAAATCAATATTGCCTTTTGAATTCGCCGGATTCGGTACTTGAGGCAATCTTGTAAGCTTATTAGTAAAATTTTCATTTAGCAGCACATTTTATGTCAAAAATGTACACGCCCAAAAGTATAAATACGTCATGTCATGCCGACCATTCCACTGGGGCATAAAAACGCTGAAGATTGGTACAAAATTTTAATGTAGGTAAATTAAATAGCAAGGGCCTGGGAGGCACGTACATTCATTAAAATGCTAATGTTGTTTCAGGCATCGAGCATCGAATTGTTACCGAAAATGTTAACTGAAACAGCCCTCGGGGGGATCGCGTATAGTTTGTTCTGAGAACCTAAGTATTAGGTTTGTTAATTAATTTTCTGATTTCACTCGCTCTGATAAAAGATTATATTTAATAAAACTCGCAGAATTGTATAGATTTCATTCCGATCGTTCTTTCAATAATGAATTTCTTTGTATCGTTGCTAAAATAGATTTGATACTATAAGTTCGATGGTTACCCTTGCGCTTTGTTAGCAGAAGCGCCTGTTTGATCCCTGTTAGGGTGAAGGCACTGAAGTGGGCACAGGTCTACTTACTAATAGGATACGATGCTATGATCCAGCAAACGTTGTTTTGATACATAATAACTATAATTGCTATTTAAAAATGGTGGATGATCGTAGAAGGCCTCCCCAGAGCAGTGGTGCGAGTTCTCACCTTGCTAGAAGAGGTTCCGGGTTCGATCCCCGGAAGGACGAAGTTAGGAAGGATTCTAATTTGTCTAGAGTCTGGTCTAGTGACAGGCTTCGGCCGTGGCTAGTTACCACACTTTTTTTTTTTTTTTAACGCTGGGAAATGCCTTTATGCACGCCGATCAGAGTAAAATCTTATCGGCAGTGTGGGACTCGCTGGTAAACCAGAATACCCACTAAAACCCAGCGATACCCTCCGCTTCCTTTACTGGAGCACCAGAGGATCGGTAGACGCAATCTACCCTGGCACTCCGGAAGATTCCTCTGGGAAACTTAAGAAGGAGGAAGGAGAAGCGCAAATCGACGCCTCCTACCTCCCAACCTCCTGCGCCGAAGTAAAGGAGCGTCTACAGCGTTCTCCCTGTGCCTCTCATGTGCCTCCTTCAGCGAAATAACACTTTCACAGAAGGAGACCACTGCCCTCCACTCCCTTTCACCGGTGAGCATTGCGCCAACTATGCCCTCCAGTGAAAGGTTTCCTCTGACCAACGACGTCAATAGATGCCGCTGGGGTCCCCACGCCGGGCACTCTGCCAGAGTGTGCTGCACTGTATCTACAGGTGCATCACACTCATGGCAGGCAGGCGTTACCTCCCTGCGAACAATCTGATGCAGGTACTTGCCGAAACAACCATGTCCGGTCAGCACCTGCACCAGCCTGTAAGTGAGAGATCCGTGCCCCCTAGATATCCAATTGTCCAGGTGGGGACGGATCGCTTCCACCGTGATCAGACCCGCTGTAGGAGATCCGAGATCCTCATGCCACCTCTGGATTAGAGCTCTGTCTGCTGAGGCCCTAATCCTCTGAACCTCTTCGGCATCAGTTGACATCCTTCGGGTCCTTGCAGCCACCCTGCACTGATAAGCAGCTGCTAGAACCTCCGCTCGCAGCTCCCACGGAGGGTCACCCGCCAGGAGAGTTGCTGCCGTCCAAGAAACTGTACGGTATCCCCGTATTACCCTAGTCGCTATAACTCTCTGAGCTCTGCGTAGACGGGTTTTATTTGCAGTTGTCAGAGAGCCTGCCCACACCGGTGCACCGTACAGCGCCATGCTAGCTACTACGCCCGCGTAAAGTCTCCTGCAAGGTGACCCTGGTCCTCCCACGTTGGGCAACAATCGACCAAGCGCCGCAGCGGCATTGATAAGCCGAGGGGTGAGCCAGTCAAAATGAGCTCGAAATCCCCATCGGCTGTCCAGCATTAGGCCCAGATACTTCATCCGAGCCTTTACTTCTACCATGGCACCCTGCAACAAGAGCGCTGCCCCACGTGGGGGGCCCCTACGAGGTCCATGGAATAGCATGCACTCCGTCTTATTGGTGGCCACCTCCAATCCCAAACTTCTGATTCGGTCCATCACCAAATTCGTCCCGACTTCGGCTACAATGGCTGCCTCCTCGAATGTCTTGCCTCTTGCCGTAATGAGGGTGTCATCCGCATAGCACAACACCCCCATCCCTGGGAGGAGCGGGCATCGCAGAAGCCAGTCGAAGGCCACGTTCCATAGCACCGGCCCCAACACTGACCCCTGCGGAACACCGCAGACAACTTTATGCCGGAACAAACGGTCGCCACTTTGCCATAACACCTCTCGGTCCTGGAGATATGCCGTCAACAGCCTCCTGAGGTATGAAGGCACCTTATGATAATGAAGTGCCTCCAATATTGTACTATGTGGGAGGCTGTTGAAGGCGTTTGCAATGTCTAGTGAGACTGCCAGCACAACTTCCCCCTTTGCCATCGCTTCCAGCGTCATTCCCCGCAGGCATTCCACAGCGTCGATTGTGGAACGACCCTGCCGAAAACCAAACTGGTTCTTGGATAAACCAGGACCCACCTCCTCGAGGTGCTGGATGAGACGGGAAGCAAGAATCTTCTCGAAGACCTTTCCCATCTCATTCAAAAGTATAATTGGCCTGTATGCGGAAGGAGAGTCCAAGGAACGATCGCCCTTTCGCAACAGGCACAACTTTCCCACCTTCCAAGCTCGCGGAAATTGCCCAACAGTAAGACACTCGTCGAACAAGTCCCTGAGCCACCCACCCACGTATTCCATGGCAAGGTAGAGAACCTTGCCCGGTATGCCATCAGGACCCGGCGCGGTTTTCCTTGTTCTCAGGCGCTCGAGAACCAGGTTCATTTCCTCCTCAGAAATTGCCGGACCTATGCTATTCTCCTCTTCATTTCCGCTGAGAGGGGTCATCGTTGGGGGCAAAAAATTTTCATCTGATCTTGGAAAAAGTCCCTCGACCACACGTTTTAGAACATCCGGCTGCAGAGATTCTGTGACAGGTGCACCCCTCACGCGCAGTTTGTCGCGCACAGACTGATAAGGCCGTCCCCAGGGGTCATGATCGAGTCTATGGAGCATCTCCTCCCTGGCACGAGTCTTCGCCTCTCTAATAGCAACCTGTAGTTGCTTCTTAGTTAGGCGATACTGTGTCTGCAGTCGGACTTCCTCTTCCTCATCCCAGCCGCCTCGCCTACGCCTTCGCCGATATCTAACGTAGGACCTACGCGCACGATGACAAGTGGTGCGTAAGTCTGAAATCATCTGAGACCACCAATACACCTGCCGACGAGAATGAAAACGCCTGACCCTCGGCATAGCCGCGTCGCAGATGTCTGTCATTGCTTTGCGTAGGTAGCCAGCCTTTTCCTCTACGTTAGTACCCCGAAATTGGGGAGAGGACCACCGTTTAACAATAGCCGCCTCTATAGCCATATCTCGATCTAAGCGGCATAGGGACCACCGAGGAAAATGTCCTGGAGCTCCGGAAAAGGATCCTGTGCCTTGTGGAGTGGACAACACCTCAAACCTAATATATCGGTGGTCCGAGAGAGTCTCTACCTCCTCTTCCACCCTCCATCCATTAACTCTGCTCGCAACGTCCTGTGTGGCAAAAGTAAGATCAACCACCGACCCTCCGTTATGTCGCACACAGGTATGGACGTCCCCCCTGTTAAGGAGAGATAAGCCGACAAGCAGGGACCAAATCTGGACCGCCCTACCCCTAGCATTTGTGGTAGGGTTCCCCCAGGCTTGAGATTTTGCGTTGAAGTCACCCAGGACAATAATGTGTCCGGGTGACCTCGCGCGAACTGCAGCTCCGACATTGTCCAAAAATGTCTCAAACTCTGTTAGGGAGCGATTAGGAGAGAAATACAATCCAATGATAATGTATTCCCCCCATCCTACCACAACGAATCCAGATCCTCTCTCTAGAGCTCTCAGGGATGGTCCAGCGCTCGTTCTGACCAAGACCGCCACAGAGCCATCCAAGTCCCCAAACCAGTGCTGATCAGGGATGTAATATGGCTCACAGGCTACCGCTAAATCAATTCCCCACTCCGCCATGGACTGCAGCATGAGATCCTGAGCCCCGGCGCAGTGGTTCAAATTACCCTGAAGTATACTGAGATGGCGTCTATTCATCGCATCTCAGAGTCTCCACTTGAACAAGTCCCCAAATTTACTGTTGCCCTGGTTACTGGATCCGGGGCGCCTAACTTCTTCGGTGGATTACAATCCTTCCCCTTCATGACGTGGTCTGCCGAACGTCCCGCATCCGCACACACTGCACAATGGGGGATGCTATAACACACAGACGCCTTATGGTCGGGGAGGCCACATCTGAAGCATAAGCTGCTACGATCTACCGGCGATGAGCAAACCGCCCTAGTGTGCCCAAGGTACATACATCTAAAGCATCTTAGGGGTTGCTCGTCAAGGACCTCGACCCCAGCAGAGCTCCATCCTACCAACAACCGACCAGCATCCACCAAGATCTTAGCCACGGCAACCGGGCAACGAACCACTACAGTGCCCATTCTCTGCAACCCTCTTCGAATCTCACCCACACGTATTGCTTGAACGGGACAGCCTCCAGTTCGCGCTACTGCGGCCGCCACCTTCTCAGCTGTAACCGCATCATCCAAGCCAGTCACACGTAATTCCACAGATTTGGAAGGACGAAACACATGAGCTACCCCGTCTAAAGCAATTTGCAACTTAGCCGCTAGTACCTCTGCCTGCTCAACAGTTTGCTCCTTTGGTAGTTGCAAAAGTCTGGCCCCGGTAACAGAGCGACGAATCTTGAAGCCGGCTCCGATACCGAGATCTGGCAGATTGATTGCTTCCTCCGCCCGTTCTAAAACCTGAGCATATGTTACACCCTTTAGCGCTGCTTCAGGCTGCAACGAAACAATTACCGCCGAAGTCTTAGGTTCCACTAGGCTAGGTTTGGTGGAGATCGGCTGTGAATTCGCCTTTGCAGCTGTTCTATTCACAGAAACCTCAATTTGAGGAGTCGAGGGACCCGAGACTACCTTTTTCTTTCCTTTCCTGACGACAGTAACCCAGTTTTTTTGAACAGGATTGGGGCATGTGCTAGAATGGTCTGTCACCTGAGCTTCTGTTTCAATCTGTACAGAAGATACGCCCTGTGATGCCAACGGTTCAGTTAGTATCCCGTGCCTTAGTGCGTTAGTGCCCCGTGCCGCTTCCGCTTCCCGTGCCGCTGCAGACATTCTCTTAGGACGGGGAATGTGCGGCCCAGCTACAGGCGTAGGGGGCGGCGGCATTTCTCCTCTTTTATCTCCCGCCAACGGAGGACGAAGAAGCTTTACCGGTAAAAGCCTGACTTCGATACCCGCAAGCTTTGCATCCATCATTTCTCCAAATGACGAGATAATGAGATGTTTGTTGAAAGGCCCTAAAACTTTCAACAAACTCCTTATTTAGCAAAGATTCAGATGCTCCCGCTTGACCTCCACGCAATGAAGACCGTATCTCAGAGAATTCTCGGCGGTAAGCTTTCAGTTCTGCCTTTGAATTCTCAGCCTCACGACGAAGCCTCCCATTGTCTGCTCTTAATTGAGCTGATTCATCAGCCTCAGTTCTAGACGCAAAGGCTTCCACCACCTCTTGCAAAGCCGTCACCGACTCCTTGAGGGTTTTTATAAAAGAACCCTTAAGGTTACCTGCCTTTTCGGTCACCATAATAATTTTCGCAATATTTTTACCAGCCATTGCTCGCAGTTCCTTAGAACTGAGATGTCGAGGGCTTACTCTTCCAGTTTGCATATTCTCTAAGTCAGACACACACTCAGAGTCCTCACAAATATCCATACGAGAGCGAGTCACTCTCTCGCTAAGAAAGCGGTTAAAAACTGCCTCCTCAGCTTCCTCTTTCCGTCTGCGTTGCTCAGCCCTAGCTTGAGCAATCCCTGTACTCCTCTTTCTCCTAACGACCTTCTCTCCCTTGCACACTGAACTAGCCCTAGGCTAGTTACCACCCTGCCAGCAAAGATGTACCGCCAAAACAAAGAGATTTGTGCGATGCTGTGTGGAAACCGTAAGGCCTCGCCTCTTACCATCAAGTGAGGTCACAGTCAAGAGCTAAACTGTCAGCAATAAAAAAGAAGGGTAAAAATTTTCGGTGGTATGTATTTTTGAATAGTGATTAAAACAAAAGATTTTATGTAGAAAAAAATTATACACGGATGCGTAAACCTTTAATATTTAAGGGTAGGAAAATATAAACAGTTTTCAAGGCCTACCCGATATGTACTCAAATTTCATAAGCATTGGTCGAGGCATATCGGAGGAGTTTCGTAACAAAGACGAGAGTTGTATATATTTGATACTAGCTGAATCCGCGACTTCGTCTGCGTGGAATGTTTTTTGGTAAAATTTTCATTAATTTAGGCAAATTGTTTTACAAATAAGAAACATACCCGCACTGCCCTTTGAGGGTGGGATTTCCTAAAATTTACTTTTTATAGTTTCCATTATGTCAAAACCAAATCTGACCAAGTTTTACATACCAAGTTTTACATACATAGAAATATATAGTATGTAAATGAAGAGTTAGAATGTTTTTTTAATGTGAAAATTTGATTTTTTTAATTAACCCCCCGTAAGCCCCTTACGGGTGGAATTTCATAAAATCCGTTCTTAGCTGACCTCTACTCGGCAAAGGGAATATTCCAACCAAATTTCAAGTCTCTGCGCCTTATGGTTCCAGAGATATCGTGATGAGTCAATAGACTTACATGTGATTAGAGATCGTTGTGGTATAAAAGAAGACGTAGTAACTAAAATTGAGAAAGGTATGCTTAGATGGTTTGGGCATGTAGAGAGAATGAATGAAAGGAGACGGACAAAAAGGATTTATGAGTCAAGAGTGAATGCGAAAGTTGGAAGGGGAAGACCAAGGCGAACGTTCCTGGATCAAATTCAGGACATTTTAAATAACGGCCAGGTCAAGAGTACTCTAAACCGACGAACTTGTATGAAAGGTTTAATGAGAATGAAAGAAGCGAATTTTTTCATACCTTAGGGTGTATTAATGCGTTTTTATTAGGGATCCCTATATTTTTTAGAATGTATTATAGATAGGCTATAATCACTCAGTGAAAATGCTGCTTTCAAATGATGAAAAAAATTTTGAAATTGCTCCAGTACTTTTTGTGTGAAAACGTAACAAACATACATACTTACAAAAACACAAATGTTTCCTGTTTATTATATTAGTTTATGTTTGTATAAGTGAGGAAGAGACAAACATTCTTCGATTTGCAGACATGAATAGAGCAGGATGTCTTGACAATGCAATCAATATGTTAACAAGTGTTATACACAGAGAGCATCCGTATGCGAACTATTCTATTGTCCGCTGATATTCAAATTGTGATACATTGGATACTGAGTTTAACAATGTATCTAATTTTTTAAAAAGAGACCGTGATTTTCTAATAGGTAGACAAGTGAATTGTTGGTAAAAATCACAGATTCTAATCTTTTCATATTCACATCTCAAATTCTTTAATCAAGTAGATTTTTACAGTAAATCTGAATCATCAAATATTGTTTTCACATTATATCTAATGTAATATTATATGAGGGTAATAGATTAATACATTTTCATAAATATAATTCTATTAATCCCGATTTATACACACATCTCTATTAAACATTAAACATAATAAATTAATACTTTCTTAACGCTCCACTAATACACATAATATCAAAACTACAACTGTCGTACTCTACGAACAAGCTCCGCCAGCCTGCCAACGCGACGTCATCATTCGTGCCGCTTAACTAAGTCAATACAAAAACTAACATCATGACGCTATTTCAACATTCATATTTCAACTTGTTATACATTCTATTAACGCACTCGCATCTTGCTAAATCAACTTTATTGTACTTGTCTCGATAATTATCTATAATATAAAAATGAATCGCAAAATGTATTGGTAAGCGCATAACTCAACAACGCCTGGGTCAATTTTGACAATTCTTTGTTTTTAAATGTTTGTTGAAGTCCAAGGATGGTTTTTATGGCGCGAAAAGTTCGAATAATTGCAGGGGAAAACCCTAAAAACATCCCTTTTCTGTTTCCCATACAAACGTTTTCTAACTGAAATGTAGAGTTAATTTGACCTTTATTGCTATTTAATAAATTACAAGTACTTACTGTTGTCTAAGCAATGTAGGTTCCTAACGTCAAAGAGTCAATTTGCACTTTATTACCGCTGCACAAAGTTCAAAATCAATTGAATAGTCACAACCCGACCAAATTGAATAAACACAAAATGTAGTAATGTAGATATTTAATACTGCTGTAATTTCATTTCGAAAATCATTCGTAAAGCTGCAATCTGCTACATTCCAAATCTTATTGACAAAACGAAGTCTGTTGGGTCTGCTAGTGATAAATAAATAATAATGGTCAATTTAAATACTTTCCAATCGTAAAAAGTGGCGAACGTAGCCGGAAACTATAAGTCAAAAAGGCATTTCATTAAAACTTTAAATAAACATCGAATCACAATCAGGTGTCCCTTTTTTGTGATTATAATTTATTCTAGTAAGATTAAGGCAACCTGAATTCTCTCCTGTCGTGTAGGATTCCCGTCACATCGGACTATTAGAGTGAAGGAATAGAGAGTGCACTTGTTTACTATGCCTTTTTTTTCGTTGGGAAATGCATTTAGGCACGAACCCCGACCTACAGGTCAGGAGTGTGGGACTCGGCGAGGGAGGAGACTTCGCAATACCCACTAAAACCCAGCGGAACCCTCTTCATCCGTAAGTGAGGCACCAGGTATTCAACTTTCGCATTCTTCCCTGGTACCCCAGATGAGTCCAACTGAGGATTCAAGGAGGTGGAAGGAGGCGCGCAAACACGCGCCGCTCAGTACCTTGCCTCCTTCGGCGGAGAGCGGGAGCATCCGCTGCATTCTCCCTCTCTCGCTCATGGGCGATCTTTAAGCGAGACTACGGTCTCGCAGAAGGAGGATACTCCGGCCCACATCCAATCATTGGAGAGCATCGCCCCTATAATGCTCCCCAGCGAGAGATCACCGCCAATCATTGCCACCAGGAGGTGACGTTGAGGTCCCGTTGAGATAACTATGCCTGCCAATCCGCAGCGTGGTGGGTTTATGCTCTAAAAACCTTCGCTCCTCGGAGTATTTATAATCCTTAGAAACTAAAATTAATAAAAATTAATCGCTTAGTAAAAAAATAAAAAAATAATAATGTTATGCTATGCGATCATATAGGGTCTGAATAAGGTCTATACATTTATATATACTTAATATTAAATATTGTGATCTGTTTTGGCTGCCTTAATAAATAAATAGTAATAATATTCACTTATACGCCAAAAAAAGTGAGGATACACAATTTTAATACAAGAAATAAAAACAATAGTGTGAAGAAGGTTTCGAAATTATTTTTTGGGTTGAGCATACGTAATTTTGCGTCAAAAACATCGTTTTACAAAAAGCATATTATATTGTTGAACATTATGTAAGCCACTGAAATGTTTGTACTTCATTCCAGTTAAACACAGAAGCAATATATTACACAATGTAACATACAAAACTATCTTCAAAAAAAGTAACCGTTGAGTTTCTTCCCGGTTTCTTCTCAGCGGATTCAACTGTCCAGATCGGTGCTTCATTTGTTACTAATAGACAGACTACTGACGATTAAAAAGTACTTTTTGAGCCTACTTGAATAAAGAATATTTTGATTTTAAAAATGATGTGTTTTATATTATTCATTGTGCTTTTGGAGAAAGTAAGGCCTCGTGAGGAAACCTGAATATCCTGTGAGCAATTCTTGGGTATATGTAACCTGCTATTCTCCACTGGATCAACTTAGTGGGTGTTTGCCTTAAAAACCCTTCCTTCGAAGAATGAGGTGACCATAAATGTGATATTATTTGCTATATTTAAGTGGCAATATATAATTATATTCAAATATCAATATTGAGTTTTCTATTAAGATTTTCTCAATATTTGGCCAAAGTTGGGAAGTTGGCGGTGTGATCCAACCCCGTGCCTCGGAGAGCACGTTAAGCCGTCAGTCCTGCGCCTGATCTCTCTCCGGTCGTGTCGGATTCTCCCGTCACATCGGACTATGAGAGTGAAGGAATAGAGAGTGCACTTATGTACTATACCTGCCAATCCGCACTGGAGCAGCGTGGTGGGTCTATGCTCTAAAAACCCTCGCTCCTCGGAGCGAGGAGGCCTGTGCCCAGCAGTGGGACGTTAATGGGCTGGTACTTACTTACTTACTTTATATAATTATATGTATTTTCCATTGACTTGAAAATTGAATGCTTCGAAATAGATTACTTCCAAAGGGCTACTGGCAAATGAATATAAAATTTAAAACGCAATGCATTTTCTACGGAGTGCCATTAGATTGATTGCTTCAAATTTGCGAAAGATCTGATAAATGAGTGCCGGCCGCTGATTAACCGGGTCCATTTGTTCGTCTATACCAATCTCGACCCTTTGAGACTGTAATGGCTATTTATATTTACTTTTTTTTTTAAGTTCTTCACCACGGTTCTGATTTAATGTGGTAATTAATTATTGTCTGTGTTCTGTATAAAAGTTTTATCAACTTTTTATTCTCTCGTCCAGCTGTAAGAGATCCCAGCCATAACTGTGGTAGAAAATGGCTTTAAAAGTGCTAGAACACAGTTTTAACAGCGTTAAAAGCAAGCTGTGACAGTAATAGACTCTAGCATTATAAATGGATTAGCTGTAATAATTATAAAGTCCAACTGATACAGTGATAGAGACTAGTGGTAACTGACATAATATCCATCTGTGAAGGTGGAAGTTCCCAGTTGTATCAGTGATAAAACACAGCTGTGAAAGTGATAGAGCTTATCTGTGACGGTTTTTAATCTTATTTTTTAACAGTTATAGGGCCTAAATAATAAAGAAATAGCCGAAACAATAAACAAAGCCTAGTGTCTATCTGTAACAGTTATAGAGCCTAGCTTTGATAGTTTTAAGTCGAAGCTGCGGTAGTTATAGTGCTTAGATAATTCAGAAAAAGAGCCTAGCTGTAACAATCATAGAGATTAGATATAATGGTGCCTATATCTACAGTTGAAGAGTCCATCTGTAACATTGGTAGAGCCTAAATATAACAGATTTAAAACCCAGCTGAAACAGTTATAGATACTAGATAATACAAAAATAGAGCCTAGCTGTACCATTAATAGAGGTTAGATATAATGGTGCCTATCTGAAAAGTAGAAAAGTCTAGCTGTAACAGCGGTAGAGACTAGATGTCACAATTTAAATCTCAGCCGTAACAGTTATAGAGCCTAGATAAGACAGAAATAGACATTAGCTGTAACAATAATAGAGCTAAGATGTAATGGTGCCTATCTATACAGTTAAAAAGTCCAGCTGTAACAAAGGTAGAGACTAGATATGGCAGTTTTAAATCCCAGCTGTAAGAATTATAGAGCCTAGATAATACAGAAATAGAGCCTCGCTGTAACAATAATAATACTTAGATGTAATCGTGACTATCTATATAGTTGAAGAGTCCAGCTGTAACGATGGTAGAGACTAGATATGACAGTTTTAAATTCCAGCTGTAAGAGTTATAGAACCTAGCACTACAGATATAGAGCCTAGCTGTAACAATAATAGAGCTTGCATGTAATGGTGCCTATCTATACAGTTGAAGAGCTCGGCTGTAACAGTGGTAGAGTCTAGATGTGACAATTTTAAACCCCAGCTGCAACAGTTATAGAGCCTAGATAATACAGAAAAAGAGCTTAACTCTAACATTGATAGAGCTTAGATAATACAGAAAAAGAGCTTAACTCTAATATTTATAGAGCTTAGATAATACAGAAATAGAGCCCTACTGTAAAATTTATAGAGCTTAGATGATGCAGAAAAAGAGCGTAACTCTAACACTTATGGAGGCTGAATAATACGGAAATAGAGCCCAACTGTAACATTTACAGAACCTAGACAATACAGAAATATAGCTTAACTCTAACATTTATAGATCTTAGATATTACGTAAATAGATCCTAACAGTCGTAGAGCATAAATACGACAGTTTTGGATCTCAGCTACAAAACTTATAGGGTGTAGATAATAGAGAAATAGAGCCTAACTGTAGTATCAATAGAAAGATGTTTTCATGCATATCTGTAACAGTTCTAAAGACCAGTATAAGAATTTATACAGCATAGGTAATAACGACAAAGAGCCTAGATGTAATAGTGTCTATCTGTAACAGTTGTAGAGCTCAGCTGTTAGATTAGTAAAGCGTAGCTATGATAGTTGTAGAGCCTAGATAATACAGAAATAGAGCTTGACTCTTGCATTTATAGAACAAAGGTAATAGCGCAATAGAGCCTAGTTGTAATAGTGCCTAATTGTAACATGTAGAGCCCATGTGTAATAATTAAGATAGTTTAAAATATCTAACTACCTTGCTGACTTAATGGTGGGAGTAATTGGTTTGCTAACAGCAGTTCAAAGTTCGATTGTGTATTATTATGATTGTGTCTTCTTATATGACGTGACAAAAAGCTTCCTACCATATTAGACAAATAAATCGCCCTTATTTTCATTACACAATCTTTTGGCAACAATTCCCGGTTACAACTCGACTTTAATTTACAATAAAAATGTCGTAAACTTGAAACCAAATTATACCTATTACAATTAAGTTGTGAAAAACGCAGTCACGCCAAAAGCAATTAGAGATCTTGGTTTCACTCGAAGGGCACATTTATTCATTAATATGCTAATATATTTACTGCCATTGAATACTGAAACCTTTTACCGGAAAGTTAATGAAATGAAACCTCTAGAGAAGAAGAGATAACGTTTGTTAGATGACCCTTTTAATGGCTTGACTGATTTGACTTATATACTCCGATAACATTTAAAACCATATATTACACATATAAGAAATAGAAAAGTAACTCTCTGTTAGACAATTAGGTATTTATGCTTTAACAAAATGATTTTTATATCGAAATTGAAGGGGCTCCTACTTTTTATTTATTCCTTTTTATCGCTGACAGTTTGGCGGTTGACTGTGACGATAACTGATGGTAAGTGATGATTCAGTCTAAGAAGATAGATTTGGTAATGGACAATGTACTTTTATTCCTTTGATTGCCCGTGTCAACTACTGGTACGATAGTTCTCTCCCAACTCGTGCAATCAGAAATATAAGCATCTCTTTCTTTTTAAGTCATAATGTCTATTATCTATTTCTCTTCTCGGTAACAGTCGTAATAAAATATGCTTAGAGATAAGACCAGACAATAGAAAAAAAAATTAGTTGACAAAGTGACCGTTACTAACGGTGCGTGTGTCATGTTGAAGGTCGTTAAGGTTTTTTGTAGTATTTTAAAAACTGAGTATTTATCAGTGATTATTCGTATTTTTGATTATATAAGAATAACAATAAAAAGCCATGAGGTAAGATTTCATTTATAAAATATCAGCCTATAAATACAAGACCACCATTTTTCACTAGCTCAAAGTTTAGTGTAACATAACGCTACACGAGAGTCTTAATTTAATAAAGAAAAAATAACACTATATAGTTTAATTATTAGCAAACATAAAAATCATTATATTTGGTAGACTCTCGTGAACATTTCAGTCCCAAGAGCCACTTTAGCGTCATTCAACCCGTGGGGCAAGCGACGCAAAAATGTTTGTGCGGATCGGGGCAGGCTATAGTTATTTCTGTTAAAAAGCAAATTACGGAGGCTAATAAAACAGCGAGGCAATCTAAGGGTTATGGTTTCTACACATCATCTTCACTATACGAGTAAATACACTTATATGCCTACATATATACACCTATCTATCTATCTATTAGAGTATCATATTACGTTCGTGGAGACATAAGTGATGAACAAGATACCTCAAGAACGCTATACAGATGTGGCTGTGATATAAATGGTGTAAATTTAACCTCTTTATTATTTATTAATACGTAAAGCATTGACTGCCTCATTGGTCTAGTGGATAGCATGTTCGACTACAGACATGAGGTCCTGGCTTCGAGTCCCGGGTCGGGGCAATTCAAATATCAATATTGAGTTCTCTATTAAAATTTTCTCAATATTTACCCGTGCCTCGTGAGAGCAGGTTAAGCAGTCCGTCCTGCGCCTGATCTCTTTCTGGTTCTGTCGGATTCCTTTCACATCTGACAATGAGAGTGAAGGAATAGAGAGTACACTTGTGTACTATGCCTGCCAATCCGCACTGGAGCAGCGTGGTGAGTCTATACTCTAAACACCCTCTCTCCTATAAGTGAGGAGGCCTATGCCCAGCATTGGACGTTAATAGGCTGCTACTTCGTTTTTTTTTACTTAAAGCAAAAATTTCCACACTGATTTAAACTAATATTATAAGGAAACATTTGTGTAACGTTTTCTGAGAAAAACTACTCGGCCGATTTCAAAAATTATTTCGGCATTAGAAAGCTGCATATTCCAATGAATGTGCAGCTTTCTAATGCCGAAATTGCTCAATAGCAACATATGCTAAATTACTTTCTCGAAAAAAAATAAAAATGCTTAATAAAAATGCATTAATGTTGACGAAGGTAGGAAAAAATTGGTTACAAAAAATCTGTCATCGCGTGTGCTGGGAAAACTATTAGTAATAGAACAAAAAAATGTTCTACAATATTATAGAACGTACTAATATCTACAAAAAAGTCTAGAATATTTTACATCCAACTGCAGTTAAACCACTATAACTCTTTTTCACATTTTAAAAGTTACAAAAGTGTTGAAAATAATCAAACCATATTATTCATACCTCTGTATTAATCCTTATCCTATTAAATGTCTATTTATTAAAAGAACGTTTCAATACCCGTATAATAGTTTTAAAATTATTAAAATCAGGCACTCAATTCAAAAGATATAACCAATTTAAAAATGTCAGTGTGAACAAAATAACGTTATAATATAATGTTGCAACGTTCATATTCATTTTGTTCGCAGTGTACCATTTAATACACGTCTTCTCGGTCGTATTCTTCAAGTTTGAAGGTCGTGTCCGTATTTTGGTACCTGCGCCAGTCTCTCCACCAGTGCTTTCCGCCCTGTTCGGTCCTCGGCTTTCCTTATGGCCACAGCAAATGGAAGATCTGTAAATGCCTTTAATTTTTCAGACCAGCGGCTAGGTGATCGGCGGCGTGGGCATCTACCTTACCAGTGTAATTATTAATTTGTCTAAGTTATTATTATTCGTCCTCTTCGCGGTCTATGGCATACGCAACATTCTTCTCCAGCACCACATTTCGAATGCATCTATCTTATTCCTCTCTGTTGCCTGGATCGTCTATGCCTCCGCACCATAAAGGAGGATGGAGAAGATTATAGCTATAACAAGTCTCTTTTTGGTGAGAATCGAGATTTTTCGACTTTGCCAGATTTTCGTCATTTTGGTCTTGGCTTCTTTAGCTATTTAAATACGTCTTCTGATATCTTGCTCACTTCCTCCGTGATCCGATAACAATGATCCAAGGTACAGAAACTCGCTAACGAAACACACATACAGACAGAAAAAACTTTGTGTATTTCAGAATGACTGTTGTTATTGGTCATTCGTTTACAGTTCTTCGGTAAAATTCAGTACCCATATTTGTATATTTGTCTTAAAATAATTAGTGATAATGTTTTAAAAAAATTAGGTGTTTAAAATACAGTGAATCAATAAAAAATTACTTAACACACATCCATATAGAGTATATATTCCAAGTGCGGGTGTGATCACGGTGGAGGCGATCCGTCCTCTAATCGAACAATGGTTAGATAGGCGGCATGGATCGCTTACCTTTAGGCTGGTGCAAGTACTGACCGGACACGGATGTTTCGGAAAGTACTTGCATCAGATAGCACGACGGGAAGAGTCCTCTATCTGCCATCAGTGTGGTGCGCCTGCAGATACGGCGACCCACACTATGGCAGAATGTCCGGCTTGGGGACCACAGCGACATCCACTGATGTCCCTCATCGGAGCGGATCTCTCACTGCCAAGTGTAGTGGGCGCCATGCTTGACAGTGAGATAGGATGGAATGCAGTTGCCTCCTTCTGCGAAGCCGTCATTTCTCTGAAGGAGGCAATGGAGCGAGTACGAGAAGCTGCAGCGAATGCTACTCCCCTAAGGAGGAGGAGGCTGGGTGGCAGGAGGCGTCTTTACGAACGCCTCTTGTCTCCTTGAACATACTCAGTCGGTTCATCCGGGAGTGTCAGAGTGAATGCGCAAGGAAGCCTCTGACACTCCACATTCATGGTGAGGTGGGTGTCGCTGGGTTTTAGTGGGAATTCTGGCCTTGCCGGTGAGTCCCACACTCCTTGCTTAGTGGCAGGGGTGCGCACATGCATTTCCCAGCGAGAAAAAGAAAATATAGAGTATATATCCATATTTTTCAACCGCTGACAATTATGTCAAATGCAAAGAGGTTACATTTATAAATTTATATTGTCGAAAGCACAAAGGAGGTTACGGTAGAAAAGTTACTGCAGTGGTTAAGTTTACCTTAAATTTCTGATGTTCTACGTAAATTTGTTATTTTTTTCTTTCATACCAAACTTCTCTTGGTTCATCACAAAACAACACGAAGTTTTGCATCATTAATTATATATGTCGGAGAATAAGAGGGATCGGAGAAGCATAAAGCACAGGGGTGTAGGGTTCTCGGCCGACATCATTATTAATTGGATCCATTATTTAATTTCTTATTCTGTGGGCGTTCGTGGGTAATGTTGGTGCAATCAAACACTTCATTAATTAACTCAGATTATAATATTCAATCACTTAATGTTCCCGATATCAATTTACACAAACTCATTAACAATAATAACAAGGAATGCGACAGTTTCAATAGTCGACCACTCCGGCCGACCGCCACTCGAGAACTCCCAAGAGACGCGCCGGACTGCCACTTGACTCTGCCCCCACGCCGATACACAGATGTCGCCAGCGTTCCACAGACTATTACAGACGGACCAAAGATCCACAGACTCTTGCACTCCGACATATATATAAAGTTCAATGGACATCATTTACATCGCATATTTTTCGTTTCAAAAAAAAATGACATGATTTGGATTGCGTACTGCCCCATTGGTCTAATGGTTAGCATTCCCAACTACAGACATGAGGTCCTGGGTTCCAGTTTAAGGTCGGGCCATTTCAAAAAAACTATATTGAGTTTTCTATTAGGAAATTCTCAGTATTTGCCCGAAGTTGGAAATTTGGTGGTATGCTCCACCTCCGTGCCTCGGAAAGCACGTTAAGACGTCGGTCCTGCACTTGATCTCACATCAGACTTTGAGAATAGTAAGTGCACTTGTATACTATGCCTGCCACCCTGCAGTGGAGCAGCGTGGTGAGTCTATGCTCTGAAAATCCTGTCTCCTGTGAGTGAGGAGGCCTATTCCCAGCAGTGGGACGTTAATGGTTTGCCACTTACTTTACTCACCTAATATTTTTGTATTTATTTTATTTTAATTTCAAATATTTTGTTTAAGAATAAAATTAGCAAATTAACGAGTAGCCTTTGGGAAATCTATAATTATAGAAGTATATTTTTGACAATAAAACATTAATATTCGACCTCTGGGCGACCACTAGTTATACTAATTTTGCAGATAAGACATCCTTAATCTAACATAGTCATTTAATATATCCAGTGGTCTATCAATTAATATGTTAATAACGTACAAACATCGAATACTAAACAGAATCAGGAAAGTTTGCAAAAAAAAACTTCAGTACAAAAGCCTTATGTTATATTACACATTTCTGTAATAGCTCAAGTTATTAATAATAATAATAATAATAAATCTTTATTTCAGGCACACACCCATATTATTTGTTAGTTACAATTTTTACTTAACCTATGTTAGTAGTTATACCTATAATCTTAACCTAAAAACATAAAAGATAAAATAGTTAAGACTAAAATTTAATAATTTATTACTGGGGACGCCTCCTCCTGCTGATGTGTGCACCATTCCAGCTTATCCAGAAGGGGCTATCCCACTTACCCGCCAATGTACTGAGGAGGGTGTTGGAACTGGCCATTAGCCTGTCCATCATTGATGCAGCCCGCTTGCGCATAATGGCGTAAAAGTCGTCTAGATGCGCATCCGCAAACATTGCTGGCGCGCTGCACCAACGTGGTTTCTTCAACACTGCCCACAGGACATTGTTATATTGAACACGCAGGGCATCGTAAGTCCGGTGCGTATAGTCCGTCCACAAACTGCACGTGTAGAAAGTATGGCAGTAGGCTCTAAACAATGTTAACTTTACCTGTGTGCTACAATGTGCTTTTTATTATTGCTATTTTAAGCGCGTTTCTATTAAAGTTTTTATTATGCTTAGAATCTTGAGAAATCATTCCTAAATTAAATTATAAATAAAGTTAAAATTTTGTTTTTCTATTACTTATAATTAAAAAAATATAAATTTTGCAACATTTTTATCAGGTCCTGTAGCTTTAGATAGTATATAAGGATAGATTGGGTTGTATCGGGCTGCGTTCGTGATGGCACCTGGGCAAGGGATCTAGCTGAAAATCAGCGCTACATGGTCTTCAGACTGCGTAGCATAAATGCTGAGCTGGGTCCATTTTCTAGGTTATGCCACACTTCGCAGGGTATTATAAGATGTACTAAAATATATTGTGATGTGTGGCATAATTTATAAATAAAGATATTTTCTTTCTTTCTCTTTCTAAAACTATAAAAGTCGTATGAAGTAAGCCTCATACACATTTCCAAGCCTCTTTCTCTATCCTTTGCATTCTATTTGTAACGCTTTTCTGATGGAAAATGTTTTATCATCTTTTGAAAGGGCTTTCTATTTTGCATATGCTCTCTTTCTCTTTGCTCGGACAGAAATATCTCACCAAGAGTTATTAAAGTAGTAGTTATGCCCAATTTCCTCCAACCTCTCCTAAACTTCATGTGTCCTCCAAGTACATTTAATTATAGTTAACAGTTCAATGGCAAAGGTGACACTAAGTGATACTTTAGGGAACTTAATGAAATCGGGCAATATTGCATTGAATACATCAACTGTTTTTGTCTTAAAACATCTATAAATGGGGCATGACAATTCTGCTTACATATTAGAAAACAAAATCCACCAACGCGTCTGTCTCTCTGTTTGCACACGATAAATTGAAAAATTACTGATCGTATTTTAACACAGTTTAATTAATAGATAAAGCAATCCTTAAGGAAGGTTTATGTCAATAAGTGGTAGTCCGGCGCGTCTCTCAGTAGTTTTCGGGTGACGGTCCACCGGTGCAGTCGACTTTTAAACCTGTCGCGTTCCTAGCTATTATTATTAATGTCGTCGTCGTAGTCATCGTCGCTTCAACCAATGGACGTCCTCTGCTGGATATAGGTCTCACGTAATGATGTCCACAAGGCACGATTTGCGCCGCCTGGCTCCAGTGGCTACCGGCGACCCTTTTTATGTCATCCGTCCACCTTGTGGGGGGTCTTCCGGCAACTTCTGGCCCCAACGTCCATCGGTCTGTTGGACTATATGCCCCGCCCATTGCCAATTCAAATTCGTGAATTTTTTTTAATGAGTTTGTGTAAATAGATATCGGGAACATTAAGTGATTGAACATTATAATGCGAGTCAATTAATGAAGTGTTTGATTGCACCAACATTACCCATCAACGCCCACAGTATGGAAATTACGGATGCCATTAATGACGATGTCGGCAGAAAACCCTACGCCCCTATTCTATATGCTTTTCTTTTATCTCTTATTTTTGTAAATTCCAGAAAAAGCAAGCCATCTGGGAGCTTTCATTGAAAACTCTGCCTAATTCCTTAAAGATATAACAAAACAAGATATTCTTCTATATAGGTCTACAATACAGGTGCGATAGCATATATCAATCTTTTAACAATAACTCACTATATCTATTTAACCTTATAAAGAAATGGTCACGTTCCAATGTTGATTTCAAAGTAATAAATACGGATAAAGTATTCATTCTTATTGACGTAAATACATTAGTTATCTTTAATATTTTTGCACATTTTTTAATACGTCATTTATTTGGTGTACAATGAAATTTACTCTCTCTCTCACACACACACAAATTATTACAATCACTCACCATGTACAATGTAATTGAGTTTCTCAGGAGATATTAGAATAATGCTTTTAATGCTTGACTGAGATAGTTCTAATACAGATATTATTATCTGTATAATAAAATACACACAGAGCCATTGCGGGATGTTAGTAGTAAGTAAGTAGCAGTCCATTAACGTCCCACTGCTGGGCACTGGCCTCCTCATTCATATTAAAGAGGGTTATTAGAGCTAAAACCCACCACGCTGCTCCACTGCGGAATGACTTTCACTTACGAAAGTCTCGGCAAAGCAAACCGAATTTGAGAATATATTTGTTTTCGAAGGAACTCAAAGTAATAATGGAGATTTCGTCTTTTTTAAACTCATAGCGAATATAAAAGAAACTTTAAAACTTTTTTTACAAAATTTTAATTTTGTAAAAAAAGTCTCATCTCGACTTTTCTATAAATAGATTTTACTTTAATTGAAAATTATCATAAAATAAAAAGAATCAAATACAAGAATCCTGGGGATATATCATCATTTTTAAAGATAGGTAAGCAGCCCATTGACGTCCCACTGCTGTGCATAGACCTCCTCACTCATATGAGAGAGGGTTTTTAGAGCATAGACTCACCACGCAGCTCCACTGCGGATTGGCAGGCATAGACAAGTGCACTCTCTATTTCTTCACTCTCATAGTCAAATGTGACGGGAGTCTGACACGACCGGAGAGAGATCAGGCGCGGGACCGACAGCTTAACATGCTCTCCGAGGCACGGGAGTGGATCACACCGCCAACTTCCCAACTTCGGGCAAAATATTGATAAAATCTTAATAGAAAACTCAAAATTGATTCTTGAATTGTCTCGACCCGGGACTCAAACCCAGGACCTCATGTCTGTAGTCGAAGATGCTAACCACTAGACCAATGAAGTAGTCCTGTTGAAGGTACTTCTAACTGAAATAGAGGTGTTAGTAGAATAAAAAATTATTCATTGTAAAACATCATTCTTAAAATCTCCTAAGATTTTTTAATTCTTTTCCTGTAACAAAGATTTTTAAAGACTAAAGGATAAAGCAATGTTTTCTTTTAAGTATTTTATACCCTTATTAATATAAATTCCTGTAAAAAATCTCTTAATATCTTTATATACTTAAATATAAAACTCAATATGATAACTTTATAACTAAAACCCCTTGTAACATTTCAGTTAGAAGTACCTTCAAGATAATGGCCGAGATATTGAAGCACCAAGTGAGATCGTGCGACGCGATATAAATACAGAGAGATTCGGGCTGTAGATTGTAACTGAAGTTATTTTAAATTGGCCTTTGTTTCGCTGAAATACTACGGAATTCTTCTAAACTTGGCCACAATTGCTGTGGCTGATTCTGACATAACGTACCATAAATTCCTCGCTTCAGTGGAAAATTTTGGATAAAAGTTAAAAAGAAAATCCTAATTTTCTATAACAGTGTTTCAGAGATAAATTATTTATTACTGTACTACCTTTTGTACTAATTATATGTTTTCAAGCATCATGTTTTAATTGCTTTAAACGATATGTTAAGCGAAGTTCAAAGACGATAAGATAAGTAACATGTAGGATGATACTTTATACATAGGTCATCAGAATATAGATAGAGAGATAATAGAAAACTCATTGATTTCACTAACCAATGCTTACTTGTTGTCACTGAGGAATATCTGGATAATTTTGCCGCCAAGACTGCCTATATATGTATTTCACATGCAGCTGGCAAACGTTCGGTAAACAACGAGTAAGCGTCCACAGAATTGACTTTATTTATTTCTCATTTTTATTACTATGTCGGAGAATAAGAGAGAACGGAGAAGCACAAAGCACAGCGGCGTAGGGTTCTCCGCCGACATCGTTATTAATTTCTTATACTGTGGGCGCTCGTGGGCGATGTTGGTGCAATCAAACACTTCATTAATTAACTCGAATTATAATGTTCAATCACTTAATGTTGCCGATATCAATTTACACAAACTCATTAACAATAATAGCTAGGAACGCGACAGTTCCAACAGTAGACGGCTCCGGTCGAGCGCCACTCGACAACTGCCGAGAGACGCGCCGGACTGCAACTTATTGACAATGCCTCCACGCCGATACACAGATGGCGCCAGCGTTCCACAGACTATTACACACGGACCAGCGATCCACAGACTCTTGCACTCCGACAACTATATATTTATGCTTATAATAAATATATTTTTGATTTTATGCTGCGCCACTTGCTTGAGTCCACTGCCATTTTCTATTATCTTGTTGTTAACAGATTGCTTTTATAACTATATTTAAGTGTTTCTGTGATTACGTTTTATTCTAATGTTTTGTGTGCAATCTATATACACTATCTTATCTATTTTATACAATTTCTTTTTCTAGATATAATCTAATAAGAATGTAATAAAACCTTAGAGTAATAAGTAAAGACTTTATAGAAAATAATAAAATTTGTATGCAATAATGAAAGTTAAAGACTAGATATTTGTAAAAAAACTCGAAAAGGGTACGAAATCCTGTTAGCATTGATTTTTACTATTTAAGAATTACTATATTTGATTATTATGCCGAGGTCTTTGTAATGATTAAATCAGTAAAACGTTTACATGTGCTACATCCGGTTCAACGTTGTTTCGGAAATTTAATCGAAACTTCTGTTTAGTCGTCGTTTTCACGACGACTGTGATCGGTGGACTTATTATTTTTGAGTGGGGAGTTTTTACAAGTGGGTATAAGGCACAGGGGAATGAAGGAGCAGGCTAAATATTCCGCCTACGAAGAGAAGGCCCAAATACGTCCTTAACGACCCAGACGTCCAGATTACGATTGACGATGCCTCTTATACACAAGTCACACATACACAGCGTCTTTGCCGGCGAAGACGAGGTCTCCGCTATCTGACGCACTGAGGTCGCGGCCCCAGCCGCCGACTCATGGGCGTCAAGGCTAAGCACCAGTCATTTACCCTTTTCAGCAGCAGCAAACGTCGATCTATACCTAGGTCCCAGCCCTACAGGAGGCGCCCTTAAAGCAACGTTTTCCCCACGACGAGTTTTCGAATGGGGGGGGGGGTTATAAGAAATGTAGCACAGGAGAGTGAAGGAACATTCGTCTAGTGATATTTTTAAGTTTTTATCAACATTAGTATTGTGTTTTAGATCATTCAAAGTGTGTAGTATAACAATGAAGAGTAGTTAAGCAATAAAGACCACCAATTATATAAATTAATTTAAATAGCAAATAAAATCAAAGTGAACCGTACAAAAATCGCATAAAACAGTTCCCGAAGCAGTTCCAAGTCCAGTGAAACACAAGCCAAGTTAAAATAAGTCTTCTCGCTATCTGTAACTCGATCGTCCTATACGAGTATCGTTTCGAGCAATCTCTCTTGATGTTTTTTATCTATGTTTATTATTTTTAGTGTTATTACTTCAGTTTTTTTAATCATATAGCTATTAAACTGTTAACCGGGGATTTCCCTTATAAATTACACAACATTTAACAGCCGCAAGCTCTTTTACTAAGACTTAATGTAAAGGCTGTGAAATATATTCGTTTTTTAACTTATATTTATACCTCAAGGGAAAATAAAAATTACAAAAAGATAGAAAAGAATAACTTCAAAAAGTATTGAATTAAGAAAAGTATATTTGATGTACGTATTAACATGTCCTAAGTTTGACGTATTTATACTTCCCACTTGATTAACTGGTTAAAACATGATGTTGAACAAAACATATTATATCTATTAGAATAAGGTAGTACACTCAAATAAAAGCCTTTGAAACACTGTGTTACACAATTTGGATGTTATACTTGACTCTTTATACGCAGGGGTTAATTTTCTTTTATTTCGTAAAGGACCGTTTTCGTTTATTATTATTGTTAAAAAAGAATGAACTTCGATTATATATAGAAAGAGATACGATACACATAAAAATATATTGTGTGCGTAAAAAGTATATATCTCAGAAGTAAAACTTCTTTGGCAAACTAATTTTTAAGTCTTGTTTATATTTATACAAATCAAAACTTTAGATTTCCGAGACTTAGAGGGAAGGAAAAAGGAAGATATATTAGGAATTTAATTTCTTTTAAATATTAAAAGTGTTGAAAAGCATAAAAACGCTGCAAATTTTCGCGACGCTAATTACGCGTTTCGTTAAAAAAATAACCCTCATGCGACTAAAGAAGTTCAAAAAAACAAAAAAAGTGAGACATCCGGATAAGACGCTTGCTCGTTGACTATCGTACTATTGTCAGCCACATCTGACACACATTGCATCTAGTGAGCGTCTGTTGCAGTATCGACGTCAGTAATTGTTTTATTTATTTAGAATAGTGAATCAGCATAGAAACAAGCATTTTACTTTCCAGCGTTGATGTGTATTTGTTGATTCTTATGGTGTTATTCACTGGATTTTGAATTGAATTGTCACTCTTAGCCATTCTGTAATTCAAAACAGTTTCAAAAATTGTTTAGACTTTCAATTCGATCCGATGTATAACAGATTTCCCCATAAGTCCGATGGATCACAACTAAGAACAGTTTCTAAGAGATTTTATATTATTTCCTTATATTGTCCCATGTTACATCCATAAATTCCCGGGATCCCTCGGGTGCACAAAGCGATCTGTCAAGGTTCCACCTTTTAGTAAATCACTTTCCCGAACGGTCGCCCGGTCAACCAAATATTAATATTAATAGTGTTAAACTAAAACGTTTAGCATGCGATCAGTGATTTGGTGACAAATAGCTTTTGAGTTAAATTGAGATGAGCGCAAAAAGGATCTACATGTGTTATAGATCTTTATTATTTTATTTGTGGATTGCTATAAAATTACTAACGCCATTCCGGAAATTCTCAAATTTAATCAAAACTTCTGTTTAATCGTCGTTTTCACGACGACTGTGATTGGTGGACTTATTGTCTTTTTGTGTGGGAAGTTTTTACAAGTGGGTATAAGAAAGGAAAACGCGACAAGTACTTAACGACCCAGACGATCAGATTACGATTGACAGTGCCTTTTATACACACAAGTCACTCACACAGCGTCTTTGCCTGTGAAGACGAGGTCCCCGCTGTCTGGCGCACCCCGGTCGCGGCCGCCAACCGCGAACTTGTGAGCGTCAAGGCTAACCACCAGTCATTTACTATTTTCAGCAGCAGCAAACGTCGATGTAAGTCTAGGTCCGAGCCCCACAGGAAGCGCTCTTAGAGAAACGTTTCTCCCCATGACGCAGCAGGGCCCTTCTACGGGCCCACCCTCGGTGGAGTTTCTGCGCTTGCCACCCCTATCGGTTACGCTGTAAAAGCCAGCATGGCTAATAGCTACCACACATTTTGAAAAAAAAAGAGATAGTCCTTATTATTAAAACTTGATAGAAATAAGGAAAATTTTAACCATGTAAACAGTACTTTATCACAATGGTTTTCAGTTATTATTAGTAATAAGACTGCCTCCTTGGTCTAGTGGTTAGCATGTTCGACTACAGAAATGAGGTCCTGGGCTCGATTCCCGGGTCGGGCCAATTGGAAAATCGATATTGAGATTTCTATTAAGATTTTCTCAATATCTGCCCGAAGTTGGGAAGTTGGCGGTGCGATCCACCCCCGTGCCTCGGAGAGCACGTTAATCCGTCGGTCCTGCGCCTGATCTCTCTCCAGTCGTGTCGGATTGCCGTCATGTCGGAATATGAGAGTGAAGGAATAGAGAGTACACTTGTGTACTATGCCTGCCAATTCGCAGTGGAGCAGCCGGGTGGGTCTATGCTCTAAAAACCCTATGCCCAGCCGTGGGACGTTAATGGGCTGCTACTTACCTTATGTTAACTTCACTTTGCCAAATGCAAAAGAAATTTGGACAAATATACAAATTGCTGATAATCATCTAAAGAAATTTAACTTTACAGTTTTCTTAGGTATAAGGTGAGACTCGGGGTTTCAATAGGGTGCCCATATTAAGACTCTGGCGAGTAAACTTCTGCTGCGTTCGGGAAGTTACGCCAGATATTTTCGTCTGATAACCCTCAGTGCCTGAAGACCAAAGTTTTCGAACAGTGCGTGTTGCCAGTGATGACCTACGGTTCTGAGACATAGTCGCTGACTATGGGCCTCATGCGGAAGCTCAGAGTCACTCAGCGTGCGATGGAGAGGGCTATGCTCGGAGTTTCTCTACGTGATCGAATCAGAAATGAAGAGATCCGTAGTAGAACCAGAGTCACCGACATAGTCCTGCGAATCGCGAACCTGAAGTGGCAATGGGCGGGGCACATAGTCCGAAGGACCGATGGACGTTGGGGGCCAAAGGTGCTGGAGTGGCGACCCCGCACCGGACGGCGCAGTGTAGGGAGACCCCCCACAAGGTGGACCGACGACATAAAGAGGGTCGCCGGTAGCCGCTGGAGCCAGGCGGCGCAAGATCGGGCCTTGTGGACGTCATTACGTGAGACCTATGTCCAGCAGTGGACGTCCATCGGTTGAAGCGACGACGACGACGACGA